>CANTUZ010000014.1:9929742-10090629 GCA_947846985.1 Fratercula arctica | reverse complement strand
CAGCCCAGGAGAAAGGAGGCCAGGCAGGGGTGGAGGAAGGCTGGAAACCCTCTCCCAGCAGAGGCGACGGCAGCAGCAGCCCAGCTGGCCAGACTCCGTCCTGAGTAAGTGTGCGCCTGCTCCGCCACAGCCTGGGGCAGTGGAGCAGCCGTGACCACGCCGAGACGTCCAGGTTCCCCGTCCCTGCATCCCGGGGCTGCACAGGACACCCTCTGATGTCTCCTAGCCCGGGCGTGAGCCGGGTCACCCGCACAGCCAAGGCCCCAAACTCACCCGCAGGGTGAAAGGGTGGGCACATGGGGGACAGGGTGGGCGCAGGGGCTGGAGGCGGGGAGAGGCAGAAGGGTCTCCGGCAGAGGCTGAGGGATGACATTTCCTTCTTGTTGCAGCCCCCTTTCCCCACGAGCCGCCCAGGTCCTCAGAAGGCTGGAGCCGCACCAGGCACAGAGGACCATATACAAGCACGTCGCTGAGAGCAAGAGGCAGCGTCAAGAGCAGCAGAGGCAGCTCCCCTGGTAACTATCTCCACAAAGGGACGGTGCCTCCCCCGGCTGCAGGGCCCTTGCCTCCGCTGAGGGCAGCCCTGGGGGAAAGAGGGGATTTCTCTGACGGCCCTCGTGAGACAGAAGCAGGTTTTGGAGGCTGGCTTTGGGCTGGACCTCCCTGACACCCAAGGGGACTGCCTGGGCACCCCACAAGTGGCTTTCCATGGGGGATGTAAAAGCACTGGCTGAAGGCAGAGGATCCCTCTGCTGGCTGGCTCTCTCCTTTCCAAACCAAGAGCACGCCCTTCCCTGCGCAGATACCTTGCCCCCAGGGGGGACACCTGTACGGGACACCCAAGGTCTCAGCCCCACCGGACTCAGCCCCAGGCTGACCAGCTGCACCTGGGACCTTCTCAGGGGCTTGGGCATCAGGGGCCTGTCCCGCTTCACAGACACCTTGAGGCTTCATGGCAAGCAGATCCCAACACAGGTGGCCTGAGCCACGCCTGCAGGACTTCTCTCCCTTCGCCCTGTGCCTACGATCACACGCTTTTCTTTCTTCCTCCCTAGCAGCTCGATGCTGGTACCGCAGCAGAGGGGAAGGTGCCGGGAGCGGCGGCTTGTAGCAGTGGCTGTTAGCCAAGGGGCTGGAGGCTTCTCAGCTGCTGAGATGCACCTACAACTCCAAAATAAAGAGCTCTGGGGCTGCTCCCAGCCGGACTGACTGGCCCGTGCCTGGCGATGGATCGGTTCTTAAAGGGTTTAGACACACCCCAGGTGTGATCCCAGACCTGCTCCTCGGGGCAGGAGGGACTCGAGTCCACACACACCCCACAGGCGGGAAACACGTGCAGCCCCACTCCTGCACATGCCAACACACAGGCAGCACCAGGAGGCTCTCGCGCTCTTCCCGGGAAACCAGCAGAGCTGGTGCCTCCCTGAAGCGCCTGCAGGCTCCTGCACGCAGCGTGGGAGAACCGCCAGCAGGGCCAGAAGTCTGCGCGTGATGAGCGGGCTGGGACCCCCGGGGGAGCGCGGAGGTGTGGTGGGTAGATGGCACGGCGGGAGGGCTGCGCTGCGGGGACACGGGCTCCTCGGGAAGGGGCTGTACTGGGAAGGCGAGGTGGGGGACTTGCCTCCAGCTCGGGGTGGGACAGGAGACAGCTTACGGTTCAGGGTCAGCAGGCAGACCAAGGTGGGTGCCATGGTAGCAGGTATCTGCTAGAGAGCCCCTGTTCGGGAGGGAGCTGGAGAGGAGGCCTTCAACAAGTGAAGGAAGCCTCACGTTCACAGGCCCTGCTCCTCATGGGGGACCTGAACCACCCGGGTACCTGCTGGAAGGACCAGCATATCATAGAATCATAGAACCATAGGGTTGGAAGGGACCTCTGGAGATCATCTAGTCCAACCCCCCTGCCAGAGCAGGGTCACCCAGAGCAGGTTACACAGGAACACGTCCAGGCGGGTTTTGAATGTCTCCAGAGATGGAGACTCCACCACCTCTCTGGGCAGCCTGTGCCAGTGCTCTGCCACCCTCAGGGTAAAGAAGTTCCTCCTCATGTTTAGGTGGAACTTCTTATGCTCAAGTTTGTGCCCATTGTCTCTTGTCCTGTCCCCGGGCACTACTGAAAAGAGCCTGGTCCCATCCTCCTGACACCCCCCCTTTCAGTATTTATAAGTGTTGATAAGCTCCCCCCTCAGCCGTCTTTTTTCCAGACTGAAGAGACCCAAATCCCTCAGCCTTTCCTCATAAGAGAGGTGTTCCAGTCCCCTAATCATCTTGGTAGCCCTCTGCTGCACCCTTTCCAGCAGCTCCCTGTCCTTCTGGAACTGGGGAGCCCAGAACTGGACACAGTACTCCAGTGTCCGAGTTGGGCCAGAGCAGAAAAATACCTGACAAAAGTCAATTATCTCGGACCCTGTAAGTAGCGATTCCAGCGAGACCCTTCCAGCTCTCCCAGATCCCAGCTGGGCTGTGGCCAGCACCTCCCCTGAGCCGGGAGCCGCTCAGGCAAACACCTCCAGGACTGGGCGGCCAGCGCAAGTCAACCCCCCTCGAGTCCCAGCTGTCACCCACTGAGGAATGCCGGCGTATGGCGAGTATTTCAACTCAAAGAGGGAAATTTTAACTATAGGCGAGCCTCTCGCTCGTCCACCGCTCCATATACGCATCAGCTCTTACGAGAGCGGATGTTTTCAGGCTTTCCTGGATCCACATATTTGTCTGTGCGCACGTAAAAAAGACATCCATAACACTCCCTGACCCAGAGGGCCACTCCACCGCCTCTCCTTCCTGGCCTGCCATAGAGTTAGTCATAGAACCACAGAACGGTTTGGGTGGGAAGGGGCCTTAAAGCCCACCCAGTCCCCTCCTGGCCCTGGGCAGGGCCACCTCCCCCCAGCCCAGGTTGCCCCAAGCCCCGTCCAACCTGGCCTTGAACCCCTCCAGGGACGGGGCAGCCACAGCTTCTCTGGGCAACCTGCGCCAGGGGCTCACCCCCCTCACAGCCAAGAATTTCTGCCTCAGGTCGCATCCAAATCTCCCCTCTTCCAGCGTAAAACCGTTACCCTCTGTCCTGTGGCTCCCTCCCTGCTCCAGGGTCCCTCCCCGTCTCTCCTGGAGCCCCCCTGGGTACTGGGAGGCTGCTGTAAGGTCTCCCCGGAGCCCTTCTGAAGCGTTTGTAGCCACCCGACGCAGCGCTGCAGTCACGCCCCACCAGGGTTCTGGGATGGCAGCTCTGTCCGTGATGCTGCTGCACAATGGCTCCCACCTCCTCCTCTTCGCTGCCCACGCTGCGCGCACTGGTGTAGACGCACTTCAGCTTTGCTACCGACCCCGTCACCTCTCTGGGGGGAGAAGGCCGAATTCCTACCTGACCTTTCCCGGGCGCTTTGGTGATTTCCAGCCCGTCACTCTCCCTTGTGCCTTTGCTATCGCATGGCTCTCCGTCCCCTGCCTCCCCTGGGACGGCAGACCGAAGGACCTCGCTGGCACGCCGTCCTACAAACTTTCAGCCGCGCCAGAGCCAGGAGCATCTCCCAGTGCCCCACCGCATCCCCCCACGCCACATCCCACCCCAGCCCGTGCCGCGGCGCACTGCGATGGTAGAGACCATGCTGAGCCCCGTCACCAGCATCAGGAGCGGGGCCAGGTGAGGCGGGGAGGGACGTTGGAGCGCCCCATGGCACCGGCTCCGAGGCACCAGCACGGTCCCGCCATGCGGATCCCCAGTGACCTCCTGCGTCCCCAGGGACGGGATCCCCAGCGCTGCCGGGGCGGCAGAGGCCGAGGCTGCAGTCTGCCCGCACGACGCCAGGCTGCGGCGCCCAGCGCCCACTGACGGCTCCCGCGGCGCCCACGCCCCCTTTTATTGTACAGCAGGGAGGAACACCCCCCTTTGTGACATCACGGGGCAGTCAGAGCCCCCCTCTGTGACATCACGGGGCAGTCAGAGCCCCCCTTGGTGACATCACGGGGCAGTCAGAGCCCCCTTTGTGACATCACGGGGCAGTCAGAGCCCCGCTTTGTGACATCACGGGGCAGTCAGAGCCCCCTTGGTGACATCGGGGCAGTCAGAGCCCCCTCTGTGACATCACGGGGCAGTCAGAGCCCCCCTCTGTGACATCACGGGACAGTCAGAGCCCCCCTCTGTGACATCACGGGCAGTCAGAGCCCCCTTTGTGACATCACGGGACAGTCAGAGCCCCCTTGGTGACATCACGGGGCAGTCAGAGCCCCCTTGGTGACATCTCGGGGCAGTCAGAGCCCCGCTTTGTGACATCACGGGACAGTCAGAGCCCCCCTTGGTGACATCACGGGGCAGTCAGAGCCCCCCTTTGTGACATCACGGGGCAGTCAGAGCCCCCCCCTGGTGACATCACGGGACAGTCAGAGCCCCCCTTGGTGACATCACGGGCAGTCAGAGCCCCGCTTTGTGACATCACAGGCAGTCAGAGCCCCCCTCTGTGACATCACGGGACAGTCAGAGCCCCGCCTTTGTGACATCACGGGGCAGTCAGAGCCCCCCTCTGTGACATCACGGGGCAGTCAGAGCCCCCCTTTGTGACATCACGGGACAGTCAGAGCCCCCCTCTGTGACACCACCGGGCACTGAGAGCCCCCCTTTGTGACATCACGGGGCAGTCAGAGCCCCCCTCTGTGACATCACGGGACAGTCAGAGCCCCCCTCTGTGACATCACGGGGCAGTCAGAGCCCCCCTCTGTGACATCACGGGGCAGGCACCAGGGGCCTCATGATGTCCCCAAAGTCCGTGACAAACCCATCCCTCTCCAGGCCAGGTCTGTAGGTCAGAAAGCCGACACGAGTCTGTTTCCAGCGCCGGGCGCGTGGGGGATCTCTCCTGTCACGCTCACCCGTCGGAACGCTCCAGGAACTCTGCCGACACCCTGGTCGTCCCCTCGGAGCCGCGGAGGGGGAACCCCTGGGCTGCTTCTCGCAGGGCGGGGCAGCGCCGGTAACAGCCTGGGAGTCTCCGGATGCCGACGCGATTTTCCAGGCCCAGCGGGATTTTAAGAACCGGCGGCACGGTCTGACGGTGCCCGTGCCATGGAACTGCTCTGCCGCAAGTAGCGCCCTCTGAGCGTCGCCAGCCGTGCCCAGCGCTGCCCCGGTGCGGGCGCGCTCCAGAACGAGCTGCAGCGGTTCAGGTGGGGCGTCGGGGGTTTTATTCGGGGAGCGGCGCACGAGGGGGGGTCGCACGAGGGCTCGCGTGAGGGTTTGCACGAGGGTTTGTGGGGCGGGGCGGGGGGGGATTGAGGGGGGATTTGGGAGGTGGGGGAGGGGGCACGCGAGGCGGCTCGTGTGAAGATTTGCACGAGGAGTCACACGAGGCCTTGCACGTGGATTTCACGGGGCTGGGGGCGTGGGGGAGGGATTGATGCTGGATTTGGGGGGGGAGGAGGGAGGGGGTGGATTATGGCGCCCGAGGGGTTTCACACGAGAAGTTGCATGAGGATTCGCACGAGGCCTCGCACCAGGATTCCCACGAGGGTTTGGGGGGGAAGAGGGACTGGGGAGGGGGGGGGGGGGTTGGGGCTTGTACGAGGATTTGCACGAGGAGTCACACGAGGCCTTGCACGATGGTTCACCTGGAGGTTTGCGTGAGGGGTCGCTGGGCGTGTGGGTGGTGGGGGAGGGGTCTGAGGGGAAATTGGGGGGCGGGGGGTCATACAAGGGGGTTTTGCACGAGGGTTTCCATGATGACTTGTTGGAGGGGGCTGGGGGGACGGGGGGGGGGTGGGCATGTGGGGGGGGGGGGGAGGGGGGTGGGGGGATTTAGGGGTGGGGGAGGGGTGCAGAGAGCGTAGGGGCGGGTTTTGCACGAGGGTTCGCATGAGGGTTTTCCAGGGGGTGTGGGGGAGAGGTTTGAGGGTGGGTTCGAGGGGAGGAGGAGGGGGACGGGGTGGGTGATGGCACAGGAGGGGGCTCGCACAAGGATTTGCACGAGGATTCGTAGTAGGAGTGATGGCGTGGGATAGGGATTTTGCACAAGGCCTTGCACGAGGACTCACATGGCAGTTTGTGGGGGGTGGGGATGGGGCGGGTTTGGGAGGGAGGAGTGTGGGAGCTGGGGGTGGGGCACGAGGGGGCTCACACGAGGCCTCGCGTCAGGGTTTGCACGAGGGTTTGTGGGGCACGGGGGGGATGGGGGGGTCGAGGGGGGATTTGGGAGGTGGGGGAGGGGGCGGAGGGTTTGGCACATGAGGCTTCACATAAGAATTCACACGAGGCTTTGCACGAGGGTTTCACGGGGCTGGGTGCTGGGGGAGGGATTGATGCTGGATTTGGGGGGGGGTGCGGTGGAGGGAGGGGGGTGGATCATGGCGCACGAGGGGTTTCACACAACTATTTGCATGAGGATTTGCACAAGGGTTCTTAGGGGGCTGGAGGAGGTTGGGGGGGGGCATGGTGGTGAACAATTGGCTCACACGAGGGTTCACACCTGGCCTCGCACGAGGGTTTGCGGGAGGATTCGCACGAGGGTTCCTGGGGGCGTGCAGAGGGGGATGGGAGGTGGTGAATGAGGGTGTTTGCACGAGGGCTCGCACAGAGATTCACTCCAGGATTCTCACACAGAATTGCACGAGGGGGGCTGAAAGAGTGGGGTGTGGGGGAGGGGCGGAGGTGGGATTTAGGGAGGGGGGAGGGGGCGGGGGGTGGATGATGGGGCAGGAGAGGTGTCGCATGAGGCTTCACACCGGGATTCACACGATGCCTTGCACGAGGATTCACACAAGGATTCCTGGGAGGGGGTGGGGGGGGTTGCAGGTCGGACAGGAACAGGATTTCGAGTGGGGGAGCCGGGGGTTGGGAACGAGGGGGCTCACACGAGGGTTTGCACAAGGGTTCACGGGGGATGGGGGCTTGGGGGAGGGATTTGAGGGGGAATTTGGAGGTTGAGGGATGGGGGAGGGGGTGGGTGATGGTACCTGAGTGTTTGCAGGAGGGTTCGTGGGGGGGACAGGGGACGGGGGTGGCAGGTTTGATAGGAACAGGATTTGGCACGAGGATTTGCACAAGGCCTTACACCAGGGTTTGTGCGAGGGCTCTTCAGGGGCTGGGGGGGAACGAGGGGGTGGGGGAGGGGGTTGGAGGGGTGTTGCGTGAAAGGCACAAAGCGGTTTTGGCAGAAGAGAAACCCCCTCGCGTTCTAACGCCCCTCACCCAGGCGGGAGGCTCGGGGCGGCTGGGGTTAAATTCGGAGCGATGCCCAATCCAGCACTATCGGTCCCATCGCCTTTAATATGGATTAAACTGTTACGATTCGGATACGCTGATAGTGGACGGCGCCTTCAGTCTCGTCGTGCTCGTGAACCAGCACGGCCACTCTCGAGTCTTTGGTCGCCGTCAATGAGGAACCGAAACGAGCAGCTACTTAAAATGTGCGGTTTAAACACCAGATCTATCGGTTCTTAGGATTGCCGGGGATAAATACACCGTCTGCAAAGCACGTGCCAATGAAAGTATTATTACATCTATCAAACGCGCGACAGAGTTATAAACGATACGGCCTGGCTATAAATGTAGGATAGAGATTCTCTAGAGAGATTTCTAAGTTTCCCGAGGAAACACTCGGTATAATCCAAGTCTCACCCAAAGGCGTCCCTACGGGGGGAGGGAAGGCTCAGCCCGTCGGCGGGTCCCGGGAGTCGGTGATGAAGTTCTTTGCGACGGCGTCTTCCCCGATATCCCCCCTCTCTCGGGCTATTTTTATACTCTTTGTTATCTTCAGGGTGGAGTTGGAGTGACTTTAGTCATAAATACTTTAATTAGGATTGGTGTAAAATTCTCTCGCTTCACAATTAAAGGTAAAGTTTATGAAAAATTCAGGGCGCAGACTCAAGAAGGAGCGGTCGCACCTCGGAGGCGGGTAGCCTTTGGGATGGAGGTGTGTTTTGGTATTATAATGACATTAGAATGAGCAAAGTTCGCACAAAGGACAGCATTTCATCCCAATTTGACAAAACGTTGGCTCCGAGTACGGAGCGGGCAGCTAATTGGCAGCTCCTCTGTTTCATGGTAGCGTCCCGTCCCCGTATCTGCTCTACATCGTAAGGTAAAGCCGCGGAATAATTGCATCCCGCCCCGTACCTCGTGTAGCGTCACCAGCTCCTTCTCAGGGAACCGCGGGTGTTGTGTTCTTCACGCCGGCTGCGGCTGTTTTCTACCTCAGGGGCCTCTTGATTTTATACTTTTCCTTAATGTGTGAACAATGCTGCACTTTTGTATTTTTTAGCCACTTTAGTAATTCTCGCACAAGGGGGATCAGGGGCGGGGGGGTGGGTGTTGATGCACGGTGTGTGTTGCACAAAGGTTTGCACAAGGGTTTGCACGAGGGTGCGTTGGGGGGGGTGGAGGTAGATGTCACACCCGGGGACTTTGCACGAGGGTTTGTAGGGGGCTGGGGGTGTTGTGGGTAGTGGGGGGGGGGGGCTGAGGGGACATTGTGGGGCCTTGGGGGGACTGAGGGGCCCCAGAGTGAGTTAAAGCGGACGTGGGGGGGGCTAAGGGGACATTGGTGAGGGACTATGGGGGGCTGAGGGGACACTGGGGGGTGTTCAGGGGACATTTTGGGTGGCTGAGGTGACACTGGCGGGGGCGAGGGGGCCTGAGGGCACCCAGAGGGCGTTTACGGGGACATGGGGGTGTTGAGGGGACATTGGAGAGGCGGAGCAGACGCTGGGGGGGGGCGCTGAGGGGGACCCGGGGGCGCTGAGGGGGCTGTGGGTGCTCGGGGGTCTGAGGGTACCCGGGCACGTGAGGGGGACCCTGGGGGGGGCCCGTGGGGGGGGAGGGGACGCCGGGGGACCCGGGGACGGACCCGCCTGAGGACGCCGCCGCGCGCCGCTCCCGCCCAAACGCCGCCGCGCGCTCCCCGCCGTGGCCGCGCCCCCGCCCCCGCCCCCGCTTTGCGCTTTCCGGCCGCGCTTTCCGGCCTTGTCGCGACAGCGCCCGGCGGGGCCGGGGGGGACCCGGGCGTGCGGGGAGTGACTCCCCCGCACACGCTCAGGGGAAACTGAGGCACACACAAGCCTTGAGGGCGGTGGTGGGGGGTGTCCGGGAGGGCCCCAGGCATCCGGGCGTCCCCCACCCCCCCTCAGTCCAGCCCCGCTCCCGGGGCGGGGGCACCCGGACGCCTGGGTCCCCTGGGGCGGAGCAGAGCAGCAGAGCGAGCACGGCAAGGGGGGGCGGGTCCCCAGATTTTGAGGGGGGCACAGATGGGGGTGGGGGCCTATGGGGGGGGGTCCCATAGACTTGGGGGTTGCTATGGGGGGGTGAGGGACAAACTAGCGGGTCCCGAAATTTGGGGTGGAGGGCAAATTTGGAGGGACCCATAGGTTGGAGGGGGTGTCCTATAGATTGGGAGGGGGTCACCAGCTGGGGACCAAACACCCCCCGCCCCCAAACTGGTCCCCAGCCAGCGCTGGGAACAAGCCCCCCGGCCTTGTTGCATCCCACAGGCCTTGGATCCCATCTCTCGTAACTGCCCAACCGCCGCCAAACCCCAAAAGCCACCTGCCCGGAGGGGCTCCCGCTCGCAGAGACATGTTGGTGCAGGGGGCAGAGGGGATTTCTGGAAAGGCGCTGGGGAGAATTCCCAGGAGAAGAGGGGAAGCCTGTCTCCTCTTTGCCCGGCTGTGCCGCCTCCCTGCCGGTGTCATAAGGCACCTTCAGGTGACGTGGGCCGATGTCACAGAGGGACGCCCCACGTCACAGGGAGGTCTCCCCAGCGCCGTGTCGGTGCCGGCACTTCCCGGCGAGGCCTGGGCACTGCTGGGCACTGCCCGGGGGCTCCCCACTGCTGCCCTTCGGAGCTGCTCCACAGCCAGGAGCGGGGTCGGGAGGCAGCGGGGCTGCGCTGGGGGACCCTCGCTGAGAGGCAGAGCAGGGGCACGTCGGAGAGGAGTTTTGGGCGAGGAGCTGCAAAGAGCATCCCTTTTTCCTGAGCTGAGGGCAAGCGGCAAGCGCCATGGAGGGCTGCTGCACCGTGGCCGTCAGCTTGGAGCGGAGCAGCTTGTTCCCCTCGCTCCTGTATCTCTCCACCAAGGGTAGGAGGTTTGGGAGCTGCTTCCCAAGGGGTGGCACCGGGGCTGTCGGTGTCAGAAGCTGGAGCTGCTGGGCTGGGGGGGTGGCTGGACAGGGCTGGGGGCTGCAGCGAGAGCCCCTCCTGAAGGCTCGAGGCACAATGTGGCATCCCGGACTGCCGGGTCGTGATGCTGGGGCTGCCCTGAGCCCCGAGGCTCCCGTGGGAATGTCTCGGTGCCCTCGCGAGGGAGGCCATCCAGGGCCAGCTTTCCCTGGGAGCTGGTACCTCTTGGGCTTCTGGCCCTGGCATGAAAAATCAGCCCTTCACCTTGATCTGGTCTCCTTTGGGAGAACCTCCGTTCCTCTCCACGGGATCCTCTTGTGCCACCAGGCTGGCAGATCACGTTCTGGGCTCTGGGGTGCCATCCCTTTCTGGGGGTTAGGTGGCCATAGCCCTGGTCCTGAGTCCTTCCCGCGTCCCCATTTCTGCTCCAGCCCTGCCCCGGCAGCAGAGTAAGGCTGGCAGTCTGAAACTGGGGCAGAGCCCAGCTCCGCAGCCGTGATGGCGGTGTCTGTCCGGGCTGGTTGTGGAGGCCTGCACCTGTCAGCCCCTGGGCGAGGAGCTTGCCGAGAGGCTGGGAGCTGGCTGGCCCCGAGCCTGACACCTCTTTCCCTCGCTTTACAGAGGTTGTGACTATCTGGGATGCTGTGTCTGCGTACATCCTGGGACAGCTGAAGCTGGACAAGGTGGGCTGGCGTCTTGGTCCCCCTTTGCCCTGGAGAGCCCGGGCCCCGGGGAGCAATCCCTCCCTGAGCATCGTGGCAGCACACCGAGAAGACCCCATCTGCCAGGAGCTGCTCCTTGGTCAACCAGGGGAGAAACCAAGCCCAGATCCAGCCCGAGCAAGCGTTTGGCAGACGATAGGGCTTTGCCCTTTGCTGTGGTCAGAGTGAAGAGACCGGGCAGAGACACAGGGCGTTACGCGGGGCCAATAATGCCAAGGATAATCCATAGGAATCAGTCCCCTGTGCTGGAAGTGCCTGGGATCTTCTCTAGCCAAGGGATGTTGGCAAGCGTTTTGAGGAGGGGAAGAAAACGAATGGAGAACACGGGCCTTTTCCAAAGCTTTCCCTTTGCCCCTCTCTGAAGTCCTCACTCATCAGCCTTTGGTCTTTTTCCCGGGCAGGGCGTCCTGCTCCCAGGACTCGGGACCTTCGCTATGGTCCAAGAGCGAATCCAGGGTGAAGAAGAGGTGTTCATGGCTCGAAGACCAGTCTTCCAGCTGAACATGGATGTGGCGTGTCTGCAGGAGCTCGCGTTCCCCACAGTGCTTATCCCCGGTGAGAAGGCAGCGGCCACCCGCCACTTCCCCGCTCCGTGTCTAGGGGCAGCTCTGTGCTCTCTGCTCTTTGGAAAGGGCCGGGAGAAGCAGAGAGTTGCCTCCAAAGGTCGGGGGACGGCTTGAGCGCCCCCAAAAGAAACCACTCCCCAGCAGCTGTGTTTATAAATGACCTTTTCTGTGGCATTTTGTTACGAATCTTCCATGGAAATTTAGCCTGCTGTGGCAGTGACGATGTTCCTCCTCCTTGCAGAGGATGTGGAGATCAAGCCGCTGAACTACAGGTGGCTGTCGCGAGCCACCTCCTTCCCGCGGCACATGGTGGAGGACTGCGTGCGAGACACCATACTCCTGTACTCTTTCCAACTGAGGGACGGGCAGCACCTCTCCTTCGCCTTCAAGGACATCGGCGTTCTCTCCTGCCAAGACGGTGTCCTGTGCATGCGGTTTTATTACGACTGCGTCACAGGGCTGGAGAGCAAGGCCAGCCGCATGGCACTGCTTCACACCGTAAGTTGCTCCGCTTTTGAGGCTCCTCGGTGTCTCTGGGAAGCCTATGGAAGGGTGAGCAACCCAATCGCCGTTGGCCAGCCTGGCTGTGGCAGGGCAGTGACACGCCTTTCCCCGTGCTCACCCCCACTGACTTCTGCCTCGGCAAAGAAAGTTTCTTCTGAGGTTCTGGGTCCTTGCCCTACGAAAAGCCCGGCAGTGTTATATTGCCCAGTCTCGGGGTTTGCTGTGCAGCTTCTGCGGAGCAGAGCAAGGGCTAATGTTGATGGAGGAGGGTGTGGGAGGGGGCTGTTGAGAAGTGGCTTTCTTTTGGAGCAGGACACAGTGCCCGCTTCCTTTGGGAGCCAAGAGAAAACTGCCTTGGGAAGCTTCTAATGGCTCTGTGCCACTTTGCAGAGGCTGTGGGTGCCATGTGCAGCGGTCTCCGGTGCAGCGACCACTGCTCGGGGGACGCAGGCTGCTCCCGACCGCGCGTTCCCGAGGTGAGTGCGGTTCCTCTGCAGCCCTCGACCGACTGAGTGGGCGGCTTCCCAGCTCCTGCTCAGGAGCGCACATTGTTGGGGCTCGACACTCGGCATCGAGTCAGGGATCAGTCCTGAAGTGACTGGTTTCTGGGGAACTAATGCTGAGTTCGGGCTACGCGTGTATTCTCCCGGGGTGGCCAGGCATTGCGATCGTGTTTCTCACGCCCAGCCTGCCGTCACTCCCATCAGAGAGAAGCAGCTGCACAGGGAGAGGACTTTAAGCAATGTTTTCTGGTGTTGGGGGGAGATTGCAAATAAAACCCCTGCATGGCCACAAAGGGAAAGGGGTGCCATGCCTCGCACGACAGCCAGGAGGATTGGTGCTGGGCAGCTGCAGAGGGTAGGGGTCACCCTTCTTCAAACCTGTGTCATCACTTGCTTTCCAGTTTTCGGTTCGTTGTGATCAGCACCGCGGTGGTCGAGGCTATCGCCGACCGGCACAAGGCGGCTGCAGAACAGCACAGGATCAGAAGAGGTATGGAACGGGTCCCAGCTCTCCAGGTGGGGCCCTTCCCCACGCTGGGCGACCACAGCCCGGTTCAAACGCAGTCCCCTCGGGACTGCTCTAAAGAGCTTCCTCCTTTCCCAGGCACAGCGGGGCATCCGGAGAAGCTGCTGCAGAGGCGGGCAAAGTTCTCCCTCCCCGTGCTGCCAAGCCAGAGTCCAGGCAGAAGGCAGCAAGACCTGGGGGAGAAGACTTCTGCCAGGTGAGACCTCGTTGGATGGGATGAAAGGGATCCTTGAGCCCAGGTAGAAGAGACGTCCCCTTTGGACACTCCAGCTGGAGGGACTCAGGAAGGTCCCCGACGCACCCCCCACGGTTTCATGAGCTCGTTTCCCTCATCACAGGCCCCTCAGTGGGGAAGGTGGCAGATGGTGAGTGTGCCCCACATCACTTTGCCTGCCCTTCCAGCAGACCTGAGGTGCCGCCCTCTCCGCTGCGTCTCCAGCCCATCCATCTGATGTGGCTCAGGGAAGGCTCCCCCATCCCGCAGGAAACGGCCCCACCTCCCGCGCCTCTTCTTCCAGCCTGGGGAGTTTGGATCCCACATGATAATGGGAGACCAACCTGCCCCGTGCTCATGCCAACTCCTGCTGGTGTCTCTTTGCAGTGTGCCCCCCCCATGTCCAGGCAGCTCCCCCAGGACGAAGGAGGCCGTCAGGCAGGAGCCTGCGCCCGCAGCCAGGCCCACCGCTGCCATCCCGTCCTCTGAAGGCTTCAGGAGAATGCTGCAGGTACGTGCTCTGCCTTGCTGTAACTACCGTGCTGCTCGAGACTCGGCAAACGCCTCTGTGTGCAGAGAGCCATCCTGAAAGGGTCCCTTGGCCTCTTTTCATTGTCACCTGTCTGTCACCTCCTTCAGATCTTCTTGACGAAAAGGAAGGGGCTGCGCACCCTTCCCGCCTGTTCTTGCCCCCTGGGTCATCAGGAAACACTTGATTCTGGCCAGGGGCTATGGAGAATGTGCAAGTCCTTTCGAGGTCGTTGACAGTGGAGGTCTTTGGTCACTCAGCTGTGTCTGCCATGAGCTGAGGAGCCTGGCAGGACTCTGATCTGGGCAGGGGCAAAGCGCTGCCGACTGGGCGGCTGAGGCAAGGGGCACCGACGTGGCTCAGAGCCGGAGGAAGCCCCTCCAGGAGCGGAGACTAATCCTGCCTGCTGCTGCGTTTCCATCCTCTCCAGGAGGTCTGGCAGCTCTCTGCAGAGTGGGAGAAATCAAAGACCCGGTGTGAAGAGCAGCTGCAGCAAGCGAAGGCGGAATCGGCGGCGTGGGAAGCCTGGTCTGCAGGGGAGGACCGAAAGCCGCCCCAGGTACGGGCAGCCATTGACAGCGCTGAGAGCAGCAGCGACCCTCCCCGTCGGGGCACCCGGGGTGGCAGGTCTCATGGGGTGGGAGCAGGACTGACACCCAGCTGCAGGGCAGGGCTCTGCCTGCTCGTCCCCGTGCGGGAGAGATGGGCAGCAGGACGCGAGGGGCAGAAGCAGCCATCAGCCCGTGATGACGGGCCCGCGGTGCAGAGTCTCCCGGCGCCCAGGTCCTGCTGCAGGCTCCTTTGGAGAGGTCGTCTGGGAAACGGCACCTCTGTTTGCCCTCTGGTTTGCTGAGAGCGTCTCCTCCTTGGCAGGCCCTCGGCACTGGAGGCACTTGGATTCCCCACCCTCCAGCCCAGCCCAGGAGAAAGGAGGCCAGGCAGGGGTGGAGGAAGGCTGGAAACCCTCTCCCAGCAGAGGCGACGGCAGCAGCAGCCCAGCTGGCCAGACTCCGTCCTGAGTAAGTGTGCGCCTGCTCCGCCACAGCCTGGGGCAGTGGAGCAGCCGTGACCACGCCGAGACGTCCAGGTTCCCCGTCCCTGCATCCCGGGGCTGCACAGGACACCCTCTGATGTCTCCTAGCCCGGGCGTGAGCCGGGTCACCCGCACAGCCAAGGCCCCAAACTCACCCGCAGGGTGAAAGGGTGGGCACATGGGGGACAGGGTGGGCGCAGGGGCTGGAGGCGGGGAGAGGCAGAAGGGTCTCCGGCAGAGGCTGAGGGATGACATTTCCTTCTTGTTGCAGCCCCCTTTCCCCACGAGCCGCCCAGGTCCTCAGAAGGCTGGAGCCGCACCAGGCACAGAGGACCATATACAAGCACGTCGCTGAGAGCAAGAGGCAGCGTCAAGAGCAGCAGAGGCAGCTCCCCTGGTAACTATCTCCACAAAGGGACGGTGCCTCCCCCGGCTGCAGGGCCCTTGCCTCCGCTGAGGGCAGCCCTGGGGGAAAGAGGGGATTTCTCTGACGGCCCTCGTGAGACAGAAGCAGGTTTTGGAGGCTGGCTTTGGGCTGGACCTCCCTGACACCCAAGGGGACTGCCTGGGCACCCACAAGTGGCTTTCCATGGGGGATGTAAAAGCACTGGCTGAAGGCAGAGGGATCCCTCTGCTGGCTGGCTCTCTCCTTTCCAAACCACAGAGCACGCCCTTCCCTCGCAGATACCTTGCCCCCAGGGGGGACACCTGTACGGGACACCCAAGGTCTCAGCCCCACCGGACTCAGCCCCAGGCTGACCAGCTGCACCTGGGACCTTCTCAGGGGCTTGGGCATCAGGGGCCTGTCCCGCTTCACAGACACCTTGAGGCTTCATGGCAAGCAGATCCCAACACAGGTGGCCTGAGCCACGCCTGCAGGACTTCTCTCCCTTCGCCCTGTGCCTACGATCACACGCTTTTCTTTCTTCCTCCCTAGCACTCGATGCTGGTACCGCAGCAGAGGGGAAGGTGCCGGGAGCGGCGGCTGTAGCAGTGGCTGTTAGCCAAGGGGCTGGAGGCTTCTCAGCTGCTGAGATGCACCTACAAATCCAAAATAAAGAGCTCTGGGGCTGCTCCCAGCCGGACTGACTGGCCCGTGCCTGGCGATGGATCGGTCTAAAGGGTTTAGACACACCCCAGGTGTGATCCCAGACCTGCTCCTCGGGGCAGGAGGGACTTGAGTCCACACACACCCCACAGCGGGAACACGTGCAGCCCCACTCCTGCACATGCCAACACACAGGCAGCACCAGGAGGCTCTCGCGCTCTTCCCGGGAAACCAGCAGAGCTGGTGCCTCCCTGAAGCGCCTGCAGGCTCCTGCACGCAGCGTGGAGAACCGCCAGCAGGGCCAGAAGTCTGCGCGTGATGAGCGGGCTGGGACCCCCGGGGGAGCGCGGAGGTGTGGTGGGTAGATGGCACGGCGGGAGGGCTGCGCTGCGGGGACACGGGCTCCTCGGGAAGGGCTGTCTGGGAAGGCGAGGTGGGGGACTTGCCTCCAGCTCGGGGTGGGACAGGAGACAGCTTACGGTTCAGGGTCAGCAGGCAGACCAAGGTGGGTGCCATGGTAGCAGGTATCTGCTAGAGAGCCCCTGTTCGGGAGGGAGCTGGAGAGGAGGCCTTCAACAAGTGAAGGAAGCCTCACGTTCACAGGCCCTGCTCCTCATGGGGGACCTGAACCACCCGGGTACCTGCTGGAAGGACCAGCATATCATAGAATCATAGAACCATAGGGTTGGAAGGGACCTCTGGAGATCATCTAGTCCAACCCCCCTGCCAGAGCAGGGTCACCCAGAGCAGGTTACACAGGAACACGTCCAGGCGGGTTTTGAATGTCTCCAGAGATGGAGACTCCACCACCTCTCTGGGCAGCCTGTGCCAGTGCTCTGCCACCCTCAGGGTAAAGAAGTTCCTCCTCATGTTTAGGTGGAACTTCTTATGCTCAAGTTTGTGCCCATTGTCTCTTGTCCTGTCCCCGGGCACTACTGAAAAGAGCCTGGTCCCATCCTCCTGACACCCCCCCTTTCAGTATTTATAAGTGTTGATAAGCTCCCCCCTCAGCCGTCTTTTTTCCAGACTGAAGAGACCCAAATCCCTCAGCCTTTCCTCATAAGAGAGGTGTTCCAGTCCCCTAATCATCTTGGTAGCCCTCTGCTGCACCCTTTCCAGCAGTTCCCTGTCCTTCTGGAACTGGGGAGCCCAGAACTGGACACAGTACTCCAGTGTCCGAGTTGGGCCAGAGCAGAAAAATACCTGACAAAAGTCAATTATCTCGGACCCTGTAAGTAGCGATTCCAGCGAGACCCTTCCAGCTCTCCCAGATCCCAGCGGGCTGTGGCCAGCACCTCCCCTGAGCCGGGAGCCGCTCAGGCAAACACCTCCAGGACTGGGCGGCCAGCGCAAGTCAACCCCCCTCGAGTCCCAGCTGTCACCCACTGAGGAATGCCGGCGTATGGCGAGTATTTCAACTCAAAGAGGGAAATTTTAACTATAGGCGAGCCTCTCGCTCGTCCACCGCTCCATATACGCATCAGCTCTTACGAGAGCGGATGTTTTCAGGCTTTCCTGGATCCACATATTTGTCTGTGCGCACGTAAAAAAGACATCCATAACACTCCCTGACCCAGAGGGCCACTCCACCGCCTCTCCTTCCTGGCCTGCCATAGAGTTAGTCATAGAACCACAGAACGGTTTGGGTGGGAAGGGGCCTTAAAGCCCACCCAGTCCCCTCCTGGCCCTGGGCAGGGCCACCTCCCCCCAGCCCAGGTTGCCCCAAGCCCCGTCCAACCTGGCCTTGAACCCCTCCAGGGATGGGGCAGCCACAGCTTCTCTGGGCAACCTGCGCCAGGGGCTCACCCCCCTCACAGCCAAGAATTTCTGCCTCAGGTCGCATCCAAATCTCCCCTCTTCCAGCGTAAAACCGTTACCCTCTGTCCTGTGGCTCCCTCCCTGCTCCAGGGTCCCTCCCCGTCTCTCCTGGAGCCCCCCTGGGTACTGGGAGGCTGCTGTAAGGTCTCCCCGGAGCCCTTCTGAAGCGTTTGTAGCCACCCGACGCAGCGCTGCAGTCACGCCCCACCAGGGTTCTGGGATGGCAGCTCTGTCCGTGATGCTGCTGCACAATGGCTCCCACCTCCTCCTCTTCGCTGC
Organism: Fratercula arctica; assembly: GCA_947846985.1. Classification (NCBI taxonomy): domain Eukaryota; kingdom Metazoa; phylum Chordata; class Aves; order Charadriiformes; family Alcidae; genus Fratercula; species Fratercula arctica. The sequence continues at coordinate 10,072,790 of CANTUZ010000014.1, read as the reverse complement.
CCACGCTGCGCGCACTGGTGTAGACGCACTTCAGCTTTGCTACCGACCCCGTCACCTCTCTGGGGGGAGAAGGCCGAATTCCTACCTGACCTTTCCCGGGCGCTTTGGTGATTTCCAGCCCGTCACTCTCCCTTGTGCCTTTGCTATCGCATGGCTCTCCGTCCCCTGCCTCCCCTGGGACGGCAGACCGAAGGACCTCGCTGGCACGCCGTCCTACGAACTTTCAGCCGCGCCAGAGCCAGGAGCATCTCCCAGTGCCCCACCGCATCCCCCCACGCCACATCCCACCCCAGCCCGTGCCGCGGCGCACTGCGATGGTAGAGACCATGCTGAGCCCCGTCACCAGCATCAGGAGCGGGGCCAGGTGAGGCGGGGAGGGACGTTGGAGCGCCCCATGGCACCGGCTCCGAGGCACCAGCACGGTCCCGCCATGCGGATCCCCAGTGACCTCCTGCGTCCCCAGGGACGGGATCCCCAGCGCTGCCGGGGCGGCAGAGGCCGAGGCTGCAGTCTGCCCGCACGACGCCAGGCTGCAGCACCCAGCGCCCACTGACGGCTCCCGCGGCGCCCACGCCCCCTTTTATTGTACAGCAGGGAGGAACACCCCCCTTTGTGACATCACGGGGCAGTCAGAGCCCCCCTCTGTGACATCACGGGGCAGTCAGAGCCCCCCTTGGTGACATCACGGGGCAGTCAGAGCCCCCCTTTGTGACATCACGGGGCAGTCAGAGCCCCGCTTTGTGACATCACGGGACAGTCAGAGCCCCCCTTGGTGACATCTTGGGGCAGTCAGAGCCCCCCTCTGTGACATCACGGGGCAGTCAGAGCCCCCCTCTGTGACATCACGGGACAGTCAGAGCCCCCCTCTGTGACATCACGGGGCAGTCAGAGCCCCCCTTTGTGACATCACGGGACAGTCAGAGCCCCCCTTGGTGACATCACGGGGCAGTCAGAGCCCCCCTTGGTGACATCTCGGGGCAGTCAGAGCCCCGCTTTGTGACATCACGGGACAGTCAGAGCCCCCCTCTGTGACATCACGGGGCAGTCAGAGCCCCCCTTGGTGACATCACGGGGCAGTCAGAGCCCCGCTTTGTGACATCACGGGGCAGTCAGAGCCCCCCTTTGTGACATCACGGGGCAGTCAGAGCCCCCCTTGGTGACATCTCGGGGCAGTCAGAGCCCCGCTTTGTGACATCACGGGACAGTCAGAGCCCCCCTCTGTGACATCACGGGGCAGTCAGAGCCCCCCTCTGTGACATCACGGGGCAGTCAGAGCCCCCCTTGGTGACATCACGGGGCAGTCAGAGCCCCGCTTTGTGACATCACGGGGCAGTCAGAGCCCCCCTTTGTGACATCACGGGGCAGTCAGAGCCCCGCTTTGTGACATCACGGGGCAGTCAGAGCCCCCCTCTGTGACATCACGGGGCAGTCAGAGCCCCCCTCTGTGACATCACGGGACAGTCAGAGCCCCCCTTTGTGACATCACGGGGCAGTCAGAGCCCCCCTTGGTGACATCACGGGACAGTCAGAGCCCCCCTTGGTGACATCACGGGGCAGTCAGAGCCCCGCTTTGTGACATCACGGGGCAGTCAGAGCCCCGCTTTGTGACATCACGGGGCAGTCAGAGCCCCCCTTTGTGGCATCACGGGGCAGTCAGAGCCCCGCTTTGTGACATCACGGGGCAGTCAGAGCCCCCCTTTGTGACATCACGGGGCAGTCAGAGCCCCGCTTTGTGACATCACGGGGCAGTCAGAGCCCCCCTTTGTGACATCACGGGGCAGTCAGAGCCCCCCTCTGTGACATCACGGGACAGTCAGAGCCCCCCTTTGTGACATCACGGGGCAGTCAGAGCCCCCCTCTGTGACATCACGGGGCAGTCAGAGCCCCCCCTGTGACATCACAGGGCAGGCACCAGGGGCCTCATGATGTCCCCAAAGTCCGTGACAAACCCATCCCTCTCCAGGCCAGGTCTGTAGGTCAGAAAGCCGACAGGAGTCTGTTTCCAGCGCCGGGCGCGTGGGGGATCTCTCCTGTCACGCTCACCCGTCGGAACGCTCCAGGAACTCTGCCGACACCCTGGTCGTCCCCTCGGAGCCGCGGAGGGGGAACCCCTGGGCTGCTTCTCGCAGGGCGGGGCAGCGCCGGTAACAGCCTGGGAGTCTCCGGATGCCGACGCGATTTTCCAGGCCCAGCGGGATTTTAAGAACCGGCGGCACGGTCTGACGGTGCCCGTGCCATGGAACTGCTCTGCCGCAAGTAGCGCCCTCTGAGCGTCGCCAGCCGTGCCCAGCGCTGCCCCGGTGCGGGCGCGCTCCAGAACGAGCTGCAGCGGTTCAGGTGGGGCGTCGGGGGTTTTATTCGGGGAGCGGCGCACGAGGGGGGGTCGCACGAGGGCTCGCGTGAGGGTTTGCACGAGGGTTTGTGGGGCGGGGCGGGGGGGGATTGAGGGGGGATTTGGGAGGTGGGGGAGGGGGCACGCGAGGCGGCTCGTGTGAAGATTTGCACGAGGAGTCACACGAGGCCTTGCACGTGGATTTCACGGGGCTGGGGGCGTGGGGGAGGGATTGATGCTGGATTTGGGGGGGGAGGAGGGAGGGGGTGGATTATGGCGCCCGAGGGGTTTCACACGAGAAGTTGCATGAGGATTCGCACGAGGCCTCGCACCAGGATTCCCACGAGGGTTTGGGGGGGAAGAGGGACTGGGGAGGGGGGGAGGGGGTTGGGGCTTGTACGAGGATTTGCACGAGGAGTCACACGAGGCCTTGCACGATGGTTCACCTGGAGGTTTGCGTGAGGGGTCGCTGGGCGTGTGGGTGGTGGGGGAGGGGTCTGAGGGGAAATTGGGGGGCGGGGGGTCATACAAGGGGGTTTTGCACGAGGGTTTCCATGATGACTTGTTGGAGGGGGCTGGGGGGACGGGGGGGGGGGTGGGCATGTGGGGGGGTGGGGGAGGGGGTTGGGGGGATTTAGGGGTGGGGGAGGGGTGCAGAGAGCGTAGGGGCGGGTTTTGCACGAGGGTTCGCATGAGGGTTTTCCAGGGGGTGTGGGGGAGAGGTTTGAGGGTGGGTTCGAGGGGAGGAGGAGGGGGACGGGGTGGGTGATGGCACAGGAGGGGGCTCGCACAAGGATTTGCACGAGGATTCGTAGTAGGAGTGATGGCGTGGGATAGGGATTTTGCACAAGGCCTTGCACGAGGACTCACATGGCAGTTTGTGGGGGGTGGGGATGGGGCGGGTTTGGGAGGGAGGAGTGTGGGAGCTGGGGGTGGGGCACGAGGGGGCTCACACGAGGCCTCGCGTCAGGGTTTGCACGAGGGTTTGTGGGGCACGGGGGGGATGGGGGGGTCGAGGGGGGATTTGGGAGGTGGGGGAGGGGGCGGAGGGTTTGGCACATGAGGCTTCACATAAGAATTCACACGAGGCTTTGCACGAGGGTTTCACGGGGCTGGGTGCTGGGGGAGGGATTGATGCTGGATTTGGGGGGGGTGCGGTGGAGGGAGGGGGGTGGATCATGGCGCACGAGGGGTTTCACACAACTATTTGCATGAGGATTTGCACAAGGGTTCTTAGGGGGCTGGAGGAGGTTGGGGGGGGGCATGGTGGTGAACAATTGGCTCACACGAGGGTTCACACCTGGCCTCGCACGAGGGTTTGCGGGAGGATTCGCACGAGGGTTCCTGGGGGCGTGCAGAGGGGGATGGGAGGTGGTGAATGAGGGTGTTTGCACGAGGGCTCGCACAGAGATTCACTCCAGGATTCTCACACAGAATTGCACGAGGGGGGCTGAAAGAGTGGGGTGTGGGGGAGGGGCGGAGGTGGGATTTAGGGAGGGGGGAGGGGGCGGGGGGTGGATGATGGGGCAGGAGAGGTGTCGCATGAGGCTTCACACCGGGATTCACACGATGCCTTGCACGAGGATTCACACAAGGATTCCTGGGAGGGGGTGGGGGGGGTTGCAGGTCGGACAGGAACAGGATTTCGAGTGGGGGAGCCGGGGGTTGGGAACAAGGGGGCTCACACGAGGGTTTGCACGAGGGTTCACGGGGGATGGGGGCTTGGGGGAGGGATTTGAGGGGGAATTTGGAGGTTGAGGGATGGGGGAGGGGGTGGGTGATGGTACCTGAGTGTTTGCAGGAGGGTTCGTGGGGGGGACAGGGGACGGGGGTGGCAGGTTTGATAGGAACAGGATTTGGCACGAGGATTTGCACAAGGCCTTACACCAGGGTTTGTGCGAGGGCTCTTCAGGGGCTGGGGGGGAACGAGGGGGTGGGGGGGGGGGTTGGAGGGGTGTTGCGTGAAAGGCACAAAGCGGTTTTGGCAGAAGAGAAACCCCCTCGCGTTCTAACGCCCCTCACCCAGGCGGGAGGCTCGGGGCGGCTGGGGTTAAATTCGGAGCGATGCCCAATCCAGCACTATCGGTCCCATCGCCTTTAATATGGATTAAACTGTTACGATTCGGATACGCTGATAGTGGACGGCGCCTTCAGTCTCGTCGTGCTCGTGAACCAGCACGGCCACTCTCGAGTCTTTGGTCGCCGTCAATGAGGAACCGAAACGAGCAGCTACTTAAAATGTGCGGTTTAAACACCAGATCTATCGGTTCTTAGGATTGCCGGGGATAAATACACCGTCTGCAAAGCACGTGCCAATGAAAGTATTATTACATCTATCAAACGCGCGACAGAGTTATAAACGATACGGCCTGGCTATAAATGTAGGATAGAGATTCTCTAGAGAGATTTCTAAGTTTCCCGAGGAAACACTCGGTATAATCCAAGTCTCACCCAAAGGCGTCCCTACGGGGGGAGGGAAGGCTCAGCCCGTCGGCGGGTCCCGGGAGTCGGTGATGAAGTTCTTTGCGACGGCGTCTTCCCCGATATCCCCCCTCTCTCGGGCTATTTTTATACTCTTTGTTATCTTCAGGGTGGAGTTGGAGTGACTTTAGTCATAAATACTTTAATTAGGATTGGTGTAAAATTCTCTCGCTTCACAATTAAAGGTAAAGTTTATGAAAAATTCAGGGCGCAGACTCAAGAAGGAGCGGTCGCACCTCGGAGGCGGGTAGCCTTTGGGATGGAGGTGTGTTTTGGTATTATAATGACATTAGAATGAGCAAAGTTCGCACAAAGGACAGCATTTCATCCCAATTTGACAAAACGTTGGCTCCGAGTATGGAGCGGGCAGCTAATTGGCAGCTCCTCTGTTTCATGGTAGCGTCCCGTCCCCGTATCTGCTCTACATCGTAAGGTAAAGCCGCGGAATAATTGCATCCCGCCCCGTACCTCGTGTAGCGTCACCAGCTCCTTCTCAGGGAACCGCGGGTGTTGTGTTCTTCACGCCGGCTGCGGCTGTTTTCTACCTCAGAGGCCTCTTGATTTTATACTTTTCCTTAATGTGTGAACAATGCTGCACTTTTGTATTTTTTAGCCACTTTAGTAATTCTCGCACAAGGGGGATCAGGGGCGGGGGGGTGGGTGTTGATGCACGGTGTGTGTTGCACAAAGGTTTGCACAAGGGTTTGCACGAGGGTGCGTTGGGGGGGGTGGAGGTAGATGTCACACCCGGGGACTTTGCACGAGGGTTTGTAGGGGGCTGGGGGTGTTGTGGGTAGTGGGGGGGGGGGGGTGAGGGGACATTGTGGGGCCTTGGGGGGACTGAGGGGCCCCAGAGTGAGTTAAAGCGGACGTGGGGGGGGCTAAGGGGACATTGGTGAGGGACTATGGGGGGCTGAGGGGACACTGGGGGGTGTTCAGGGGACATTTTGGGTGGCTGAGGTGACACTGGCGGGGGCGAGGGGGCCTGAGGGCACCCAGAGGGCGTTTACGGGGACATGGGGGTGTTGAGGGGACATTGGAGAGGCGGAGCAGACGCTGGGGGGGGGGCGCTGAGGGGGACCCGGGGGCGCTGAGGGGGCTGTGGGTGCTCGGGGGTCTGAGGGTACCCGGGCACGTGAGGGGGACCCTGGGGGGGGCCCGTGGGGGGGGAGGGGACGCCGGGGGACCCGGGGACGGACCCGCCTGAGGACGCCGCCGCGCGCCGCTCCCGCCCAAACGCCGCCGCGCGCTCCCCGCCGTGGCCGCGCCCCCGCCCCCGCCCCCGCTTTGCGCTTTCCGGCCGCGCTTTCCGGCCTTGTCGCGACAGCGCCCGGCGGGGCCGGGGGGGACCCGGGCGTGCGGGGAGTGACTCCCCCGCACACGCTCAGGGGAAACTGAGGCACACACAAGCCTTGAGGGCGGTGGTGGGGGGTGTCCGGGAGGGCCCCAGGCATCCGGGCGTCCCCCACCCCCCCTCAGTCCAGCCCCGCTCCCGGGGCGGGGGCACCCGGACGCCTGGGTCCCCTGGGGCGGAGCAGAGCAGCAGAGCGAGCACGGCAAGGGGGGGCGGGTCCCCAGATTTTGAGGGGGGCACAGATGGGGGTGGGGGCCTATGGGGGGGGGGTCCCATAGACTTGGGGGTTGCTATGGGGGGGTGAGGGACAAACTAGCGGGTCCCGAAATTTGGGGTGGAGGGCAAATTTGGAGGGACCCATAGGTTGGAGGGGGTGTCCTATAGATTGGGAGGGGGTCACCAGCTGGGGACCAAACACCCCCCGCCCCCAAACTGGTCCCCAGCCAGCGCTGGGAACAAGCCCCCCGGCCTTGTTGCATCCCACAGGCCTTGGATCCCATCTCTCGTAACTGCCCAACCGCCGCCAAACCCCAAAAGCCACCTGCCCGGAGGGGCTCCCGCTCGCAGAGACATGTTGGTGCAGGGGGCAGAGGGGATTTCTGGAAAGGCGCTGGGGAGAATTCCCAGGAGAAGAGGGGAAGCCTGTCTCCTCTTTGCCCGGCTGTGCCGCCTCCCTGCCGGTGTCATAAGGCACCTTCAGGTGACGTGGGCCGATGTCACAGAGGGACGCCCCACGTCACAGGGAGGTCTCCCCAGCGCCGTGTCGGTGCCGGCACTTCCCGGCGAGGCCTGGGCACTGCTGGGCACTGCCCGGGGGCTCCCCACTGCTGCCCTTCGGAGCTGCTCCACAGCCAGGAGCGGGGTCGGGAGGCAGCGGGGCTGCGCTGGGGGACCCTCGCTGAGAGGCAGAGCAGGGGCACGTCGGAGAGGAGTTTTGGGCGAGGAGCTGCAAAGAGCATCCCTTTTTCCTGAGCTGAGGGCAAGCGGCAAGCGCCATGGAGGGCTGCTGCACCGTGGCCGTCAGCTTGGAGCGGAGCAGCTTGTTCCCCTCGCTCCTGTATCTCTCCACCAAGGGTAGGAGGTTTGGGAGCTGCTTCCCAAGGGGTGGCACCGGGGCTGTCGGTGTCAGAAGCTGGAGCTGCTGGGCTGGGGGGGTGGCTGGACAGGGCTGGGGGCTGCAGCGAGAGCCCCTCCTGAAGGCTCGAGGCACAATGTGGCATCCCGGACTGCCGGGTCGTGATGCTGGGGCTGCCCTGAGCCCCGAGGCTCCCGTGGGAATGTCTCGGTGCCCTCGCGAGGGAGGCCATCCAGGGCCAGCTTTCCCTGGGAGCTGGTACCTCTTGGGCTTCTGGCCCTGGCATGAAAAATCAGCCCTTCACCTTGATCTGGTCTCCTTTGGGAGAACCTCCGTTCCTCTCCACGGGATCCTCTTGTGCCACCAGGCTGGCAGATCACGTTCTGGGCTCTGGGGTGCCATCCCTTTCTGGGGGTTAGGTGGCCATAGCCCTGGTCCTGAGTCCTTCCCGCGTCCCCATTTCTGCTCCAGCCCTGCCCCGGCAGCAGAGTAAGGCTGGCAGTCTGAAACTGGGGCAGAGCCCAGCTCCGCAGCCGTGATGGCGGTGTCTGTCCGGGCTGGTTGTGGAGGCCTGCACCTGTCAGCCCCTGGGCGAGGAGCTTGCCGAGAGGCTGGGAGCTGGCTGGCCCCGAGCCTGACACCTCTTTCCCTCGCTTTACAGAGGTTGTGACTATCTGGGATGCTGTGTCTGCGTACATCCTGGGACAGCTGAAGCTGGACAAGGTGGGCTGGCGTCTTGGTCCCCCTTTGCCCTGGAGAGCCCGGGCCCCGGGGAGCAATCCCTCCCTGAGCATCGTGGCAGCACACCGAGAAGACCCCATCTGCCAGGAGCTGCTCCTTGGTCAACCAGGGGAGAAACCAAGCCCAGATCCAGCCCGAGCAAGCGTTTGGCAGACGATAGGGCTTTGCCCTTGGCTGTGGTCAGAGTGAAGAGACCGGGCAGAGACACAGGGCGTTACGCGGGGCCAATAATGCCAAGGATAATCCATAGGAATCAGTCCCCTGTGCTGGAAGTGCCTGGGATCTTCTCTAGCCAAGGGATGTTGGCAAGCGTTTTGAGGAGGGGAAGAAAACGAATGGAGAACACGGGCCTTTTCCAAAGCTTTCCCTTTGCCCCTCTCTGAAGTCCTCACTCATCAGCCTCTGGTCTTTTTCCCGGGCAGGGCGTCCTGCTCCCAGGACTCGGGACCTTCGCTATGGTCCAAGAGCGAATCCAGGGTGAAGAAGAGGTGTTCATGGCTCGAAGACCAGTCTTCCAGCTGAACATGGATGTGGCGTGTCTGCAGGAGCTCGCGTTCCCCACAGTGCTTATCCCCGGTGAGAAGGCAGCGGCCACCCGCCACTTCCCCGCTCCGTGTCTAGGGGCAGCTCTGTGCTCTCTGCTCTTTGGAAAGGGCCGGGAGAAGCAGAGAGTTGCCTCCAAAGGTCGGGGGACGGCTTGAGCGCCCCCAAAAGAAACCACTCCCCAGCAGCTGTGTTTATAAATGACCTTTTCTGTGGCATTTTGTTACGAATCTTCCATGGAAATTTAGCCTGCTGTGGCAGTGACGATGTTCCTCCTCCTTGCAGAGGATGTGGAGATCAAGCCGCTGAACTACAGGTGGCTGTCGCGAGCCACCTCCTTCCCGCGGCACATGGTGGAGGACTGCGTGCGAGACACCATACTCCTGTACTCTTTCCAACTGAGGGACGGGCAGCACCTCTCCTTCGCCTTCAAGGACATCGGCGTTCTCTCCTGCCAAGACGGTGTCCTGTGCATGCGGTTTTATTACGACTGCGTCACAGGGCTGGAGAGCAAGGCCAGCCGCATGGCACTGCTTCACACCGTAAGTTGCTCTGCTTTTGAGGCTCCTCGGTGTCTCTGGGAAGCCTATGGAAGGGTGAGCAACCCAATCGCCGTTGGCCAGCCTGGCTGTGGCAGGGCAGTGACACGCCTTTCCCCGTGCTCACCCCCACTGACTTCTGCCTCGGCAAAGAAAGTTTCTTCTGAGGTTCTGGGTCCTTGCCCTACGAAAAGCCCGGCAGTGTTATATTGCCCAGTCTCGGGGTTTGCTGTGCAGCTTCTCCGGAGCAGAGCAAGGGCTAATGTTGATGGAGGAGGGTGTGGGAGGGGGCTGTTGAGAAGTGGCTTTCTTTTGGAGCAGGACACAGTGCCCGCTTCCTTTGGGAGCCAAGAGAAAACTGCCTTGGGAAGCTTCTAATGGCTCTGTGCCACTTTGCAGAGGCTGTGGGTGCCATGTGCAGCGGTCTCCGGTGCAGCGACCACTGCTCGGGGGACGCAGGCTGCTCCCGACCGCGCGTTCCCGAGGTGAGTGCGGTTCCTCTGCAGCCCTCGACCGACTGAGTGGGCGGCTTCCCAGCTCCTGCTCAGGAGCGCACATTGTTGGGGCTCGACACTCGGCATCGAGTCAGGGATCAGTCCTGAAGTGACTGGTTTCTGGGGAACTAATGCTGAGTTCGGGCTACGCGTGTATTCTCCCGGGGTGGCCAGGCATTGCGATCGTGTTTCTCACGCCCAGCCTGCCGTCACTCCCATCAGAGAGAAGCAGCTGCACAGGGAGAGGACTTTAAGCAATGTTTTCTGGTGTTGGGGGGAGATTGCAAATAAAACCCCTGCATGGCCACAAAGGGAAAGGGGTGCCATGCCTCGCACGACAGCCAGGAGGATTGGTGCTGGGCAGCTGCAGAGGGTAGGGGTCACCCTTCTTCAAACCTGTGTCATCACTTGCTTTCCAGTTTTCGGTTCGTTGTGATCAGCACCGCGGTGGTCGAGGCTATCGCCGACCGGCACAAGGCGGCTGCAGAACAGCACAGGATCAGAAGAGGTATGGAACGGGTCCCAGCTCTCCAGGTGGGGCCCTTCCCCACGCTGGGCGACCACAGCCCGGTTCAAACGCAGTCCCCTCGGGACTGCTCTAAAGAGCTTCCTCCTTTCCCAGGCACAGCGGGGCATCCGGAGAAGCTGCTGCAGAGGCGGGCAAAGTTCTCCCTCCCCGTGCTGCCAAGCCAGAGTCCAGGCAGAAGGCAGCAAGACCTGGGGGAGAAGACTTCTGCCAGGTGAGACCTCGTTGGATGGGATGAAAGGGATCCTTGAGCCCAGGTAGAAGAGACGTCCCCTTTGGACACTCCAGCTGGAGGGACTCAGGAAGGTCCCCGACGCACCCCCCACGGTTTCATGAGCTCGTTTCCCTCATCACAGGCCCCTCAGTGGGGAAGGTGGCAGATGGTGAGTGTGCCCCACATCACTTTGCCTGCCCTTCCAGCAGACCTGAGGTGCCGCCCTCTCCGCTGCGTCTCCAGCCCATCCATCTGATGTGGCTCAGGGAAGGCTCCCCCATCCCGCAGGAAACGGCCCCACCTCCCGCGCCTCTTCTTCCAGCCTGGGGAGTTTGGATCCCACATGAAAATGGGAGACCAACCTGCCCCGTGCTCATGCCATCTCCTGCTGGTGTCTCTTTGCAGTGTGCTCCCCCCATGTCCAGGCAGCTCCCCCAGGACGAAGGAGGCCGTCAGGCAGGAGCCTGCGCCCGCAGCCAGGCCCACCGCTGCCATCCCGTCCTCTGAAGGCTTCAGGAGAATGCTGCAGGTACGTGCTCTGCCTTGCTGTAACTACCGTGCTGCTCGAGACTCGGCAAACGCCTCTGTGTGCAGAGAGCCATCCTGAAAGGGTCCCTTGGCCTCTTTTCATTGTCACCTGTCTGTCACCTCCTTCAGATCTTCTTGGCGAAAAGGAAGGGGCTGCGCACCCTTCCCGCCTGTTCTTGCCCCCTGGGTCATCAGGAAACACTTGATTCTGGCCAGGGGCTATGGAGAATGTGCAAGTCCTTTCGAGGTCGTTGACAGTGGAGGTCTTTGGTCACTCAGCTGTGTCTGCCATGAGCTGAGGAGCCTGGCAGGACTCTGATCTGGGCAGGGGCAAAGCGCTGCCGACTGGGCGGCTGAGGCAAGGGGCACCGACGTGGCTCAGAGCCGGAGGAAGCCCCTCCAGGAGCGGAGACTAATCCTGCCTGCTGCTGCGTTTCCATCCTCTCCAGGAGGTCTGGCAGCTCTCTGCAGAGTGGGAGAAATCAAAGACCCGGTGTGAAGAGCAGCTGCAGCAAGCGAAGGCGGAATCGGCGGCGTGGGAAGCCTGGTCTGCAGGGGAGGACCGAAAGCCGCCCCAGGTACGGGCAGCCATTGACAGCGCTGAGAGCAGCAGCGACCCTCCCCGTCGGGGCACCCGGGGTGGCAGGTCTCATGGGGTGGGAGCAGGACTGACACCCAGCTGCAGGGCAGGGCTCTGCCTGCTCGTCCCCGTGCGGGAGAGATGGGCAGCAGGACGCGAGGGGCAGAAGCAGCCATCAGCCCGTGATGACGGGCCCGCGGTGCAGAGTCTCCCGGCGCCCAGGTTCTGCTGCAGGCTCCTTTGGAGAGGTCGTCTGGGAAACGGCACCTCTGTTTGCCCTCTGGTTTGCTGAGAGCGTCTCCTCCTTGGCAGGCCCTCGGCACTGGAGGCACTTGGATTCCCCACCCTCCAGCCCAGCCCAGGAGAAAGGAGGCCAGGCAGGGGTGGAGGAAGGCTGGAAACCCTCTCCCAGCAGAGGCGACGGCAGCAGCAGCCCAGCTGGCCAGACTCCGTCCTGAGTAAGTGTGCGCCTGCTCCGCCACAGCCTGGGGCAGTGGAGCAGCCGTGACCACGCCGAGACGTCCAGGTTCCCCGTCCCTGCATCCCGGGGCTGCACAGGACACCCTCTGATGTCTCCTAGCCCGGGCGTGAGCCGGGTCACCCCCACAGCCAAGGCCCCAAACTCACCCGCAGGGTGAAAGGGTGGGCACATGGGGGACAGGGTGGGCGCAGGGGCTGGAGGCGGGGAGAGGCAGAAGGGTCTCCGGCAGAGGCTGAGGGATGACGTTTCCTTCTTGTTGCAGCCCCCTTTCCCCACGAGCCGCCCAGGTCCTCAGAAGGCTGGAGCCGCACCAGGCACAGAGGACCATATACAAGCACGTCGCTGAGAGCAAGAGGCAGCGTCAAGAGCAGCAGAGGCAGCTCCCCTGGTAACTATCTCCACAAAGGGACGGTGCCTCCCCCGGCTGCAGGGCCCTTGCCTCCGCTGAGGGCAGCCCTGGGGGAAAGAGGGGATTTCTCTGACGGCCCTCGTGAGACAGAAGCAGGTTTTGGAGGCTGGCTTTGGGCTGGACCTCCCTGACACCCAAGGGGACTGCCTGGGCACCCACAAGTGGCTTTCCATGGGGGATGTAAAAGCACTGGCTGAAGGCAGAGGGATCCCTCTGCTGGCTGGCTCTCTCCTTTCCAAACCAGAGAGCACGTCCTTCCCTCGCAGATACCTTGCCCCCAGGGGGGACACCTGTACGGGACACCCAAGGTCTCAGCCCCACCGGACTCAGCCCCAGGCTGACCAGCTGCACCTGGGACCTTCTCAGGGGCTTGGGCATCAGGGGCCTGTCCCGCTTCACAGACACCTTGAGGCTTCATGGCAAGCAGATCCCAACACAGGTGGCCTGAGCCACGCCTGCAGGACTTCTCTCCCTTCGCCCTGTGCCTACGATCACACGCTTTTCTTTCTTCCTCCCTAGCACTCGATGCTGGTACCGCAGCAGAGGGGAAGGTGCCGGGAGCGGCGGCTGTAGCAGTGGCTGTTAGCCAAGGGGCTGGAGGCTTCTCAGCTGCTGAGATGCACCTACAAATCCAAAATAAAGAGCTCTGGGGCTGCTCCCAGCCGGACTGACTGGCCCGTGCCTGGCGATGGATCGGTCTAAAGGGTTTAGACACACCCCAGGTGTGATCCCAGACCTGCTCCTCGGGGCAGGAGGGACTCGAGTCCACACACACCCCACAGCGGGAACACGTGCAGCCCCACTCCTGCACATGCCAACACACAGGCAGCACCAGGAGGCTCTCGCACTCTTCCCGGGAAACCAGCAGAGCTGGTGCCTCCCTGAAGCGCCTGCAGGCTCCTGCACGCAGCGTGGAGAACCGCCAGCAGGGCCAGAAGTCTGCGCGTGATGAGCGGGCTGGGACCCCCGGGGGAGCGCGGAGGTGTGGTGGGTAGATGGCACGGCGGGAGGGCTGCGCTGCGGGGACACGGGCTCCTCGGGAAGGGCTGTCTGGGAAGGCGAGGTGGGGGACTTGCCTCCAGCTCGGGGTGGGACAGGAGACAGCTTACGGTTCAGGGTCAGCAGGCAGACCAAGGTGGGTGCCATGGTAGCAGGTATCTGCTAGAGAGCCCCTGTTCGGGAGGGAGCTGGAGAGGAGGCCTTCAACAAGTGAAGGAAGCCTCACGTTCACAGGCCCTGCTCCTCATGGGGGACCTGAACCACCCGGGTACCTGCTGGAAGGACAATCCAGCAGGGCTCAAGCAATCCAGGAGATTTCCAGAGTGCGTTTCCTGGCACGGCTGATGGAGCAATCACGAAGGAGAGGTGCTCTGCTGGAGACCTCGGACTGGTGAAGGAGGAAGAACTGGGTGGGGATTTGAAAGTCAGTGACCCTGAGACGGTGGAGTTGAGGATGTGGAAGGGAGGGAGCGGGGCAAAGAGCAGGACCACAGCCCTGGCTTTCAGGACAGCAGACTGCAGCTTTTCAGAGCTCTGCCTGGAAGAATCCTGCGGGATGTGGCCTCGGAGAGAAGAGGGGTCCTGGAGAGCTACTTGACATTGACGGACCACCTGCGTGGTGGAGCGACGGAGCTGGTGAGGGGTCTGGAGCACAAGTGCTGTGAGGAGCAGCTGAGGGAGCTGGGGGTGCTCAGCCTGGAGAGAAGGAGGCTGAGGGGAGACCTTCTCGCTCTCCACAGCTCCCTGAAAGGAGGGGGCAGCCAGGGGGGGTCGGGCTCCTCTCCCAGGTGACGGGCGACAGGACAAGAGGAAACGGCCTCAAGTGTAAGGGTCCTGCTCTCTCCTCCCCGCTGCGACCCGAGCGCACGACTGCCCTTCCTGCCCCTGCCCTCGTGCCGTGGGACCTCGGGGGGTGGAAAGGACCGACAGACTCGTGTAGTTACGGAATCTCTTGGTTATCTTCAGGTTTGGCAGGTTGTGGGTTTGGCAGGACCGACTGTGTCATTAACGCACTGATAACACAAAACCTACAGGCACCTGCGAGGGGCATTTTGTTTGTTACCTGATTTGCAAGAGAACTTGAGCAGCTTAATGTTCTGCTGAGGTACGGTAGCGACAGCGTCACCAGAAGAAAGGGAGGGGAAAGAAGATGAAGGTGGCGGAGATACTCAACAGCGTTATAAACCCTGACAGCGGAAATGTGTCATTCACAGTTTATAGGAACAGTTTCCCTTCAATGTACTCGTCTTCTCAAAGATTTACAGAGGACCTTTTGCTATTCCCGTAGGAGAAGTCAGTGATTTTAAGTTGCAGCTCTCCACTGAGATTTAAAACAAAACCAACCAAGCAACGAGTCCTGGGAACAAGAGTAATTACACAGGCGCCATCATCTTCCTCTTGTAGTTTTCAGTTCTGCTTAAACAGCAGGTCTGTGGTTTTTCCCTCGGGCTGGGCAGTGATTAAAAAAAAAAACCCTTGAAATTTCCTCTGAAAATCGAGGTGGGTGAGAGACATCCCCTTTTCTGCCTCTTCTGCTCTCCTGCTTTCTCTTACGCTTGTTTGGGTCGTTATTCCAAATTCCTTGCCTTCACCAGAGCCCAGGCACCCTGAGGGACTGTTCTGGGGCCGGTGGTCTCCTGTCGGGCAGAGATGTCCACGTTAGACGTGCTCGGTCACAGAGGCCTTGCCGCAAAAGGACTAACGGGTGGGTGTGTGGTGAGCGATGGATCTCCCTCACCCACAGCGCTGGGGGTCACGGCAGCCAATGCTGCTTTGGAGGGGTTTCAGATCGGTGGTAACTACAGACTAATCATCGCATAATTATTACTGCCTGGAATGAGGGAATGAGGGAAACAAAGCTCTGGAGAGGAGAGGCTACTTTTCAGTAGCCCTTAGATGTTTTCCAACCGAGCTTTTGTGGGTCAATGCCAAGACCATCTTGGAGGTGGTGGCTGAGATTGTGTGACGGAAACTCTCTTGGTCTGGAATTGAAGCCCAAATGGCCTTCTAACAGCCTTAGACAACTTAATCTGGAAGGACGGGGTTTCTTGTCTTGAACCAGCAGGTAATTCCCTTAGAGGGAGAGCCCGTTTGGAAGTTTTCGTAGTCTGGGGACAGAGGCCCATGGGGGGATGGGGCCCTTGCAGGTGGGAGCTGTTTCTGCCCCGTCCCCTCGGCCTGGCGCTCACAGCTGGAACGGGCTTTCCAAAGGAGCCAGATGTGGGACCTGTGGCCGCACCGGGGCACAGGGAGCACCCCTGGACCGGTCTTGGGACCTGCCTCAAACCTGCCCTGAAATCAGCTCTTCCCAGCAGGACGTTGCCCGGGAGTTGCTTTGGTTGTTGCTGTTCTCCTTCAGGAAGCGCGGGACGCACCAAGCACGCCCAGAGCTGCGCCTGTGCCACGAGAAGACGTCAGGCACAGCCGGGGCTGACGGCCACAGCTCCCACCAGCCGTCCTGGCCAGGAAGATGCAGGTAAGACGCCACAGTGGGCACCGACCGTCTGTCGCAGGAACAGGATTGACCTGCAGAAGGGAGGCGGGACGAGAGGGCCCACGAGGCCAAAAAGCACTGGGACTGCTGGGACAGTCACGACGACAGCCGAGGGAGAAGGAGAATCGGGTGACCTCGCTGGGACAATGCTTCCGAGGTAGCATCTGCCTCCGAAAGATGAAGACGGACGGAGGCACTGGGAGGTTGTGGAGTGGGTGAGAAAGGTGCCTGGGAGCGAGGAGAGCACGGGGAGGTGGGGAGACAGAGATGGAGGCGGAAAAGCCGGGGTGTTGGCAGTGAGGACGCTCCTGCTGTGCAGGTGCCTGTGACGCCATGGGTGGGTGAGTAGGCGTTAGGGCAGGAGCAGGCTCCGGGCTTGTGTAGGTTCATGGGATGTCATATGGATTTGAGCCATTACAGGGCAGGAGCAGGCTCCGGGCTTGTGCAGCTGTTGGCAGTGTCACAGGCGGATGAGCGGGTGATGGGGTAGAAGGAGGCACTTGGCTTGTTCCTGTGCCCGAGTAGGTGACAAAGCTGGAGCAGGAACGTTCCATGTGCAGCTGCTTACGGTGTTGTAAGCGCCTGAGCAGCTGACATGGCAGCACAAACTCCTGGCCTGTGCAGGTGCCTGTGATGCTGTAGGTGGATGAGAAGGTGATGGGGCAGGAGCAGGACCCGGCTTGTACAGCTGCTCCTGATGTCCCTGGTGGCCAAGTAGCTGTCTGGGTACGAATGAACACCTGGCTTTTGCAGGTGCTTGTGATGTCAGTGGTGGCCCTGCAGCTACAAGGGCAGGAGCATGCAGCCGCTTCTCCAGCTGCTTGTGATGGCCTCGATGGATGAGCAGGTGACAGGGTGGGAGCAGGCCCCTGGCTCGTTGTCTCAGAAGTGCACGCAGCTGCACCTAGATCATGGTAGGAATTTTGCAGGTGCCACCTCAACAGGGCTCGGCCCCAGGTTCCTGCTTCTAGAAGACAAGTCACCAATCCACTGAGTGAATCGGTGGTTTATTTATCCCACATGCAGAGCAGCTCGAGCTGGGTGCCCCCAAGGAGGGAGCCCCACTGCAGATCTCACCCCCCAATTGTACCCTTACAGTCAGGTTTCCCAGGACGTACCACCTATCACCCAAGCCCCAAGTCCAACCACTTAATCCTTGTTAGTGGTCTCTTGCTTTTTTACTGGTTTTCTTGGTCACCGGGCTGGCCTTTGTTCTGAAGTTACCTCATTCGCTTGGAATTGTTTCCTTGGTCCTTTTCTTCTTCATTCTGCTCGCATCTGCCAGTTTCGGCTAGCTCCGTGGTTTGTCCCCCAGGCAGCTCTCACCACCCTCCCTCCCCAGACTGCCTTTACCCTCTCTGTGCCTGGCTCCTCTCGGGTGCCTGCAGGCAGAGCCCTCGGCCCCGCTGCGCTTGGCAGACGAGCTGCTCCTGGGCAGAGCTGTCTCTCTGCAGCGCTGCCCGCTTGCCAGGAGCTCCCTCCATCCCAGCAGCGCAGCCCAGAGCGGCAGCAGAGGACCAGCTCAGGAGCACTTTAATGACCTCTCTGGTGGTTATGGTGCCAAGTCTGTGAAACTCAGACACTGAGAGAAAGCTGAGGAAACTTCTCAAGGTGTCAAAGTCAGGTGCAAGCTCCAAGGTTTCTTGGAGCCTTAATAGGTCCTACTGAGGGCCGAGCACTGTGCTTCTGGATTTGTCCTGGGTGGGGTGAGGAGGGAATGAGGTACTGGTGCCGTAAGGTGAAGGAGTCTTCTGGTAGGCCTTGATGCTTGAGATAACAGCCACAGCCAAGGGGAAAAGACCTCGGCTCTGTTGGGGGCTTTTGGTCTTGCCAGAGCCCTTTGCCATCTCCACCACAGGGTGTCCTACAGCGTCCCACAGCGCTGCACAGTGACACTGCACAGTGCCGATCAGCCTGTTTCCAGGAGAGCCCTAAGCAACGTGTGAGGGATGTATTCCCCCTTCCTAGAGGCTGGAGGTCAGGACTCGTAGCCTTAACGTAACACATCCAAGTTTGCTCAGCATCAGGGCTGCCTTTGCCTCGCCTTTGCCTCCCTGGGACAAAGGGAGCTCACGGCAAGAGGGCAGAGCTGCAAAGAGCTCGGTCATGTCCCTGTCCTCCCAGAATCACTGACGCAATGAGGCTGGAAGGCAGCCAGCCTCCACCTTTTCTGTGCTTCCTCTTCATGCTTGGTTTTAGCCAGGAGCTTCTTTCTCACCCACAAAAGCTTCCTGATGCCTTTACGTGACTTCCAGCACGTCAAGGTGGACCATTCTGGAGCCTTGACCATCAAACAGCTCTCTGCACCTGTCTTCTCTGCAGGGCTGGAACCCATGGGATCCTTCCAAGCAGGTCCCTCAACAGGACCAAATCTGCTCTCCTGAAGCCCTGCTCTTTGCCTTCTTCCCTTCTCTCAGGAGCCTCAGCTCTAACTTCTCCCCCCTGACTTTTACGTTCCTAACCAGCTCTTCCTTTTTTGTCCACATGTGAGTTAGCCCCAGTAAGAAAACAGGCACCACGCTGCAGCTTTCTCACCTCCCTCCATCAACCTCAGTTGGATGGGGGAAGAGGAAAGTAAGAGTAAAAGCAAGAAAACTTGGAGGTCAAGATGAAAAAAAAAAATTCCTACGGGAAGAACTGGAAAAAGAGAGAAAGAAAGAAAAAACAAACAAAAGAAGCGATGCCAGGGCTATCACACATCACCTCCCCTAGGCAGACACTCTTCAGCAATGGCCAGAAGATTAGTGTGTTCTCAGCAGTGGTTTGGTCACAAATCTAAAACACAGCACCCTATGAGCTTCCTTGAAGAAAATTAACTCCGTCCCTGCCAGACCCAGTCCAATCTTCACCCCTTATTCCGTACCATTTATGTCATACTCAGGTCCCACACTGTCCAAAAGATCCTCATTTACCACCCTCCCCCTTCCCATCCTGTGATTTATACCCAGCTGTTACTCCCTTATCTACAGGCCACCTCTGTCAAGTGTCCCTAAAATTGCCCATAAAGTGTCCACTGAGTTCATGGAGTTCATCACTTGGGTTCTATTTGTTACGGTGGTTACTCAGGACAAGAGAGACGAGTTGTGTGGAGTTACTGGCCATGAAAACCGGCTCAGCTGGAGTCAGCGCTGCACTTGCTCAGCTTTTTGCAAGGTTCATTTAGGTGGTATCTGTAGTACTTCCTAAAATATACAACTCAAATCACACGTTATTTTCCACCCAGGTTAAATCTTCTGGAGGTACGTGTCAGATCTGCCCATCGTCCACCCAGTGTACCTGGATCTTTGAGCAAAAATCAATCCTACAAACAGTTTTACCTTTTCCTGAGGGAGGAGCAGCCCGTGCCGTCTCTCCCAGCCAGTTCCCTCATGCACTATGGGGGCCTCATCTCCTTCTGCCATACACGGGGGTTTTGTTTGGGCAGGGCCAGGTCGGTCAGCCGATCCTCTGGTATTAACTAGGCACGGGGTTTCTGCTAAATCCACATCTCACTGCTTGTGGTTCCCAGCACCCATCGCTCTTGGTACAGTCTGGTACAGTCCGTTCTCTCGGTTGATCTTTCCAGAGGCTGGTGTGTGACAGGGGAGGTGGCACACCCAATCCACACCGTGTTCCCTGGCCCAGGCGCCTGAGACTTTGTTTCAGGAAGGAATCCTGCTGTCCCTCTCAGTTCTTTCTCAGAACTTGCCTGAAGGCCCAGGATGGTGGTTTGTGGGTGGGACGGGTCACAGGGCATGTTCCCAACCATCTGGTTGTTACTTCCCCCATAGTAAGCACATGGTGCTTGCGTTGGCAGGTTCGTGGCAGCGTGATATAACCCATCTGTGAGGCCTCTCCATGTTGATATCCCAGCCACCATCCTTCATCCCGGAGAGGTTTTACTCGCTTGGCTCACTTGATTACGGTGCACGTTTCACATTTGTGACTAACACGGGCAATGGCTTCAGTGGGCAGGCCCACCCCTACATCTCAAGCCCATCTGTGCACTGAAGCTCTCCCTTGAGGGCTGACCTTACGCGGCTCCAATGAGCTGTGCACAGGCAACCTTTATGTTCCCTGTGCAGGTCCACCTGAGCCACCTCAACTCTTGCACGTGGTCTACTTGCTGGTTGTGTGGCTGTTCCTCAGTGATTTCTCTGGCAATTCCCTGATGAGCTATCCCAGCTGTGGAGCTTCCTTACCCTCTAACTCCTGACTGTTGCCCCCCCTGTCCCAGCATTGGAGCAGTCAGGCATCGGTCTCCTTGCCTGTCTGGCGGCTGTTATAATTCCACAATTCTCAAAGTTCCCTCAAGTTCAGGGACCAGGTGGTTTGGTTTCAGCCTCTTGGGTGATTTTTCTCACTTCTTCCTCCTGTTTCCATGCCGAAGGAGCAAATTCCCAATTAGAGCCTTTCTCCTCCTCCTTCTGTTCTAATTGACGATACGCACCTGTCCACCTCTGTGTCCAGTGTTTCATTTTTACTGCTGAGGTGATTCTTCTAGTTAGTTGGGGTTTGGGTCCCTATCTCATCCCTGGTGTCCTCAGGGTTCATATGGGTTCCCATTCCAACCACGGCGTCCTCAAGTGTGAAGTCTGTGTCACAATCGTGGAATCCTCAGAGGTCGCTTGGGTCCCTGTCTCAACCACGCTCTTCTGACAATACTGAACAGTGGCTCCACAGACGCAGGCCAAGCCCCAGTACAGTCCTAGGAGCTGCTGCGGTTCATTGGGGTTGGCAAGGCCCCCTTCTATTAGGCCATGTGTCCACCCAGCAGGACTACGTGCCTTTTCAGGCATAAAAAAAAAAGGCTACGGGAGGTGATAACCACCCTAGGCAGCTGCCCAAAGCCTTCCATGCACCCTGACACCCAGGGACCGGCTGCCTCAGGGCTTGTGTCAGTATCTCCTCATCCACAGGTTGTCTCCGATGCCAGAATTCCACACCAGGTTCCACAAACTGTGACAGAAATTATGTGACCACAGAGTCATTACGAGCTGAGAACAGTGTTAGTGTACAACTGCTGCATCATTGTCTCAAGACACAAGACTCATCACTTACCCCTACTAAGAAGAACAGGTGATCAGCTAAGAAAAGGAAACCTCGATTCTCACAGAATTAACAGAGGATGCATATCTAAGAGAACCACGAATTGCTGACGCCCAATGACTCTGCAGAAGTCAATTCTGGAAAAATCTGGATTAACAGATAAACCAGAAGAACGCTGGTGGATGGTGATGTTGCAAGACCAACAAAAATACGCCATACTGCATTTATGATTGGCTAATTGGAAATATGCATTAGTAGGTAGCTGGACGATTCATATCATACCCTGTAGTATAAGGTACAAAACCCCTAAATAATAATCCCTTCCAGTGTGCCCAGTTTGGCTGGGACCCCTCATGCACGTGGAAAAATACCTTTGGAATTCCATACTTTGTGCCCTCGGTCAGCACAGGCCAGTTGTGAATTTTGCACCAAAAGCCAACACTACGCCCTCAGTGTCCATCAGCAGCAGCAACCTCTTACCTAAGGGTGAGCGAGGACCTTCATGAACCTGTGAACAAAACTACCCACATCAACCCTGGATGGGAAAAGGCGTGGGTATTCCCTCAGCCTCTCCACAAGCTCCCCCAGCACAGGAGTGGCAACAATGCCAGGGCCAAACACACGGCCATTGTTTGTATTAAAGAGTTCCCGTGCCCAGCAAAATGAAGAGATCAGAAGTGTAGCCAGCAAACTCCGCAAGCCACAGAGAAACCTGCCAGTTAATGACTACTACAGCCATGGCGCACTCTATCAAAATGCTGTTTCCTCAGGCCCCACATTGAGACCCAAAAGGAACTGTGGTGGGTTGCGCAGGGCTGGTTGCCAGGTGCCCACTGAGCTGTGGTGAAGAAGAGGTGCAATGGCTTCAATGGTCAGGTCCACCCCTCGATCTCAAGCCCATCTGCACACTGAAGCTCCCCCCAGAGAGCTGACGTGACAAGCTCCTTCCCCTTCTCACCTGGGACTGACGTGACCGGCTTTGTCACGCAGGGTCCCAAGGTACTCGCACATCCTTAGGTACACAGTTCTCTCCTGTCGTCTGTCCTGGGCCTGGCTGGGGTGGAGTTAACTTTCCCCACAGCCACCACCGAGTGCTGCCATACCAGACCTGCTGGAGCTCCAGTGGAAACTGGAGCCAGAGGCAGCCAAGTGCTGTGCCACAGCTGACATCGCTAATGCGTTTTTTTTTCAGTTCCTTTGGCAGCAGAATGTGGGCCCCAGTTTGCTTTCACGGGGGGTAGTGTCCAATACACCTGGAATCGACTGCCCCGGGGCCAGAAGCACAGTCCTACCATTTGTCATGGACCGACCAAAACTGAATTGGAACAGGGTGATTCCCCTGAACACCTACGATACATCGATGACGTCAGGCAACAAAGCAAAAGAAGTGCTTGAGAAGGGAAAAAGAGTAATTCAGGTTCTTCTGAAAGCTGGTTTTGCCATAAAGAGAAGCCAGGTCAGAGGATCTGCACAGGATGATCCAGTTCTTGAGAGTAAAATATCACGACGGGCATTGTCATAGCTCTGTGGACGTGATCAATAAGAGAGTAATTGTGTCCCCAGCAGCTAACAAGAAACACAAGCTTTCCTAGGCCTTGTGGGACTCCGGAGAATGCATTTTGCAGGTTACAGGCGGCCTGTGAGCCCTCTCTATCGAGTGACCTGAAAGAAGAATTGTTTTGAGTGGGGCCCGGAGCAACAACAAGCCTTTGAGCAGTTCAAGCAGGAGACAGCTCGTGTGGTAGCTCCTGCATCTCTCCATACAGGACCAGCTGAGCAAAACGCACTCTACACTGCAGCTGGGAAGCGTGGTCTCACCCACAGCCTCTTGCGGAAAACACTGAGAGAAACCTGAGGTCAACCTCTAGGGTTTCGGAGACGGGGTTATTGAGGATCAGAAACCCTCTACACCATGACTGAAAAAGAGATCCCAGCAGTAGGGTCTGAGCTACTTCACAAGCTGTTGGTACAAACTGTAGGTCCTCTTGGCACCATGACTGCCTGTGCTACACTGGATGTTCAAAGGGAACATCCCCTCTACACCTCATGCAACCAGCGCCACACAGAGTAAATGGGTAGCGTTGATCATGCAACGAGCTTGGCTGGGGAAACCCAACCAGCCAGGAATCCTGGCAGAGATCACGGACTGGCCAGAAGGCAGAGATTTTGGAGCACAACGTGAGAAGGTGGCTTGTGCCAAGAGGCCCCACCTTATAATGAACTATCAGAAGATGCCAGGCATTATGCTCTGTTTACTGATGGATCCTGTCATGTCGTAGGAAACTACTGGAAGTGGAAAGGTGCTGTGTGGAGTCCCACTCCACAACTCGTTGAAATCACTGAAGAAGTGAGTCAAATCAGTTTGCAGAAGGGAAAGCCATCCAGCTAGCCCTAGAGATTGCTGCACAAGAAAAGTGGCCAGTACTCTACCTCTCTGCTGACTCCTAGATGGTGGCAAATGCCCCGTGGGGGTGGCTACGTCAGTGGAAGAGCAATTGGCGGCGCAGAGGTAAACCCACCTGGGCTGCTGCATTGTGGCAAGACATTGCTACCCAGGTAGAAAGCATCGCTCTAAAGGTACGTCACGTAGATGCTCACCTGCCCAAGCGCCATGCCACTGAAGAACACCGAAGCAGCGAGCAGGTAGACCAGGCTGTCAAAGCTGAAATGGCTCAGGCTCGAGCAGTGTCGATACCACACCAATGTTTTGGCTCTTGCTGAGCGGTGCTCTCAAAGAATCAAGGCTCTCTCTCCACCAGCTCCACCCTGCCCTTGCGAAAACCAGTAGACTGGGGTGGGAAAGATGTTGGGAAAGGACATGGAGTGCTCCTGGGGTCCGTGCTTGACACAGAAATGTGTTTTCCATTGGTCTGAGGCTTCCCACTTTGGAGAGGAGGCTTCAGCGGTAGTAACATAGACATAACATACACCTGAGGAACGTCTTTTGGGTATTTTTATGAAACTCTGCCTGCCTTTGTTTTTGCTTGTTGGCAATTCCGAAACATCCTTCAGTCTCCACAAGCAGCTTGTTCTCCAAGTAAAGCAGGTGGGAATCAGTGCCAATGGGCTGAAACGCGCAGCTACAGACTTGAGTAGAGGAAGGTCAGGTTTGAACAGGGCTGCTGTAAGTCCCAGATGCCTGATGAGAGGAACGGTGGGGCTGTGGGTAGCGAGGAACACTGTCTGTGGAGTGTCTGACATTAAGGGTCTTGACTGGCTGGATGAGGCTTTGAGCAACCTGGTCTGGTGGGAGGTGTCCCTGCCCAGGGCAGGGGGGCTGGAACGAGATGATCTTTAAGGTCCCTTCCAACCCCAACCATCCTGTGACTCTGTGACTTCCTGACATTCAGGCTCCGTTCAGAGATGCTTTGTCTCAATATCTACTGGAGATTGCTGGTATCTGTTACTGTGTAAGAAGAAAAACGAAGGGAAGTAGAAAGAGACTAAGTTCTTTGTTACTGTCATTTAGTGTTGGCATCTTTGCACTTTGTCTACGTTCCTGAAACCTGACAAATTAACCACATAGGAACCGAGGAAATTTATGCCCAGAAACTTGGCTTGTGAGGGCGTTGGCCATCAGCCATCAGTTTGTTTCCAACTGACACCTCCCGACCCTCTCTCCCAAACACGCCCGTGGCCAAGCACTGCAGCTCAGGGCCGCTCATGCTTCAGAAGAGCCTTTGAGCTTCCTGGTAGTTATTAACTGTCTTCCTGGCTCCCTCCAGGGCTCACGGTGAGCTCGCTTGTCCAGAACGAGGCCTTTATGGCCACCACTAATGAAATGCTTCTCTTTTTATGATCTTCTGTGCGGAAAGAGTAGTTACAGAAAAACATCAAATACAGCAAAACAGATGCAAGTGAAGTGCCAGATTGAACCAGGTGAGCAACAACCGCAGCTGTGCCTTCCTGGCAGGGAGACTGTCCTGAGACAGGGATCCAGCCTCCGCCACAGTCTGGAGAGGGAAACCAGCAGGGTCTGTGCCGCCTGGGGACACAACGGGTGACTTCTGCAAGACCACCTTTTCTCTGAACTGCTTCAGCTGCGTACTTGAGGATGGGCCTTCGTGCGTTGTACCGCAAACACATTGCCCAGTGGGGCTACCACGACAACAGTGCAGCCATTCCTGTTTAGTCAGATTAATGTTTTTTTTGTAGCTCCTTAACATCACAGGGAAATCACACAAACGACTGGAAGAATAACTGAAGGATTCTTGACCGAGGCCCCACCAGCTTTGCATCTCCAGAAGTGGGATGTGCCAGGTAACTTACGTCTCACAGCCGTGTCAGGTGGCTTACATCTCCCGGCTCCCAGTGTTGTCCCTCTGGCTCAGGATCTGAGCTTCCATTTGAGCCCAAACCATTTCAGTTCACGCCGCCTCCCTCTTTCCTCTGAGACTGGCTCCTGTGTGACACGACTGTCCTGGCTCTCCAGGAGGGACGGGCAAAAGTTTGATGCCTGAACTGGAGCTTTTCCCCTTGCTGGAAATGTGAGCGCAGCAGGCTCAAACCAAGAGAGCCAAGAAACCCAACTTTCCTCGGGGCCGCCTAATGGAAACGTCCCATCGGCTGCGGAGCTTCCTCTTCGCTGACAATTTGTGAGTGCAGAATATGCGGTTTTGCCCATTTTTTCCTCTCTCTCTGTAGATTGGCTGTCAGCATTTATGGATTTAACCTGCTCTGCCACTTTGAAACTATTTTGCACAATGTCTGCTTTAAGAGGACAACGTCTCAAACTGCAGCTGGAAATGAGTGAAGCTGTGAGGGCATAAATGCGCTGCCTCAGACGACATTTGGTATGCCCACAATACAAAAAGGTAGTGGAGGTGAATAACCGTGACAGAAATAGGAAAACTGCCCAATCGATAGAGCTTTTCAGGAGGACAGAGCTGTACATCACATGAGGCGACGTAACTGGGGTCAGTGCACAGAGAAGACTTTTGTGGGGAAGATTTTGCAAGGGAGTCCCCTGACCTCATGCAGCAAAGAATCAGAGGCCTGGCAAAGTGCTGAAGTGCCCCGGGGTGAAAAAACGTGTGGATGGCAGAAGGTTGGAGAGATTTGGTTGGCAGAGAACTGAAGTAATCCTTTCAGGGTCCGAACAGGCTGAACGTTGGAGAGAAGGAAATCTAAAGCAGCTCTCAAGGGTGTTTTGGAATTTGTGCTGCTATCACTAATATCAGAAAGAAGACGCGCTGTAACCCAGAGACATTGGCATTAATGCAGAACTGGCTATTGAAAATCCAGTATTCCGTTCACTTGGGCTCTTTGCTTTGGCATCTTCTCACTTTGACTCCACTCCTCAAAGCTCTGTGATAAATCACATAAGATTTGAAGACTAAAGGAGAATTAGGCTCAGACATGGCTCCTTGGGGTGTTTGGGGTGTTAACGAACCCTCTGGTGACGAGTTCCTGCACTGCAGATCCTGAAAGACTGATCGAGCCCCCGGAGAAGTAAAAGTCAGAAGCAAACCTCCACGTTCCTGAGGGTGTCAGCAGGCCCTGCTGAAGTCTGTCACTGAAGAGACCGAGGAGGGAATGAGCAGACAAAGCTCCTGTCCCTGCGGATCATTCTGGAATAATTACTAAATTGGCCAAGAATACAGAGGTACAGCATTGTTCACGAATTAAGGAAAGTCCTAAAATCAAGAGGCTTCTGAGGTAGAATACAGCCGCAGCTGGCACGCAAAGAATGCAACACCTGCGATTCCCTGTACGAGGTTGTGTGCGGAACTCCAGGAGGGATGAACGGAACGCGATTGTTCCGTGGCCTTCCCTTGGGACGAACAGCAGATATGGGAACGAGATGGCCCTATGGAACAGATAAGCAGCCCTACTCGCTCCCCAAGCCAACATTTCATCAAAGGTTGATGAAACGCTGTCCTTTGTGCAAACTTTGCTCGTTACAATGTACCAAAACACACCTCCATCCCGGAGGCCACCCGCCCCTGAGGTGCGGCCACTCCTCCTTGAGCACACCAACCAGAATAAACATATTTGTAACTAAAGTCACTCAAACTCCACTTGGAAGAGAAAAAAATAGTATAAAAATAGCCCGAGAACAGGGGCCAGTGAAAGGTGGGCGTGGCCCATGGCCGGTGGGCATGGCCCATGGCCGGTGGGCGTGGTTTACACCACATGGGCGTGGCTTACTGGCTGCAGGCGTGGCTTTGGGGGCTCCTCCCTTGCACTGACCCCATTGGGGGCGGTGCTTAGGGGAGGGGGCGTGACCTAAAGCATGTGGGCATGGTGAACAGCCTGGGGGCATGGCCTGGGGTTTTCCCCTGCATTAACCCCCATTGGGGGGCTGCTGGGGGGGTGGGGCTTAAAGGGGCGGGGTCATGTCCCTGACACCATACCCTCCCAGCAACAGCAGCCATGACACACCTGTCCCGCTCCCACACCGCCTCCCTCTCAGCTCGGCCGCAGGCGCTGCAGACTCACCCTCTCCTGGGGCAGCCTCGGGGGGGCGCCCCCGCCCCATAGGCCCCACCCCACTTTCTTTTTTAGGGGGGTGTGGAGGGGAGGCCATGGGAACCCCCAAAACCCCCCCAAAATGCACCCAGGAACTGCCAAAACCACTCCAGGGGCCCCCCAAATCCCCTCGGAACCCCCCAAAACCCACCAAAGACCCCCCTAAAAGCCCCAGGACCCCCCCAATCCATCCCCAACCCCCCAAAAAACCCTGTGATGCCCCAAAACACCCTGTGATGCCCCAAAACCACCCCAAAATCCACCCAGGACCCCCACAAATCCCCACCAAGACACCCCCAGAATCCCACACACACCCCTGACACCCCCCCAAATCCACCCAGGACCCCCCAAATCCCCTTGGGATGCCCCAAAAAGCCCTCAAATCCACCCAGGACCCCCCCACAATCCCCCAGGGACCCCCAAAGTCCACCCAAGACACCCCAGAACTACACCCAGGACCCCCACAAAACCTCCTGGGATGCCCCAACCCCCCCGAGACCCCCCCCAAGATACCCCCAAGCCTCCTGGCATCCCCTAATGCCCCCTCAGCACTGCCCCCCCAAATCACTTGGGACCACCCCATCTCCCCCAGGACCCCCAACAGCCCCCTGAGACCCCCCCAGAATCCCCTCAGCCCCCCTCAAACCCCCATAGAGCACCCCAGGACCCCGCAAAATCTCCCCTGATAACCCCTTCAAGGTCCCCCATACCCTCTGGGACCCCTCCAATATCTCCCAGTGCTTCCCCTCAGCCCCCCAAGATCCACCTAAGATGCCCCCTGCACCATCTGAGCTCCCTCAGTTCCTCCTAGATCCCCCAATACCGCCCCAGGATCCTCCAATACCCCCACAGGATCCCCCAGTTCCTCCTGAGACCCCCCCCGGACCCCCCCCAATTCCTCCCGACACCTCTCAGGACCCCCCAAGACCCTCTGGGACGCCAATACCCCCTTGAGACACACACACACACCCCCCCCACCCAGGAACCCCCGACCGCCCTCAGGGATCGCCTCCCCCCACCTCAAGCTGCAACCTTCGACCCACGCTGCCGTCGAAGCCACCTCCGACCCCGCACAGAGACCCCGTTACCGGCAGCAGAAGCGACTTTTAATCCCCCCTCCCCAGCGAAAACTGAAGAAAGCGGCGGCGCCCACACACTTCCCTTCGCTGCCGGCCGCGGCCGCACTGCGCAGGCGCGGCTCCCTCTGCCTCTTTAAAGGTACTCAGCGCGCAGGCGCGGATCCTTCCGCCACTTGACAGGGACTCATTGCGCAAACCCAAACCCCTCCGCGCCCCCGCCCCTCGGGGGGGGGGGGGGTGTTGCGTGAGGCGCGTGCGCAGTGCGTCGGGCGCGTGCGGGAGTAGGGGGGCGGCGCCGCCGCCGCCATTTGAAGGGGCCATTTTGTGGGGCAGCGCGGGCGACTTGAGGGAGGCAAAGTGGGCAAGCTGGAGGGGAAAAATGGGCAAATTAAGGGGCAAGTTTGGGGATAAAGAGGGCAAGTTGAGGGGGAAAATGGGCAAATTAAGGGGCAAGTAGGCAAGTTGGGCTACTTTATTGTACCAGGGACTTGCCTGCAGGGGTTGCCACGGAGCCACCAGCCGGGTTGTCATCTCCTCCACCCCCTGGTGCCGTGGGGCCAGCGCGGGTCCCCCTCGTGGCTAGTGGCTGATGGTGGCCATGGGGTAGTCGCTGGGAATGTTGCTGTCGTGGAGCCCTTTCCAGTGGGTGCTGTCTGTGGGGGGAGGGGGGGGGCAAGGGGTTGGGCCACCAGTTTGGCCACCGGTTAGGGGTTGGTGGCTCGTGTCCCCGCCCCACGGCTCACCTCGGCACCGGCGTCGTAGCCCTATGGCCAGTAGGAGCCCCAGGAGCCCCGCGGCACCGCCTGCCACGCACCCGGCCACCACCGGGCCCCACTGGAAGCCAACTGGGTGAGAGAAAGGCCACCAAAAGAGAAGGTAAGGCCAGTGCTTCTGCCCCACAAGTTGCCCCCCCCCCTCCCCTCCAGGCCACCTGCTGACCCCCAAGTTGGGGGGCCACCCGGTTTCCACCCTGTAGCCCTGCCTCCAAAACAACTGCTTTCCCCCCCAGTTTGGGCCAGCAGAAGGTGCCTGTGGGTGACCATGGTCCTCCCCAGCCGGCCCCAAGGCCGTGAAGGCAATGGGAAGGTCGCCAAGGGCTTGGGGACACCTCAGATGGGGCTTGGTGGCCACCAGGAGGGGGTGGGCCAGCTCTGTGTCCTTCTGGTGGCCACCAGGAGATGCTGAGGCCACCAGGAGATGGTGACCCACCACCACGTTGTTGTGGTAGCCACCAGGAGATGGTGGGCCACCTCTGTTTTCCTCTGGTGGCCACCAGGAGATGCTGAGGCCACCAGGAGAGGGTGACCCACCTCCACGTCCTGCTGGTGGCCCCGGCAGGTTGTTCCCACCCTTTTTCACCTCCCATTTTCCCCGATTTTGGATAATTTTGGGCGGAAGTTCTCCGGACATACCTTCCACGGTGACCTGCAGGGCGGGGCTGGGGGGTGACAGCACCCAGGTCCCCCCCGCGTCCTCCTCCACCCGGCAGCTGAACCTGCCCCCGAAGGCGGGGGGGACGCGGGGGATGTGGATTTGGGCTGAAATCCCGGCGGTTTGGGGCTCCCACTGGTGCAGCTGGGCGCCGTCACGGTAGAAGCGGAAGCGCAGGGGGAAGTGGCCCCACGGCACACGGCAGGTGAGGGCCAGGGGCTGCCCTGCCCCCACCACCCCCCCGGGGGGCAGTGCCTCCAGCTGCGGGGGTGGGGCGGCCTCTGCGGGGACGAGTTGGGGAGAAAACACCCAAAATCCGCGTCAGGGAGGTAAAAATGGGGATTTTTGGTCGGAGGGAGGGAGGGGAAGAGGAAGTTGGGGGGAAACTGCCCCATTGAGCCAAAAGTGG
Source organism: Fratercula arctica (assembly GCA_947846985.1). Lineage (NCBI taxonomy): Eukaryota > Metazoa > Chordata > Aves > Charadriiformes > Alcidae > Fratercula > Fratercula arctica. The sequence continues at coordinate 10,042,582 of CANTUZ010000014.1, read as the reverse complement.
CTGGGTTTGAGGGGGGGGAGGGGGAGGAGGAACCGGCCCATTGATCCCAAAATGGCCATTTTTGGCACAGTTGAACCATAAATAGTGATTTTTGGTGAGGTTGACCCAAAAATGGCTGGGTTTGGAGCAATTGACCCCAAACCGGTGATTTTTCGTCCCAGTTGACCCACAAATGGCAATTTTTGAGGGTGGGGGAGGTGGGAGGAGGAGGAGGAACTGCCCAGTTGACCCCAAAATGGTGATTTTTGGCACGATTGACCCCAAAATGGCGATTTTAGGGCTTGGTTGACCCAAAACTGATTGGTGGCTGGAGGAGGTGGGGGAGGGGCAGGTTGAGGAGAAACCACCCAGTTGACCCAAAAATGGCCATTTTGGGGCTGAGTGACCCCAAAACAGCTCTTTTGAGGCCCAGTTGACCCAAAATGTTGATTTTGGGGCTTGATTGATCCCAAAATGGTGCTTTTTGGTGGCTGGCAGAGGTGGGGGAGGGTCAGGCTGAGGGAAAACCACCCAGTTGACCCAAAAGTGGCGATTTTTGGCAGGATTGACCCAAAAATGTCTGGGTTTTGGCCCGATTGACCCAAAAATGGTGATTTTTGGGACCCATTGACCCAAAACCTGGCTATTTTGGGGCTTGATTGACCCAAAACTGGGGATTTTTGGTGCTGGAGGAGGTGGGGGAGGGGCAGGTTGAGGAGAAACCCCCTGATTGAGCTAAAACCGCTGATTTTTGGGCCCAGCGGAGCTAAAAATGGCTATTTGGGGCCTGATTGTTCTTAAAACGCCTATTTTTGCACCCGATTGATCTAAAAATGGCTATTTTTTGGCCCAATTCAACCAAAACCACCTCTTTTTGGGCCCAATTGAGCAAAAAAATGGCTCTTTTGGGGCCCATTTGAGAAAAAAAAATGGCCATTTTTTGGCCTGACTGATCTAAACCCGCCTATTTTGGGGCCCAATTGAGGAAAAAATGGCTATTTTTGGGTGCGCTTGATCTTAACACGGCTAGTTTTGGGCCCAGTTGAGCTAAAAACAGGTCTTTGGGGGCCCAATTAAGCTAAAAATGGCTATTTTGGGGCCCAATTGATCTCAAACCGGCTATTTTTGTGCCCGATTGAGATAAACCCTGCTATTTCTGGGCCTGCTTGAGCTAAAAATGGCTATTTTTGGCTCGATTGATCGAAAACCACCTATTTTTGAGCCTGATTGGTCTAAAACCGCCTATTTTTGTGCCTGACTGATGTAAAACTGCCTCTTTTTGGGCCCGATTGAGCTAAAAACACCTATTTTGGGGCCTGATTGAGCTAAAAATGGCCATTTGGGGACCCATTGGAGCTAAAACCGGCTATTTTTGGGCCTGCTTGTGCTAAAAGCACCTATTTTGGGGCCTGATTGAGCTAAAAACGCCTATTTTGGGGCCCAATTGAGCTAAAACTGGCTCCTTTTGGGCCTGCTTGATCTAAAATGGCCTCTTTTGGGGCCTGCTCAAGGTTAAAATGCCTATTTTTGGGCCCACTTGTGCTAAAACCAGCCATTTTGGGCCTGATTGATCTAAAACTACCTATTTTGGGGCCTGATTGAGCTAAAAATGTCTATTTTGGGCCTGCTCAAGCTAAACCCTGCCATTTATTGGTGCGGCTGGAGCCGAATTTTGAGGAGAAACCACCCAAATCCCCACATTTCCCACCTCCCGTTGGCCAACAGTTGGGTGCCACAAGGCCCCGTTGGCCACCGCCCCCCCCCCCCCGGCTGGTGGCCACCCCCCGGGACTGCACTGAGGCCTCCCACCACCACCCCCCCCCCCCCCCAGCTGACCCAAACCCACCTCTTTTGGGCCCGAGTCACCCCAAAATGTCCTGTCCATTTTTGGCCCGATTGATCTAAAACCGCCTATTTTGGGGCACTGTTGAGCTAAAACCGCCTATTTTGGGGCACTGTTGAGCTAAAAACACCTATTTTGGGCCTGCTCGAGCTAAAACCTGCCATATTTGGTGCGGCTGGAGCTGAATTTTGAGGAGAAACCACCCAAATCCCCACATTTCCCACCCCCCGTTGGCCAACAGTTGGGCGCCACGAGGCCCCATTGGCCACCACCCCCCCCGCCGGTGGCCCCTCCCTGCCCCCGCCGTCTCCGCCCTACCCCCCCTCCCCCGTCCCTTCCCCCCCCAAAACCCCGCATTTGCCCCCAAACGCGTAGCCCCCCCACCTTTTACCACCACCTCCAGGGGGGTGCTGGCCCAGGAGGCCACCCAGTGGCCGGGGGCCTCCTCCTGCTCGTAGCCGCAGCTGTAGTTGCCCCCCAGGCTGGGGGTGGCCCGCGGCAGGGTCCAGGTGGCCGCCCAGCTGCCGTTGACCTTGACCTCGACCCCGGTGCCGTTGACCCCGCTGACCCCGGTGCCTGTTGGCCGTGACCCCGCTGACCCCGTGGCGCAGGTGGAAGCGGCGGGGTTGGGTGGGCGCGGGGGCGTCGCAGCGCAGGAGCAGGGGCTGCCCCGCCATGGCCCTCCCGCCCCACGGCCACGCGCTCAGCCGGGGGGCAGGGGGGCGCTCTGGGGAGGAAACACCCAAAAACCCCCCACAGACCCGTTTTTGGAGAGTTTCGGGGGGGGGGGGGGGGGGTGGATGGGGGGAGGGCTCTGCCCCATAGATGTGGGCCCTGCCCCATAGGTGGGGGTCCTCCTGGACACCTGGGTCCCCTCCCCAGACACCTGGGTCCCCTCTGCCCCATAGATATGGGCCCCAGCCCCATAGATGTGAGTCCCCCTGGACATTTGGATCCCCTCTGCCCCATAGATGTGGGTCCCTCCGGATGCCTGGTCCCCCACCTGGGTCCCTTCCCTGGCCACCTGGGTCCTCTCTGCCCCATAGATGTGGGTCCAGCCCCATAGATGTGGGTCTTCTGGCCACCTACGTCCTCCCCTACCCCATGGATTGTGCTCCATCCCCCATAGATCTGAGGTCCAGCACCCATGGATTGAGCTCCAGCCCCATGGATCATGGTCTGTCCCCATGGATCGTGGTCCAGCGCCATAGATGTAGGTCCCGCCCCATAGATATGGGTCTCCTGGCCACCTGGGTCCCCTCCCCGGTCCACTACGTCCCCCCTACCCCATGGATCGAGCTCCAGCCCCATGGATCGTGGTCTGTCTCCATGGATCGAGCTCCATCCCCGTGGCTGTGGGTCCCACCCCATAGCCATGGGTCCCGCCCCACGGCCGCGGGCCCCTTACCTTTGATGGGGATGGGGACGGGGGGGCTCTCCAGGGAGCGCAGGGGCCGGCGCAGGGGCCCGGCCATGCTGTAGCTGCAGCGGTGCCACCCCCCGTCCTGCGGCCCCCCAAGGCTGAGGCTGAAGACGTGGCTCCTCTTCCTCGAGGTGGCCTCCACCGCCCGGCCTCCTGCGCCCCACAGCTGGAAGCCCCGCACCTCCCCCGCGCCCGGGGGGGCGGCGCAGCGCAGCCACACCACGTCACCGAGGAGGTAGAGGCTCTTCTGCGGCGTCACCGTGAGGGAGGGGGCGGGGGGGGGAAGAGGAGGAGGAGGAGGGAGGGCTGCGGGGAGGAAGGAGAGGCCGGCGGAGGGGAAGGATGGCGATTTCTGGGCAGGGTTGAGGCAAAATTGGGGGGGTTTTGGTGGGGGAGGAGGGGGTTGAGGAGGAACCGCCTCAATGACCCCAAAATGGCCATTTTGGGCTCGATGGGCCCCAAAATGGTAATTTTTGGCCCAGTTGAGCCCGAAAATGGTGATTTTTGGCATGGTTGACCCCAAAATGTCTCTTCTTGGCCTGATTGACCCCCAAATGGTGATTTCTGGGGGGCTGCAGGAGGTGGGAGAAGAAGGAGGTCGAGGAGAAACCACCCAGTTGACCCAAAACTGGGCATTTTGCACTCGATGGAGGCAAAATTGGCCAACTTTTGGCCTGGTTGAGCCCAAAAATGGCTCTTTTGGGCATGGTTGACCCCAAAATGGCTCTTCTTGGCCCGATTGACCCCAAAATTTCTGGGGGTGATTTCTGTGGGGCTGGAGGAGGTGGGAGAAGAAGGAGGTCGAGGAGAAACCATCCAGTTGACCCAAAACGGGCCATTTTGGGCTCGGTTGAGCTGAAAGTGGCGATTTTTGGCTTGCTTGACCCCAAAATTGGTATTTCTTGTGGTTGGAGGAGGTGGAAGGAGAAGGAGGTTGAGGAGGAACCGCCCCATTGACCCCAAAATGGCCATTTTTGGCTTGATGGAGCCAAAATGGGCCAACTTTTGGCCTGGTTGAGCCCCAAAATGGCCATTTTTGATGATGGAGGAGGTGGGAGAAGAAGGAGGTTGAGGAGGAACCGCCTCAGTGACCCCAAAATGGCCATTTGGGGCTCGATGGAGCTAAAAATGGCTATTTTTGTCCCATTTGAACTAAAAATAGTGACCGGGGGGGGGGGGGGGGGAGGGCTGGAAATGGGGGGGTTTGCCCCAAAAGTCTTACCTGCGGCCGGCGGCGGGAGCTGCAGCTGGAGCCCGGCTGGGGGAGAGGAGATTTGAGGGAAAAAGGGCCGGAAACGGGAAAAAAGGGACCATTTGGGGGGAAAAGGGAGAAATTGGGGAAAAAAAGGGAAGAAATGGGGGGGGGGGAAAAGGGGAGAACTGGGGGGAAAAGGCGAAGAAATGGGGGGAAAATGGGGCTATTTGGGGGGGAAGGGAAAAAATGGGGAAAAAGGGAAGAAATGGGGAGAAAAAGGGAATATTTGGGGTTTAGTGAAGAAGTGGGGGGAAAGGGAATATTTGGGGGGGAAAGGGAAAAAAGTGAAGAAATGGAGAAAAAAGGGAAGTTACGGTGAAAGAGCGAAGAAATGGGGAGAAAAGGGAAGAAATGGAAAAAGCGAAGAAATGGGGGGGAAGGGAAAAAATGGGGAAAGGGGGAATATTTTGGGGGAAAAGGGAAGAAATTGGGGAAAAAGGAAGAAATTGGGGGAAACAGGAATATTTGGGGGGAAAAAGTGGAGAAACTGGGGCGAAAAAGCAAAGAAATGGGGGAAAGGGAAGAAATTGGGGAAAAAAGGAAGAAATAAGGAAAAAGCAACAATTTGGGGGAAAAAAAGAATATTTGGGGGGAAAAAGGGGAAGAAAAGGGGGGAAAAGCCCCAATTTGGGGCAAAAAATAGGGATTGGGGGGGGGAGCGGGATGGGGGGTGTGGGGAAATGGGTGGAAAAAGGGCAAAATTGGGGAAGAAAGGGGGGATTTGGGGCTCACCCAGCAGCGGGAGCAGCAGGAGGGGCGCCATGGCTGGGGGACGGCGACTCGTGTGTCCCCTCGGTGGCACCTCCCCCCCCCACCCCTGTCGCCACAGCAACGGCCCAAAAAAGGCTGAAAAAGGGGAAAAAAGAGGCTGAAAAAGGGAAATGTGGGAAGAATTGCGCCAGTTCTGGGGCCACCGCGGGCACCCGGGGCCGGGACGTCACCGGGATGTCACGAGGGGCCTGGTGGCCACCAGCCCCACACCCTGCCCCACATCTCCCCACATCCTCCCAACCCCTTCCTGCCCCCCATCTCCCCACATCCCACTTTCTGCCCCACATCCGACCAACCACCTCCTGCCCCACATCCCAACACCCCCCATCTCCCCACGGCCACTCTCTGCCCCACATCCCCCCATCTCCCCACGTCTCGTCTTCTGCCCCACAACCCACTGTCTGCCCCACACTCACCTCCTGCCCCATATCCCACCCCCCCCGCCCACATCCCCCTCCCCTCTTCCCCCAGACCCCCCCAGATGCCCCTCCCCTTCCCCCCCTGCCCCACAGCGCCCTGTAAATGCCATGGGGCTGCGCAGCCACCCCACATCCCGCCGTGGGGCAGAGAGAGAGAGGGTGGGTCTATCGGGCTGGGGGAGGTTGGGGGGCGGGGGGATCTATGAGGTGGGGGGGGCTGTGGGGAACAGGGGGTTCTATGGGGCGCACAGGGGTTCTATGGGGCACAAAGGGGGTCTATGGGGCACAGGGGAGTCTATGGGGGCCATGGGAATCTAGGGGGGAGAGGAGTCTGTGGGGCACGGGGGGGCTGTGGGGCACAGGGGTTGTGTATGGGGCACAAAGGGGTTCTGTGGGGGGCACGGGGATCTATGGGGCAGAGGGGTTCTATGGGGCACAGAGGGGGCCTATGGGGGGGACAGGAGATCTGTGGGGCACAAAGGGGATCTATGGGGCACAAAAGGGTTCTATGGGGGGCACGGGTATCTATGGGGCATTTGGCTCTATGGGGCACAGGGGGGTCTATGGGGTGAATGGGGCATCTATGGGGCACAGGGGGGCTATGGAGTGGCACAGGGATCTGTGGGGCACAGGGGGGTCTATGGGGCTCGAGGGATCTATGGGGCACTGAGGGCGTCTGTGGAGGGTACAGGGATCTCTAGGGCTCAGGGGGTCTATGGGGCATAGGGTATGTATGGGGCGTGGGGGTCTATGGGGCAAATGGGGGATCTGTCGGGCACAAAGGGGTTCTATGGGGGCGTGGGGATCTGTGGGGCAGAGGGGTTCTATGGGGCAGTCGGGGCGGTCTATGGGGCACAAAGGGGGGGTCTGGGGCACAGGAGATCTATGGGGCACAGGGAGGGATCTATGGGAGGTACAGGTATCTGTAGGGCTCGGGGGATCTATGGGGCACAAAGGGGTCCTATGGGGGTGCAGGGAGGTCTGTGGGGCACGGGGGCGATCTATGGGGCAGGACAGGTGCTATGGGGCACACCGGGGGGTGTGGCGTGCACAGTTCTATGGGGCACATGAGGGTCTGTGGGGCAAAGGGGGGATCTATGGGGCACAGAGGGGTTCTATGGGGCAGAGGGGGGGTCTGTGGGGCACAGATCCGTGTCAGCTACTCAGGCGCTTGCGACACCGTAAGCAGCTGCACATGGAACGTTCCTGCTCCAGCTTTGTCACCTACTCGGGCACAGGAACAAGCCAAGCGCCGCCTCCTACCCCATCACCCGCTCATCCGCCTGTGACACTGCCAACAGCTGCACAAGCCCGGAGCCTGCTCCTGCCCTGACTGCTCCAATGCTGGGACAGGGGGGGCAACAGTCAGGAGTTAGAGGGTAAGGAAGCTCCACAGCTGGGATAGCTCATCAGGGAATTGCCAGAGAAATCACTGAGGAACAGCCACACAACCAGCAAGTAGACCACGTGCAAGAGTTGAGGTGGCTCAGGTGGACCTGCACAGGGAACATAAAGGTTGCCTGTGCACAGCTCATTGGAGCCGCGTAAGGTCAGCCCTCAAGGGAGAGCTTCAGTGCACAGATGGGCTTGAGATGTAGGGGTGGGCCTGCCCACTGAAGCCATTGCCCGTGTTAGTCACAAATGTGAAACGTGCACCGTAATCAAGTGAGCCAAGCGAGTAAAACCTCTCCGGGATGAAGGATGGTGGCTGGGATATCAACATGGAGAGGCCTCACAGATGGGTTATATCACGCTGCCACGAACCTGCCAACGCAAGCACCATGTGCTTACTATGGGGGAAGTAACAACCAGATGGTTGGGAACATGCCCTGTGACCCGTCCCACCCACAAACCACCATCCTGGGCCTTCAGGCAAGTTCTGAGAAAGAACTGAGAGGGACAGCAGGATTCCTTCCTGAAACAAAGTCTCAGGCGCCTGGGCCAGGGAACACGGTGTGGATTGGGTGTGCCACCTCCCCTGTCACACACCAGCCTCTGGAAAGATCAACCGAGAGAACGGACTGTACCAGACTGTACCAAGAGCGATGGGTGCTGGGAGCCACAAGCAGTGAGATGTGGATTTAGCAGAAACCCCGTGCCTAGTTAATACCAGAGGATCGGCTGACCGACCTGGCCCTGCCCAAACAAAACCCCCGTGTATGGCAGAAGGAGATGAGGCCCCCATAGTGCATGAGGGAACTGGCTGGGAGAGACGGCACGGGCTGCTCCTCCCTCAGGAAAAGGTAAAACTGTTTGTAGGATTGATTTTTGCTCAAAGATCCAGGTACACTGGGTGGACAATGGGCAGATCTGACACGTACCTCCAGAAGATTTAACCTGGGTGGAAAATAACGTGTGATTTGAGTTGTATATTTTAGGAAGTACTACAGATACCACCTAAATGAACCTTGCAAAAAGCTGAGCAAGTGCAGCGCTGACTCCAGCTGAGCCGGTTTTCATGGCCAGTAACTCCACACAACTCGTCTCTCTTGTCCTGAGTAACCACCGTAACAAATAGAACCCAAGTGATGAACTCCATGAACTCAGTGGACACTTTATGGGCAATTTTAGGAACACTTGACAGAGGTGGCCCATAGATAAGGGAGTAACAGCTGGGTATAAATCACAGGATGGGAAGGGGGAGGGTGGTAAATGAGGATCTTTTGGACAGTGTGGGACCTGAGTATGACATAAATGGTACGGAATAAGGGGTGAAGATTGGACTGGGTCTGGCAGGGACGGAGTTAATTTTCTTCAAGGAAGCTCATAGGGTGCTGTGTTTTAGATTTGTGACCAAACCACTGCTGAGAACACACTAATCTTCTGGCCATTGCTGAAGAGTGTCTGCCTAGGGGAGGTGATGCGTGATAGCCCTGGCATCGCTTCTTTTGTTTGTTTTTTCCTTCTCTCTTTTTCCAGTTCTTCCCCTAGGAATTTTTTTTTTCCATCTTGACCTCCAAGTTTTCTTGCTTTTACTCTTACTTTCCTCTTCCCCCATCCAACTGAGGTTGATGGAGGGAGGTGAGAAAGCTGCAGCGTGGTGCCTGTTTTCTTACTGGGGCTAACTCACATGTGGACAAAAAAGGAAGAGCTGGTTAGGAACGTAAAAGTCAGGGGGGAGAAGTTAGAGCTGAGGCTCCTGAGAGAAGGGAAGAAGGCAAAGAGCAGGGCTTCAGGAGAGCAGATTTGGTCCTGTTGAGGGACCTGCTTGGAAGGATCCCATGGGTTCCAGCCCTGCAGAGAAGACAGGTGCAGAGAGCTGTTTGATGGTCAAGGCTCCAGAATGGTCCACCTTGACGTGCTGGAAGTCACGTAAAGGCATCAGGAAGCTTTTGTGGGTGAGAAAGAAGCTCCTGGCTAAAACCAAGCATGAAGAGGAAGCACAGAAAAGGTGGAGGCTGGCTGCCTTCCAGCCTCATTGCGTCAGTGATTCTGGGAGGACAGGGACATGACCGAGCTCTTTGCAGCTCTGCCCTCTTGCCGTGAGCTCCCTTTGTCCCAGGGAGGCAAAGGCGAGGCAAAGGCAGCTCTGATGCTGAGCAAACTTGGATGTGTTACGTTAAGGCTACGAGTCCTGACCTCCAGCCTCTAGGAAGGGGGAATACATCCCTCACACGTTGCTTAGGGCTCTCCTGGAAACAGGCTGATCGGCACTGTGCAGTGTCACTGTGCAGCGCTGTGGGACGCTGTAGGACACCCTGTGGTGGAGATGGCAAAGGGCTCTGGCAAGACCAAAAGCCCCCAACAGAGCCGAGGTCTTTTCCCCTTGGCTGTGGCTGTTATCTCAAGCATCAAGGCCTACCAGAAGACTCCTTCACCTTACGGCACCAGTACCTCATTCCCTCCTCACCCCACCCAGGACAAATCCAGAAGCACAGTGCTCGGCCCTCAGTAGGACCTATTAAGGCTCCAAGAAACCTTGGAGCTGCACCTGACTTTGACACCTTGAGAAGTTTCCTCAGCTTTCTCTCAGTGTCTGAGTTTCACAGACTTAGCACCATAACCCCCAGAGAGGTCATTAAAGTGCTTCTGAGCTGGTCCTCTGCTGCCGCTCTGGGCTGCGCTGCTGGGATGGAGGGAGCTCCTGGCAAGCGGGCAGCGCTGCAGAGAGACAGCTCTGCCCAGGAGCAGCTCGTCTGCCAAGCGCAGCGGGGCCGAGGGCTCTGCCTGCAGGCACCCGAGAGGAGCCAGGCACAGAGAGGGTAAAGGCAGTCTGGGGAGGGAGGGTGGTGAGAGCTGCCTGGGGGACAAACCACGGAGCTAGCCGAAACTGGCAGATGCGAGCAGAATGAAGAAGAAAAGGACCAAGGAAACAATTCCAAGCGAATGAGGTAACTTCAGAAAAAAGGCCAGCCCGGTGACCAAGAAAACCAGTAAAAAAGCAAGAGACCACTAACAAGGGTTAAGTGGTTGGACTTGGGGCTTGGGTGATAGGTGGTACGTCCTGGGAAACCTGACTGTAAGGGTACAATTGGGGGGTGAGATCTGCAGTGGGGCTCCCTCCTTGGGGGCACCCAGCTCGAGCTGCTCTGCATGTGGGATAAATAAACCACCGATTCACTCAGTGGATTGGTGACTTGTCTTCTACAAGCAGGAACCTGGGGCCGAGCCCTGTTGAGGTGGCACCTGCAAAATTCCTACCATGATCTAGGTGCAGCTGCGTGCACTTCTGAGACAACGAGCCAGGGGCCTGCTCCCACCCTGTCACCTGCTCATCCATCGAGGCCATCACAAGCAGCTGGAGAAGCGGCTGCATGCTCCTGCCCTTGTAGCTGCAGGGCCACCACTGACATCACAAGCACCTGCAAAAGCCAGGTGTTCATTCGTACCCAGACAGCTACTTGGCCACCAGGGACATCAGGAGCAGCTGTACAAGCCGGGTCCTGCTCCTGCCCCATCACGTTCTCATCCACCTACAGCATCACAGGCACCTGCACAGGCCAGGAGTTTGTGCTGCCATGTCAGCTGCTCAGGCGCTTACAACACCGTAAGCAGCTGCACATGGAACGTTCCTGCTCCAGCTTTGTCACCTACTCGGGCACAGGAACAAGCCAAGTGCCTCCTTCTACCCCATCACCCGCTCATCCGCCTGTGACACTGCCAACAGCTGCACAAGCCCGGAGCCTGCTCCTGCCCTGTAATGGCTCAAATCCATATGACATCCCATGAACCTACACAAGCCCGGAGCCTGCTCCTGCCCTAACGCCTACTCACCCACCCATGGCGTCACAGGCACCTGCACAGCAGGAGCGTCCTCACTGCCAACACCCCGGCTTTTCCGCCTCCATCTCTGTCTCCCCTTCCCACCTCCCCATGCTCTCCTCGCTCCCAGGCACCTTTCTCACCCACTCCACAACCTCCCAGTGCCTCCGTCCGTCTTCATCTTTCGGAGGCAGATGCTACCTCGGAAGCATTGTCCCAGTGAGGTCACCCGATTCTCCTTCTCCCTCGGCTGTCGTCGTGACTGTCCCAGCAGTTCCAGTGCTTTTTGACCTCGTGGGCCCTCTCGTCCCGCCTCCCTTCTGCAGGTCAATCCTGTTCCTGCGACAGACGGTCGGTGCCCACTGTGGCGTCTTACCTGCATCTTCCTGGCCAGGACGGCTGGTGGGAGCTGTGGCCGTCAGCCCCGGCTGTGCCTGACGTCTTCTCGTGGCACAGGCGCAGCTCTGGGCGTGCTTGGTGCGTCCCGCGCTTCCTGAAGGAGAACAGCAACAACCAAAGCAACTCCCGGGCAACGTCCTGCTGGGAAGAGCTGATTTCAGGGCAGGTTTGAGGCAGGTCCCAAGACCGGTCCAGGGGTGCTCCCTGTGCCCCGGTGCGGCCACAGGTCCCACATCTGGCTCCTTTGGAAAGCCCGTTCCAGCTGTGAGCGCCAGGCCGAGGGGACGGGGCAGAAACAGCTCCCACCCGCAAGGGCCCCATCCCCCCATGGGCCTCTGTCCCCAGACTACGAAAACTTCCAAACGGGCTCTCCCTCTAAGGGAATTACCTGCTGGTTCAAGACAAGAAACCCCGTCCTTCCAGATTAAGTTGTCTAAGGCTGTTAGAAGGCCATTTGGGCTTCAATTCCAGACCAAGAGAGTTTCCGTCACACAATCTCAGCCACCACCTCCAAGATGGTCTTGGCATTGACCCACAAAAGCTCGGTTGGAAAACATCTAAGGGCTACTGAAAAGTAGCCTCTCCTCTCCAGAGCTTTGTTTCCCTCATTCCCTCATTCCAGGCAGTAATAATTATGCGATGATTAGTCTGTAGTTACCACCGATCTGAAACCCCTCCAAAGCAGCATTGGCTGCCGTGACCCCCAGCGCTGTGGGTGAGGGAGATCCATCGCTCACCACACACCCACCCGTTAGTCCTTTTGCGGCAAGGCCTCTGTGACCGAGCACGTCTAACGTGGGCATCTCTGCCCGACAGGAGACCACCGGCCCCAGAACAGTCCCTCAGGGTGCCTGGGCTCTGGTGAAGGCAAGGAATTTGGAATAACGACCCAAACAAGCGTAAGAGAAAGCAGGAGAGCAGAAGAGGCAGAAAAGGGGATGTCTCTCACCCACCTCGATTTTCAGAGGAAATTTCAAGGGTTTTTTTTTTAATCACTGCCCAGCCCGAGGGAAAAACCACAGACCTGCTGTTTAAGCAGAACTGAAAACTACAAGAGGAAGATGATGGCGCCTGTGTAATTACTCTTGTTCCCAGGACTCGTTGCTTGGTTGGTTTTGTTTTAAATCTCAGTGGAGAGCTGCAACTTAAAATCACTGACTTCTCCTACGGGAATAGCAAAAGGTCCTCTGTAAATCTTTGAGAAGACGAGTACATTGAAGGGAAACTGTTCCTATAAACTGTGAATGACACATTTCCGCTGTCAGGGTTTATAACGCTGTTGAGTATCTCCGCCACCTTCATCTTCTTTCCCCTCCCTTTCTTCTGGTGACGCTGTCGCTACCGTACCTCAGCAGAACATTAAGCTGCTCAAGTTCTCTTGCAAATCAGGTAACAAACAAAATGCCCCTCGCAGGTGCCTGTAGGTTTTGTGTTATCAGTGCGTTAATGACACAGTCGGTCCTGCCAAACCCACAACCTGCCAAACCTGAAGATAACCAAGAGATTCCGTAACTACACGAGTCTGTCGGTCCTTTCCACCCCCCGAGGTCCCACGGCACGAGGGCAGGGGCAGGAAGGGCAGTCGTGCGCTCGGGTCGCAGCGGGGAGGAGAGAGCAGGACCCTTACACTTGAGGCCGTTTCCTCTTGTCCTGTCGCCCGTCACCTGGGAGAGGAGCCCGACCCCCCCTGGCTGCCCCCTCCTTTCAGGGAGCTGTGGAGAGCGAGAAGGTCTCCCCTCAGCCTCCTTCTCTCCAGGCTGAGCACCCCCAGCTCCCTCAGCTGCTCCTCACAGCACTTGTGCTCCAGACCCCTCACCAGCTCCGTCGCTCCACCACGCAGGTGGTCCGTCAATGTCAAGTAGCTCTCCAGGACCCCTCTTCTCTCCGAGGCCACATCCCGCAGGATTCTTCCAGGCAGAGCTCTGAAAAGCTGCAGTCTGCTGTCCTGAAAGCCAGGGCTGTGGTCCTGCTCTTTGCCCCCGCTCCCCCCCTTCCACATCCTCAACTCCACCGTCTCAGGGTCACTGACTTTCAAATCCCCACCCAGTTCTTCCTCCTTCACCAGTCCGAGGTCTCCAGCAGAGCACCTCTCCTTCGTGATTGCTCCATCAGCCGTGCCAGGAAACGCACTCTGGAAATCTCCTGGATTGCTTGAGCCCTGCTGGATTGTCCTTCCAGCAGGTACCCGGGTGGTTCAGGTCCCCCATGAGGAGCAGGGCCTGTGAACGTGAGGCTTCCTTCACTTGTTGAAGGCCTCCTCTCCAGCTCCCTCCCGAACAGGGGCTCTCTAGCAGATACCTGCTACCATGGCACCCACCTTGGTCTGCCTGCTGACCCTGAACCGTAAGCTGTCTCCTGTCCCACCCCGAGCTGGAGGCAAGTCCCCCACCTCGCCTTCCCAGACAGCCCTTCCCGAGGAGCCCGTGTCCCCGCAGCGCAGCCCTCCCGCCGTGCCATCTACCCACCACACCTCCGCGCTCCCCCGGGGGTCCCAGCCCGCTCATCACGCGCAGACTTCTGGCCCTGCTGGCGGTTCTCCACGCTGCGTGCAGGAGCCTGCAGGCGCTTCAGGGAGGCACCAGCTCTGCTGGTTTCCCGGGAAGAGCGCGAGAGCCTCCTGGTGCTGCCTGTGTGTTGGCATGTGCAGGAGTGGGGCTGCACGTGTTCCCGCTGTGGGGTGTGTGTGGACTCGAGTCCCTCCTGCCCCGAGGAGCAGGTCTGGGATCACACCTGGGGTGTGTCTAAACCCTTTAGACCCATCCATCGCCAGGCACGGGCCAGTCAGTCCGGCTGGGAGCAGCCCCAGAGCTCTTTATTTTGGATCTGTAGGTGCATCTCAGCAGCTGAGAAGCCTCCAGCCCCTTGGCTAACAGCCACTGCTACAGCCGCCGCTCCCGGCACCTTCCCCTCTGCTGCGGTACCAGCATCTAGGGCTAGGGAGGAAGAAAGAAAAGCGTGTGATCGTAGGCACAGGGAGAAGGGAGAGAAGTCCTGCAGGCGTGGCTCGGGCCGCCTGTGTTGGGATCTGCTTGCCATGAAGCCTCAAGGTGTCTGTGAAGCGGGACAGGCCCCTGATGCCCACGCCCCTGAGAAGGTCCCAGGTGCAGCTGGTCAGCCTGGGGCTGAGTCCGGTGGGGCTGAGACCTTGGGTGTCCCGTACAGGTGTCCCCCCTGGGGGCAAGGCATCTGCGAGGGAAGGACGTGCTCTGTGGTTTGGAAAGGAGAGAGCCAGCCACCAGAGGGATCCCTCTGCCTTCAGCCAGTGCTTTTACATCCCCCATGGAAAGCCACTTGTGGGTGCCCAGGCAGTCCCCTTGGGTGTCAGGGAGGTCCAGCCCAAAGCCAGCCTCCAAAATCTGCTTCTGTCTCACGAGGGCTGTCAGAGAAATCCCCTCTTTCCCCCAGGGCTGCCCTCAGCGGAGGCAAGGGCCCTGCAGCCAGGGGAGGCACCGTCCCTTTGTGGAGATAGTTACCAGGGGAGCTGCCTCTGCTGCTCTTGACGCTGCCTCTTGCTCTCAGCGACGTGCTTGTATATGGTCCTCTGTGCCTGGTGCGGCTCCAGCCTTCTGAGGACCTGGGCGGCTCGTGGGGAAAGGGGGCTGCAACAAGAGGGAAACGTCATCCCTCAGCCTCTGCCGGAGACCCTTCTGCCTCTGCCCGCCTCCAGCCCCTGCGCCCACCCTGTCCCCCGTGTGCCCACCCTTTCACCCTGCGGGTGAGTTTGGGGCCTTGGCTGTGGGGGTAACCTGGCTCATGCTTGGGCTAGGAGACATCAGAGGGTGTCCTGTGCAGCCCCGGGATGCAGGGACGGGGAACCTGGACGTCTCGGCGTGGTCACGGCTGCTCCACTGCCCCAGGCTGTGGCGGAGCAGGCGCACACTTACTCAGGACGGAGTCTGGCCAGCTGGGCTGCTGCTGCCGTCTCCTCTGCTGGGAGAGGGTTTCCAGCCTTCCTCCACCCCTGCCTGGCCTCCTTTCTCCTGGGCTGGGCTGGAGGGTGGGGAATCCAAGTGCTTCCAGTGCCGAGGGCCTGCCAAGGAGGAGACGCTCTCAGCAAACCAGAGGGCAAACAGAGGTGCCATTTCCCAGACGACCTCTCCAAAGGAGCCTGCAGCAGGACCTGGGCGCCGGGAGACTCTGCACCGCGGGCCCGTCGTCACGGGCTGATGGCTGCTTCTGCCCCTCGCGTCCTGCTGCCCATCTCTCCCGCACGGGGACGAGCAGGCAGAGCCCTGCCCTGCAGCTGGGTGTCAGTCCTGCTCCCACCCCATGAGACCTGCCACCCTGGGTGCCCCGACAGGGAGGGTCGCTGCTGCTCTCAGTGCTGTCAATGGCTGCCCGTACCTGGGGCGGCTTTCGGTCCTCCCCTGCAGACCAGGCTTCCCACGCCGCCGATTCCGCCTTCGCTCGCTGCAGCTGCTCTTCGCACCGGGTCTTTGATTTCTCCCACTCTGCAGAGAGCTGCCAGACCTCCTGGAGAGGATGGAAACGCAGCAGCAGGCAGGATTAGTCTCCGCTCCTGGAGGGGCTTCCTCCGGCTCTGAGCCACGTCGGTGCCCCTTGCCTCAGCCGCCCAGTCGGCAGCACTTTGCCCCTGCCCAGATCAGAGTCCTGCCAGGCTCCTCAGCTCATGGCAGACACAGCTGAGTCACCAAAGACCTCCACTGTCAACGGCCTCGAAAGGACTTGCACGTTTTCCATAGCCCCTGGCCAGAATCAAGTGTTTCCTGATGACCCAGGGGGCAAGAACAGGCGGGAAGGGTGCGCAGCGCCTTCCTTTTCGTCAAGAAGATCTGAAGGAGGTGACAGACAGGTGACAACGAAAAGAGGCCAAGGGACCCTTTCAGGATGGCTCTCTGCACACAGAGGCGTTTGCCGAGTCTCGAGCAGCACGGTAGTTACAGCAAGGCAGAGCACGTACCTGCAGCATTCTCCTGAAGCTTTCAGAGGACGGGATGGCAGCGGTGGGCCTGGCTGCGGGCGCAGGCTCCTGCCTGACGGCCTCCTTCGTCCTGGGGGAGCTGCCTGGACACGGGGGGAGCACACTGCAAAGAGACAGCAGCAGGAGTCGGCATGAGCGTGGGGCAGGTTGGTCTCCCATTTTCATGTGGGATCCAAACTCCCCAGGCTGGAAGAAGAGGCGCGGGAGGTGGGGCCGTTTCCTGCGGGATGGGGGAGCCTTCCCTGAGCCACATCAGATGGATGGGCTGGAGATGCAGCGGAGAGGGCGGCACCTCAGGTCTGCTGGAAGGGCAGGCAAAGCGATGTGGGGCACACTCACCATCTGCCATCCTCCCCACTAAGGGGCCTGTGATGAGGCAAACGAGCTCATGAAAACCGTGGGGCGTGTGTCGGGGACCTTCCTGAGTCCCTCCAGCTGGAGTGTCCAAAGGGGACGTCTCTTCTACCTGGGCTCAAGGATCCCTTTCATCCCATCCAACGAGGTCTCACCTGGCAGAAGTCTTCTCCCCCAGGTCTTGCTGCCTTCTGCCTGGACTCTGGCTTGGCAGCACGGGGAGGGAGAACTTTGCCCGCCTCTGCAGCAGCTTCTCCGGATGCCCCGCTGTGCCTGGGGAAGGAGGAAGCTCTTCAGAGCAGCCCCGAGGGGAGTGCGTTTGAACCGGGCTGTGGTCACCCAGCGTGGGGAAGGGCCCCACCTGGAGAGCTGGGACCCGTTCCATACCTCTTCTGATCCTGCGCTGTTCTGCAGCCTTCTTGTGCCGGTCGGTGAGAGCCTCGACCACCGCGGCGCTGATCACAACAAACCGAAAACTGGAAAGCAAGTGATGACACAGGTTTGAAGAAGGGTGACCCCTACCCTCTGCAGCTCCCCAGCACCAATCCTCCTGGCTGTCGTGCGAGGCATGGCACCCCTTTCCCTTTGTGGCCATGCAGAGGTTTTATTTGCAACCTCCCCCCAACACCAGAAAACGTAGCTTAAAGCCCTCTCCGTGTGCAGCTGCTTCTCTCTGATGGCAATGACGGCAGGCTGGGCGTGAGAAACACCATCACAATGCCTGGCCACCCCGGGAGAATACACGCGTAGCCCGAACTCAGCATTAGTTCCCCAGAAACCAGTCACTTCAGGACTGATCCCTGACTCCATGCCGAGTGTCGAGCCCCAACACCGCGCGCTCCTGAGCAGGAGCTGGGAAGCCGCCCACTCAGTCGGTCGAGGGCGGCAGAGGAACCACACTCACCTCGGGAACGCGCGGTCGGGAGCAGCCTGCGTCCCCCGAGCAGTGGTCGCTGCACCGGAGACCGCTGCACATGGCACCCACAGCCTCTGCAAAGTGCCACAGAGCCGTTAGAAGCTTCCCAAGGCAGTTTTCTCTTGGCTCCCAAAGGAAGCGGGCACTGTGTCCTGCTCCAAAAGAAAGCCACTTCTCAACAGCCCCCTCCCACACCCTCCTCCATCAACATTAGCCCTTGCTCTGCTCCGGAGAAGCTGCAGAGCAAACCCCGAGACTGGGCAATATAACACTGCCAGGCTTTTCGTAGGGCAAGGACCCAGAACCTCAGAAGAAACTTTCTTTGCCGAGGCAGAAGTCAGTGGGGGTGAGCACGGGGAAAGGCGTGTCACTGCCCTGCCACAGCCAGGCCGGCCAACGGCGATTGGGTTGCTCACCCTTCCATAGGCTTCCCAAAGACACTGAGGCAGCCTCAAAAGCGGAGCAACTTACGGTGTGAAGCAGTGCCATGCGGCTGGCCTTGCTCTCCAGCCCTGTGACGCAGTCGTAATAAAACCGCATGCACAGGACACCGTCTTGGCAGGAGAGAACGCCGATGTCCTTGAAGGCGAAGGAGAGGTGCTGCCCATCCCTCAGTTGGAAAGAGTACAGGAGTATGGTGTCTCGCACGCAGTCCTCCACCATGTGCTGCGGGAAGGAGGTGGCTCGCGACAGCCAGCTGTAGTTCAGCGGCTTGATCTCCACATCCTCTGCAAGGAGGAGGAACATCGTCACTGCCACAGCAGGCTAAATTTCCACGGCAGATTCGTAACAAAATGCCCCAGAAAAGGTCATTTATAAACACAGCTCTTGGGGAGTGGTTTGTTTTGGGGGCGCTCAAGCCGTCCCCCGACCTTTGGAGGCAACTCTCTGCTTCTCCCGGCCCTTTCCAAAGAGCAGAGAGCACAGAGCTGCCCCTAGACACGGAGCGGGGAAGTGGCGGGTGGCCGCTGCCTTCTCACCGGGGATAACCACTGTGGGGAACGCGAGCTCCTGCAGACACGCCACATCCATGTTCAGCTGGAAGACTGGTCTTCGAGCCGTGAACACCTCTTCTTCACCCTGGATTCGCTCTTGGACCATAGCGAAGGTCCCGAGTCCTGGGAGCAGGACGCCCTGCCCGGGAAAAAGACCAAAGGCTGATGAGTGAGGACTTCAGAGAGGGGCAAAGGGAAAGCTTTGGAAAAGGCCCGTGTTCTCCATTCATTTTCTTCCCCTCCTCAAACACTTGCCAACATCCCTTGGCTAGAGAAGATCCCAGGCACTTCCAGCACAGGGGACTGATTCCTATGGATTATCCTTGGCATTATTGGCCCCGCGTAACGCCCTGTGTCTCTGCCTGGTCTCTTCACTCTGACCACAGCAAAGGGCAAAGCCCTATCGTCTGCCAAATGCTTGCTCGGGCTGGATCTGGGCTTGGTTTCTCCCCTGGTTGACCAAGGAGCAGCTCTCGGCAGATGGGGTCTTCTTGGTGTGCTGCCACGATGCTCAGGGAGGGATTGCTCCCCGGGGCCCGGGCTCTCCAGGGCGAAGGGGGACCAAGACGCCAGCCCACCTTGTCCAGCCTCAGCTGTCCCAGGATGTACGCAGACACAGCATCCCAGATAGTCACCACCTCTGTAAAGCGAGGGAAAGAGGTGTCAGGCTCGGGGCCAGCCAGCTCCCAGCCTCTCGGCAAGCTCCTCGCCCAGGGGCTGACAGGTGCAGGCCTCCACAACCAGCCCAGACAGACACCGCCATCACGGCTGCGGGGCTGGGCTGTGCCCCAGTTTCAGACTGCCGGCCTTACTCTGCTGCCGGGGCAGGGCTGGAGCAGAAATGGGGACGTGGGAAGGACTCAGGACCAGGGCTATGGCCACCTAACCCCCAGAAAAGGATGGCACCCCAGAGCCCAGAACGTGATCTGCCAGCCTGGTGGCACAAGAGGATCCCGTAGAGAGGAACAGAGGTTCTCCCAAAGGAGACCAGATCAAGGTGAAGGGCTGATTTTTCATGCCAGGGCCAGAAGCCCAAGAGGTACCAGCTCCCAGGGAAAGCTGGCCCTGAATGGCCTCCCTCGCGAGGGCACCGAGACATTCCCACGGAAGCCTCGGGGCTCAGGGCAGCCCCAGCATCACGACCCGGGAGTCCGGGATGCCACATTGTGCCTCGAGCCTTCAGGAGGGGCTCTCGCTGCAGCCCCCAGCCCTGTCCAGCCACCCCCCCAGCCCAGCAGCTCCAGCTTTTGCCACCGACAGCCCCGGTGCCACCCCTCGGGAAGCAGCTCCCAAACCTCCTACCCTTGGTGGAGAGATACAGGAGCGAGGGGAACAAGCTGCTCAGCTCCAAGCTGACGGCCACGGTGCAGCAGCCCTCCATGGCGCTTGCCGCTTGCCCTCAGCTCAGGAAAAAGGGATGCTCTTTGCAGCTCCTCGCCCAAAACTCCTCTCCGACGTGCCCCTGCTCTGCCTCTCAGCGAGGGTCCCCCAGCGCAGCCCCGCTGCCTCCCGACCCCGCTCCTGGCTGTGGAGCAGCTCCGAAGGGCAGCAGTGGGGAGCCCCCGGGCAGTGCCCAGCAGTGCCCAGGCCTCGCCGGGAAGTGCCGGCACCGACACGGCGCTGGGGAGACCTCCCTGTGACGTGGGGCGTCCCTCTGTGACATCGGCCCACGTCACCTGAAGGTGCCTTATGACACCGGCAGGGAGGCGGCACAGCCGGGCAAAGAGGAGACAGGCTTCCCCTCTTCTCCTGGGAATTCTCCCCAGCGCCTTTCCAAAAATCCCCTCTGCCCCCTGCACCAACATGTCTCTGCGACCAGGAGCCCCTCCGGGCAGGTGGCTTTTGGGGCTTGGCTGCGGCTGGGCAGTTACGAGAGATGGGATCCAAGGCCTGTGGGATGCCACAAGGCCGGGGGGCTTGTTCCCAGCGCTGGCTGGGGACCAGTTTGGGGGCGGGGGGTGTTTGGTCCCCAGCTGGTGACCCCCTCCCAATCTATAGGACACCCCCTCCAACCTATGGGTCCCTCCAAATTTGCCCTCCACCCCAAATTTCGGGACCCGCTAATTTGCCCCTCACCCCCCCCATAGCAACCCCAAGTCTATGGCAACCCCCCCAATAGGCCCCCGCCCCCCATCTGTGCCCCCCTCAAAATCTGGGGACCCGCCCCCCCTTGCCGTGCTCGCTCTGCTGCTCTGCTCCGCCCCAGGGGACCCAGGCGTCCGGGTGCCCCCGCCCCGGGAGCGGGGCTGGACTGAGGGGGGGTGGGGGTGGCCCGGATGCCTGGGGCCCTCCCGGACACCCCCCCCCACCGCCCTCAAGGCTCGCGTGGGCCTCAGTTTCCCCTGAGCGTGTGCGGGGGACTCACTCCCCGCACGCCCGGGTCCCCCCCGGCCCCGCCGGGCGCTGTCGCGACAAGGCCGGAAAGCGCGGCCGGAAAGCGCAAAGCGGGGGCGGGGCCGAGGGGCGGGGGCGCGGCCACGGCGGGGAGCGCGCGGCGGCGTTTGGGCGGGAGCGGCGCGCGGCGGCGGCTCCACGTGCTCAGGCGGGTCCGTCCCCGGGTCCCCCAGCGTCCCCTCCCCCCCCACGGCCCCCCCCCAAGGTCCCTGTAATAAACAGCCAGATTCCTTAAACAGAAATGGCACTTATTTTATTATAGGGACAAAGTCGATAAAGCGAAAGCACAGCGCTGGGTGCATGACTCAAGTCAGAGGCACCCCAGCTACTACTTCACCCATGTCTTATATACATCCAACATTGCATCAGAGTAATGATTTATGATGATTGATTATCATTAATCCCTTTTTCTTCTATTTGTGTGTTTTCCTTCTGGCAATTGTTTCTGAGGATCAATAATCTTCAGTTCCCTTTTTCCATGCAGATCAGCTCCCTTCTCCTGTGCGTCTGTCTCCTGTTAATCATTTGTGGGGTCTCTTGGAGAAGTTCTCTTTTGTTTCTCTCAGATGTTCTTCTTCATAGCTGCTGTTAGTTGTTATCTTTAAGGTTTCTCATGTTTCCTAATTTACTAAAGGTTAATTATCCTTATCATTCAAGTATTTATAGCCTTGTTGTTATTGCGAAAGCCAACAATACCTTCACTATTTTTCACATCAGGGAAACGGCACCTCTGTTGCCCTCTGGTTTGCTGAGAGCGTCTCCTCCTTGGCAGCCCCTCGGCACCCCCCTGGCCCCTACAGACACTTGTGTGAATCCTGTCCAGCTACGGGCAGCCATTGACAGCGCTGAGAGCAGCAGCGGCCCTCCGCGTCGGGGCACCCGGGGTGGCAGGTCTCATGGGGTGGGAGCAGGACTGACACCCAGCTGCAGGGCAGGGCTTGTGTGAGCCCCCCTCACGCACCCACCCTGCCCTGCCCATACCCATCCCCCGCCCCCTTCCAACCCCCCAAACCCCTCCCCCACCCCATCAATGAAAGCCCTCGAAACCAAAAGTAGTTCAGAGAGGAGATACTGCTTTATTCCATGTCAGGTGCTAGGGGGAAAACCCACAAACACAGCACCCCTTACCGGGGATATTCACCCATTATTTATACACAAAGGATTCTCATAATTCCACCTGCCTAATCCGTAACTCCACCCAGGCCTACAGATTCATTAGGGTGACCATATAGTCTTTTTGCACACGCGTATCAAATTTTGCTGCGTCGGCAAAACACTTCTGCGAGGCGTGGGCTCCTCGGTGGTCGTTTGGGTGAGGAGACCCTTCCTCACGTTATCCTTTTGAGGTATTAAGTCATCTCAGGACAGTAAAAGTTTACTGTAAGTTTGCCAACTTCTTGAAGATAATAAGGATGTTCTTTGAAGCAGCCATAACTATCCTGATTGGTACAGGAGTACGTACTTGATGTTTAGAAGAACCTCGAGGTGATTAACTATTTCTTGTTATCCCATCCTTGGTGATGAGCTACTTCTGGCTGTCTCCTCATTGTTGGTGTCTGTAACATGAGCTCAGTGACTTAACTTTTTTTTTGTATACAGTAAGAAAGTCAGTAATTCGCTATTTTCTCACACAATAAGAAGGTTAGTAAGAAACAATCATTTTAGAAGCAAAGCAGAGGCCTGTCTTTGGTTGTGGCAGATCTACGAGCAGAGCCCTGCGTACGGCCGAGGACACAGTGAGCAGAGCACACAGAAACAGGAACGCAGATGTCGATACGGATGGAACGAAGAGGAACTGGTTCAATATAAACATGGAACAAGAAAACAGCTTCGCGTGCTTGTGTGGGTGGGAACTGAATAAGGCGACTGGGTCAGTGATCTGAAATATGCGTTTACTTGCCTCGCAGGTGCATGGAAAGGTTTAGAGCTCGGGTATAAAAGCCGAGGCTTGAGAAGCAATAAACGATTTCGTGCTCATCACAGCCGGAGTCCGTGCCTTCATACAGCACAGACGGAGCCCAAATCGGGTTAAAAGAACAAGGATTAAAAGGAACAGAGATATGAAGTACTAATTATCCGGTGGTGTAACCCGTGGCTGGACGGAGGAATTCATACTGAGAGCTCTCTAAACAATTACTTTCATTGCCGTTCGCTGGATGAAAAAGGTGAGCAGCCATGGGAGATATTAAAAATGGGACAAACAGCTACTCGAGAACAGAAATTGCAACTTGAGCTTCTGCAGCGCACTTTCACAGAACGGGGCTTTAAAGTGGCCCCTGTCAAACTAGTGACTTTGCCTGTATGGATACGCGATTCTTGCTCATGGTTCCCTGAAGGGGGGTCCTGTCATTCAGCTCACTGGCAACAAGTGGGCGAGGAATTGCAAACGCGGGAGACGCTGCAGTTCTCCTTGCCAGAAGGAATCCTACTCACTTGGCGACCTGTATACACTGCCCCACAAACACTGCATCCCGCAGAGCAAGCCCTGCAAGGGGCTGCTGGAGGGGCACTACGCGCTCCCCCAGACGAACCCCAGTCCTTTGAAATGACACCCCCAGTTGCGGACCCTGAGCCTGAATCTGCTGAAATTCCCAATCCTGAAGAACGTTGCCAAAAGCAGAATTCAGGAGGTGAAGAGCCAGAAGATCCCTTTGATCCCGATCCAATAACTCCAGAGACTGAACCTGATTTATACCCACCTTTAACCCCGATGAAAGCTATGGCTGCATCTACTCCAACTGTGGAGGAGATTTTACAGCAGCAGAGACGAAAGTCGTTATCGCGTTCCTCCATTCTTAACCCTCCTCCATTTGCGCCAGGTACCGCGTCTGTTCCTCCTGCTCAACCGCTTATGCGTGCGCAGCCGGAATCGGGGTATTGCAGTGTATTGTCGGAATGTCGTGGGAGAAGGATGGAGCCGGAGACGCTTCGCTCCCGCCGCTGCCCGCCTCACCCCCCCGCCCCCCCCAGCCGTCTCCCTGCGATAGAAGTGGTGGTTTTGTGTGTCTGCTGTGTAAGTGTGTGTGGGCGCCAGCTTACACCTGCTGATCAGCATCTGCGCTACTGTTTGTTTGTTGCTGTGTGCAGTGTCGTTTGGTGACTCCGCTTGAGCAGGTGTTCTGCCCGGTGTGGTCCTGTTCTCGTACGTGACTAGGGCTGACACTCTGTCAAGCGAAGAAGTTTGTATATACACAATGTTTAGACGTAAGGCGAGCGCGCCCCAGGTAGAGAGACCATGATGGGCCGTAGAACCGATGGAAATCCTGAAATACTGGGGGAGTTTTCGCCAGCCGACACGCTTACGCTCTCGGGAACGGCTCGCCCATGCAGGGCGTATGGCTGGTTGGTTGTTGTTTGCCTGTAAGATCATGGTTGATTGGGAAAAGGAGTTGAGCCAAAATCTATAGGATGCTCTGTAGGAAAATGAGAAACTTAAGGGTGAGCTCTTGTTGCAAAGGCAGACTTTTATGTCAGTCATAAGTGATGGGGAAAAAAAAGAAGAAAAAAGAAAAAAAACCAAAATAAATAAATAAATAAATAAATAAACCCCACAACAAAACCCAAACAGGAACAATTAGAAGGGAAATGTGCCACGTTAGCACAAAAGTATGCCATATGCACTACGAGAAAGCGGCAGAAAAAGAGAAATAGGACACCGGATTCAAAGCAGTACTATAGAGATATGGTTTGGGGCTTTTTTTCTATATGTATATGTGTTATTGCACGCCTTTGTAAATTACTCTGTGTTATACTCTGCGAGACTGAATAAACCCCAGCAGAAGCGGTCTCCTGAGCGGGGGGGTGGAATATGGGAAAGCAGCGGAAGATCGGTGAGGAGGATTGTAAATGCGCTCAAGGGACTCGCACCTGGGTGCTGGAAAACACATCTATCACACTAATTGTTACTCAGTCTTGGGGGCTTGCAAGAAAAACACTTAGATGACATAAGTCTGTGATGGACTCAGGGGCACCTTATCCAGCCGCTTGAGAATCCTGGCCTGTTGTGGAAGAAGATCAAAGCACAGCACTGCAAGAACAGGGAGTCCGCACGCGCTCTTGCTAACAAGGACTCTCTCGCTGCCAAGGATTCTTGATAACAAGGACTCTCTCGCTGCCAGGGATAAGTTTAGTAATGCTACTAGTACAGCTGTTTCTGAGTTATTGCTAGATGTAGATAGTATTCGACATGCAATGCTGCAAAACAGAGCTGCTATTGATTTTTTGCTTTTAGCTCACGGACACAGTTGTCAAGATTTCACAGGACTGTGTTGTATGAATCCAAGTGACCACTCCAAATCCATCCATGCCCAGTTGCAAGAACTGCATCGACCGAGCCAGCAACTTGCGGAGACCACTGGGTGAAATCTCTTTGCTGGATGGACTCGGGGGTGGGGTTGGTTGAAGGAAGTTATCCTCATTGCCTGTGTGGAAGGAATCTGTCTGTTATGTTTAGGATGCTGTTTGCCGTGTTTAATAAGCATTATACGATCAGTTGTAGATGCCGCTTTGCATCATACCCTTGTACGAGTTGTAGAATATCGTTGTGTCCCAACTATGGGCCACGGGGTGGCATGTGTAAGGGATAATAGAGGATGGTTCGAGTGAGACACGACGGAGAATTACTAGTTGAACCAAACGCAGTATACAGGTTGGGAAGAAGGGACTCAGTGCTATTGCTGCAAAAACTATGTGTGTATCCATGAGAACCTGACCTTCGAAGAAGAAGATAACCAGAAGGGAGTACAACAATGTAGTCAGGTATCAGACAGCCACGGTTCGCAAAGCTGCATCATGAGGCTGGTGAGGCTCGTGGCATGTGCTGGCCACGCGTGCAGCGACTCAGGCCTGTACTTTTCCACTCAACCCGGTGCGGGATATAAGGGGGCTGTCTCGGGCCGGAGAGAGGGGGAGAGACATGAGTGTGCTTTGAAGATACAGGGGACACCCTGAAGCGCTGTGTCTGCCCCCCCCTCCATAGGTTCCACGTTCATTAACCCCAACAGCTCAGAAGGCATCACAGCATGTTGCAAATAACGTATAGTCTACTACTGCTGCACGACGCATTGAACACCTTCCTGTCAGACTGTTTGTGATATATCAAGAATTTCAACCTTACGTCCTGATAGGACAGTGGGATGATGCGCTCGTGAAGAGCCTGACTGCATTAAAGTGGGTATTTTTGCCACATACCTTTTCAAAAACAGTAACTATGATGATTGAGATGTGAGCACAATTGATTTCACAGGGTCGTTTGCGCTGTCAGCAGCTTTCTGGAATGGATCCAAGCCACATACACGTCCCCATCAAAAACGACGACCTTGACCTTTGGTTATCACAAAATCTTAAGCTACAAATTGCCTTAGTAGATTATATTGGGCAATAAACGATTTCGTGCTCATCACAGTCAGAGTCCATGCCTTCATATACCACATTTGGTAACTCAAGGCTTGAGAATCCACAACTCTGGGCAGCCAGAGTAACTCACAGTAAAAGAAAGTATTTCCTTATGTTTGCAAAGTCCCAAAGTGCAAAGTCCAGCACCCGGGGAGGTGTGACCCCCTGCACCAGCACATGCTGGGGGCAGCCCCTTCGGAAAGCAGCACTAGACGGCTCCTGCGAGGCTGCAGGCTGGGACGGGGGAAGACGGGGCTGTGTCTCAGCTGGGGACTGCTCCTGGCACAGGGCTGCACCGCAGAGCGCGGCCCCTCCAGGGTCTCTGCCACTGCGGGGGGGTCAACGCAGAGGAGCACATCCCTCCTGCACCGCCTCTGCCACCCCCGTGTGTGTCACATCTGTCCCCAACAGCAGCAGCGGGAGCAGGGAAGGGGACAGGCAAGTGCCCTCCCTTGCGTGAGGGCTCTGATGGCCGGGGGGGGCAGTGGTGGGGACACGGGATGGGAAAGAGGGGCTCCAGGTGAGTACACCCCCCCAGTACACGCAGCTGGGGGGACACAGACCCTCGCCCCCCAGGCACAGGGGCTGTGACCCACGGTCCCGCTCCAGGCGCCAGCGCAGAGCCCCTCACTCATTCCACACCCCACCAGTGTCTGGTTTTGGGGACATAGACCGGTCCTGCTGCAGTGGCTGGAGATTAAAGACTCCCATTTGCCCCTGCAACTGCGCTGGGAGCCCACTGGCTCCTGCAGCTGACACCACAGCCCAGGGACACTCCACCCTTGGTCTGACACCAGCAGCTGGCACCAAATTCCACTCACACACAGAGGGGTGTCACCAGCAGCTGGCACTTGGTCCTTGCAGCACATCGAATCACAGAATCGCAGAATGTGTTGGGTCGGAAGGGACCTCTAAAGGCCATCTAGTGTAACCCCCCTGCAGTCAGCAGGGACATCTTCAACTACATCAGGTTGCTCAGAGCCTCATCCAGCCTGGCCTTGAACATCTCCAGGGATGGGGCCTCCACCCCCTCTCTGGGCAACCTGGGCCAGTGTCTCACCACCCCCATGGTAAAGAACGTCTTCCAATGTCTAATCTAAACCCGCCCTGCTCTAGTTTGAAACTGTATGTCTTTTAACGATTAACTCCTCTACATTTCACGCAGGTGAAATACAAACTTAGACGGTTTCCTAAGTCCTTGTTCCGTAACGCAGCTAGTCCTGAAAAGCCCTACACCAAATTTCATCGTACTTTGGAAAAAGTCAGGACCTTTCCTCCAGGGGACGAGGCAGAAGCTTTGTTCTGAGCCTTGCTCTGACCGTCCTTGTCTTCACAAAGCCAAACAAGCCAACATTATTACCAGATGCAACCAAACGGTATATCCGACCCTTCTTTTTCTTCATAGTTCATGTTAGATCGTCACAGAAATGTAACCCCATACCTTCTTATGACATTAAAAAAAATATTCCATGTGTTTACAGGCAGTAGTCAAATTAAAAGCCTCCAAGGCTACGACAAGATAACGCATTTGTAATTAAAAAAAAAAGACTGACAATTTGAAATGAAGTAATGTTTGTGATACTCGGGAATCAAACAAGCTAAAAATATACCTGAAAATATTTTAATTATATTTTAAAATGTTCTTTCATGGCAGTAGCTTCAGTAAATTGCACTGTATCAGTCTCTGCATAACATTCAAATTGCGTTCCATTTCTAAAATAATTGTTCATTAGCAAATGACAGAATACAGTTTGTTCCTAGTAATTTAAAAAAAAAGCCCAAAACACCAAACAAACTGTAAATCATTTATAACTACTACTAAAAAAATAACACTTCAGCCTAGATTAGAATTGCTACCTTTAAGGAATGAAATATATTTTGTGGTGTAATATTCTTACTACGTTTTCTTGCTAATTTATACATCTCAGCAACAAGCGTGAGGTATCCTGGTGGTTGGTACAAAAGAGGATTTCAGTCTAACAATGCACGGGACTGCGGAGGTTGTCCTTTATGCTGCAGTAAAAGTAAACGGAGGAGTAATAAGGAATATTAGAGTTATTACAAAGGAGTTCAAGAAAGAAACAGGAAAGAGAGAGGCTGTTGTTTCCTTCTTCTGTAAGAAAGGCTACGAACGCTAGATGTGCCTAACAGAAACTTCTAGTGCCATTTCTTCACTAAACAACTTGGGAAGTCAAGGTTCCAGCGGTTCAGGATCTGGCAGATATCCCTTTCTCCCCAAATACTTAGCAGTGTTGGGGATTTTTTAATGTACCCCTTGGGGTGAGTTGAACATATTTGTGCTTAAATAGATATATATAAAAAAATAAAATAATGAGCAACGCATGGGTCAGAGTCCTACCGCCATGAGCAGTTCTGCGAGGGGTCTGCAGAGAGGGGGCAGGAGCCGATTCCTCGTGGGCCCTGGGCCCAGCACCCACCCTGTGAGCATGGGGCCAGGGGTCCATCCCCAGCCCAGTGCTGCTGCCCAGAGGTGGCCCCTGGGCTGGCTCGTGCTCCAGGGTGGCTGCAAGACCAGGCTGCTCCTTCCCTCACCACCAAGGGAAACCTCATCTGGGCATTCTTGCCTCCAGCCAGTTCAACCCCTGCCCTGGCTGGACCTTCTTGCCCTCTGTACCCCAAATTAAAGGAGCTTCTTTACTTGCCAAAGGGTTATGGATCCCAAGCTTGAAGATGCTTAGAAATAACAGTTCCAATCCCTGCTGTATCCAAATCCCTTCCAGCAACTAGCAAAGATCCTTAGCGTATGGCATCCTTACAGGTGTTCCCGCAGTGCTGCCTCCAGCGCTGGGGCACCAACAGCAGAAGGACACGGAGCTGTTGGAGCGGGGCCAGAGGAGGCCCCGGAGATGCTGGGAGGGCTGGAGCCCCTCTGCTGTGGGGACAGGCTGAAAGAGCTGGGGGGGGTTCAGCCTGGAGAAGAGAAGGCTCCGGGGAGACCTTCCAGCCCCTGCCAGGCCCTAAAGGGGCTCCAGGAAAGCTGGGGAGGGACTCTGGAGCAGGGAGGGGAGCCATAGGACAGAGGGTAACGGTTTTAAACTGGAAGAGGGGAGACTGAGATGAGATGTGAGGCAGAAGTTCTTTGCTGTGAGGGTGGTGAGCCCCTGGCCCAGGTTGCCCAGAGAAGCTGTGGCTGCCCCATCCCTGGAGGGGTTCAAGGCCAGGTTGGACGGGGCTTGGAGCAACCTGGGCTGGGGGGAGGTGTCCCTGCCCAGGGCAGGGGGTGGCACTGGGTGGGCTTTAAGGTCCCTTCCCACCCAAACCGTTCTGTGATTCTGTGATACTGACCCACCTACCTGCCTCTAGAATTGCGTTGTGGGTGCAATCCTCGTTAGCGTACACACAGTAAAAGCTGCGCCGCTCATCAAAAAAACCCAAAACTGTTAAAACTTTTATTGGTAAAATGGGATGAATGTATTTCTCTACATCACAGGGCTGTTGTGATGCTAAATCAACTGAGGAATATTGAGATATGAGGTATGCAACTATACAAATAAGAGATAAATAATACATGAATAAAAAGTGGTCTGCTCAGGAGCACCACACCGTAGTCAGAATGACCTATGGAGAACCATGTAAGGTGGCACACAGAACGCAGGCTTGAGAGATGATATTTAAAAGCCCCAAAGCCACACGATCCTGTGTCCTTGAAACTCAATTTAAAGCTGGAAGAAGATGCAAAAATCTTCATGAAATACTTTAATAACAAAGTTACAAATCACCTTCTACTCAACTGCTCTCGAAGTACAGGGAGAAAAAAAAATCCACTGGTAATGGAGTGAAAAATCACCACTTACGACAGTCAGTTACGACAGTCAGTAAATGCCCGGAGTCCTGTCAGTACAAAGCCGGTGTGAGATTACCATCAGCTTCTTTTTAATCTCGTCAAAAAATAACTGTTACACGGCCAGCTTCCTCCTGACGTCTTTCTGCTGCAATAGGTACAAAATCAACAGTTACAGCCGTCAGCAACAAACCCAGCAACCCAGAACCCAACACACCCGGGCAACAACGCAGCTGAAAGTATTTGGCACACCTTACGTGGAACCGTCATGCAGAATTAAAACGTTGCCCCAAAACCCAGCTTTCAGAGAAAGGGGCTTCACGTCTCAGTAATTCTGTTAAAAATCTTGTACCAAAGGAGGCTGCTCATAGAGAAATCAAATTTCTCTCGAAAACGTTATTTTAATAAAGCTTGAAGTAACACCGCTTTAATCCACTTAATTTTAATAATATTAAAAAAAAAAAAAAGGCAGATAATTTGCAAGATGGATGCTTTTGGGTGCAGCCGGAGCCGGGAGCGTTTTACAGCCCCCCCGGCACACCTCCCGGCGGTGCCTCAGACCGCCATGAAACCTCACGTTTTTAAAAAAAAAAACCCAAAAACAAAAAAAAAAAACCAACCCAAAAAACCCACCAGATGTTACCAGCCTCAGAGCGGCTGCGGGCGGGGAAATGGAGGGCGCAAAGGCCCCTTGGGCCGCGGGGGGCCTGACCCGGGCGGGCCGGGGCGGGCAGGCCCGACCCGCCCCCCGGCACCGCCCCCGCGGCCCGGCACTGCCGGGAGCCCTTCGCAAGATGTCGGCGTTCGCAGCCAGCCGGGTGAGCGCCCGAGGGAGGTGGGGAGCGGGGAACGCTGGAGGTTGAAGGGCTGGGGGCCTCGGGGGGGAAGCCGGGCGGGCGCTGCCAGCCCCCAGCGGCCCCGGGGGCTCCCGGTCCGCCATCGGCCCCGCGGGCACCTCCCTCACGGCCTCGGAGGCGTACTCGGCGGCGCCGCCGGTGGCATGTTTTAATACGCGATCCGTGAAAGCTGTTTGCTGAAATACTAACCCTCCCCATAGGAATTAAGAGCGTTCCTGCCGTAAGAAGAAGTTATGGGTGACCCCCCCACCCCGGGCAGCAGGGCGGCTCACGGCTCGGGCAGCCCCCGCTGTGCGCCCGCCCGCCCCCCGCTCCCCCCGCGGCTCCTGAACTGGGGGAAGGGTGAAGGGCGCTGGGACAGGGCGGCTGGGCAGCCGTCCCTCCTTCCCTCAGACAGCCGTGTCCCTCCTTTCCCCGGGCAGCCGTTTGCTTCCCCCGGGCAGCCGTGTCCGTCCCGCCTTCTCTCAGACAGCCGTGTCTGTCTCTCCTTCCCCTAGGCAGCCGTGTCCCTCCTTCCTTCCCTCAGGCAGCTGTGTCCTTCCCTTGGGCAACCATGTCCATCCTTCCCTCAGACAGCCATGTCCCTCCTTTCCCCGGGCAGCAGCTGTGTCCATCCTTCCCTCAGACAGCCACGTCCCTCCATCCCTCAGAGGGCCGTTTGCTTCCCTCAGGCAGCCGTGTCCCTCCTTCCCTCAGGCAGCCGTGTCCTTCCCTTGGGCAGCTGTGTCCATTCTTCCCTTGGGCAACCATGTGCATCCTTCCCTTGGGCAGTTGCATCCTTCCCTTGGGCAACCGTGTCCATCCTTCCCTCAGGCAGCCATGTCCTTCCCTTGGGCAGCAGCTGTGTCCTTCAACACAGCCAAGCGCCGGGTCCTGCCCTTGGGTCACACCGACCCCATGAACGCCTCACGCCGGGGGCAGAGCGGCTGGAGAGCTGCCCGTCGGAAAAGGACCCGGGGGTGTTGGTCGGCAGCCAGCTGAGTATGAGCCAGCAGTGTGCCCAGGTGGCCAAGAAGGCCAGCAGCATCCTGGCCTGCGTCAGCAATAGTGTGGCCGGCAGGGCTGGGGCAGTGACCGTCCCCCTGTGCTGGGCACTGGTGAGGCCCCACCTCGAGGGCTGTGTCCGGCTTTGGGCCCCTCACGACTCGAGAGACATGGAGGGGCTGGAGCGTGTCCAGAGAAGGGCCGCGGAGCTGGTGAGGGGTCTGGAGCACGAGTCTGGTGAGGAGCGGCTGAGGGAGCTGGGGGTGCTCAGCCTGGAGAGGAGGAGGCTGAGGGGAGACCTTCTCGCTCTCTGCAGCTCCCTGAAAGGAGGGGGCAGCCAGGGGGGATCGGGCTCTTCTCCCAAGGAACAGGCGATGGGACAAGAGGAAACGGCCTCAAGTTGTGCCAGGGGAGGTTTAGGATGGATATTGGGGAAAATTTCTCCACCAAAAGGGTTATCAAGCATTGGAAGAGGCTGCCCAGGGCAGCGGTGGAGTCGCCATCCCTGGAGGGATTTAAAAGGCGGGCGGACGAGGTGCTGAGGGACATGGGTTAGTGGTGGGTTTGGCAGTGTTGGGTTGATGGTTGGACTCAGTGATCTTAAAGGACCCTTCCAACCAAGACAATGCTACGATTCTAAGATTCCTGCCCTCAGACAGCCTTGCCATGCCCCCCGGTGGGATGCAGCCACTTCCCAAAGCGTCACAGTGATGCTGGAGGTCAGAGAAGGCGGCTCCACCTGATGGCAGCCAGTCCCTCGCAGACCAAGGGTGATGCTTTGGGCATCAGTGGTTGGAGTTCAGTCCCCACCAACCATTGCGCCGCGGCCGCATTTCCAAGGGTGGCAGAGCTGGTGTAATGCGCGAGGAGTTGGCTTTGAGCATGGCCACCGGTGACATTGGCCACTGGAGACTTGTCACTGAATCCACCCAATGACAGGGAGGTTGGTGGAGCGGGCAGGTGGTTGCCCAAATCCCTACATGTTGTGAACTGCAGTCCTTTGTCACCCCTTTGTGCCACCTCCAGGTATGAACCCCCCTCTCCAATCCGTATTTCCATTTGTTGGGGGCAGTGTCGGGTGTTGTCAGAGTAACCATCAGTGTTGGACACCACTCAGGTACGAAAACCATGATCGACTTGGGTTTTCTAGCAAGAATTTGGCAGCTTCTTTCTTGTAGGGTGTCACCTTTAGTATTATATTGAATTCAGGACTTTTTCTAGTTTAGACAAAACTTTTTGGTGACAAAGTTATATGGGACTGGGTCATCCTTAATAAAAAAAAAAAAAGTGATTACAATTACCTGGCTTTTTCTCAACCTCATCTTCTTCTCTGTTTCCAGATAAAATAAGGTATGAAAAGTTGGGGGGACTGAGGTCTTTCTAGATGTTTGTGGGTATTGTTTGATTGCTTTGTTTTTTCTGTGTAGTGGTGGTAGCAGTTAGGTAAGAAAGCTGAGGCAAGAAGGTAAAACTTAGGTGAGAAAGCAACATACTATTTTGTGATGGCTGTGGCTTGGGAAAACTCCAAATGAGTAATACATTGCCTACTGGAAAATACAATCCTGAACTATTAATACGATCACTTACCTCTTCAGTATTCAGAGCTTCTACGCCTAGCAGTGGTCTTCCTGCATTTCTTCACCTTTTAGCTTTATAGATGTTTTCGGTGTTCTCTGAAAATACTTCTTTTTCGCTGTGTTGATACCTGTCGTTGCCCATGTTCTTCATGCTTCGTTGTGCAGTTGTGCTGCAGCCGGGCTAGCGGCTTTATGAGGCTTGAGCTGCAAAGATCTTACACCTCATCTTTTCTTTCCCTTTAGCAGATGCTCCGAACCATTGCAGGGCACGGATGGAGAGCACATTCTAGTAAACCTGCTCAAAACGTGCGCATAAGCAAACCTGGAGCTGGGTTTAGCTTTGGTAAGTACTGCAGTTTTTAAAAGAAATACAACGGTTAAGGACAATGCAGTGTTAGGAGAAAACCAAAACAACTGTATTGCCATTTGGAATGAATTTACAATGAAGGTGTTTATTCTGAATAGATTTCTGTTCTTTTTTTTAAAAGTGTTCGCAAACCAAAATTACTTTTTTCTCCAGGTACGCGTGTGATATTTGCGAGATTTTCTTCCTTTTTAAACTAACACCTGTCTTGAGCTTTTTTCATTGCCAAAGTTGCCTTAGCTTTGCATAATTATCTCATGCTGGCTTTTAAAAATGTTAAAATAACTGTATGTAGTCTTAGTTGAACTTGATTGTAAAGAATTCGTCCTCATCTTGGCGTATTATGTATGTAAAAGTGAATTTAGTGGGTCAGCAGCTAGATGTTTGGAACTGAGTAGCCAGAATTGTCAAATAAGGAACATTTATCTGCCTCCATCTCCTTCATTTAATTAGCACAGCTAGCTTCTCATTTCCATTGGTACTGCATTTTATGGTACATGGTACTTCCTTCTGCATTTTCAGTATTTTGTGGATAATTGTGTCAGAAGTAATTAAGTGCCCTGTACACATTCGTTAGAGATAAGTGGAGGTTTTCTCCAGATGGAGGAGGAAGCTGAACTCCTCTGGTTTCTGGAGAGGCCCAGGACAGTGGGTCCTGACGCTTTGAATTGTCCTGGAAGGACCTGAGACTTGTTGTGTGTTTTTTTTTCTTTACTCACAGTCTGACAACGGGCAGAGAGTACAGAATTTGTGACTTTATTTTTTTACTTTCTCTTTTTAATAGAACTTACTGATGAGCAGAAAGAGTTTCAAGCTACTGCTCGTAAATTTGCTTTGGAGGAAATTATTCCTGTTGCTGCACAATATGACAAAACTGGAGAGGTAAATTTACCATAGAGTAGAGGAAAAATAGATTTTTATCTTAACCTGTGTAAAATTTAAAACATCAACTGTGATGAATCAGACAGTGATGTTCCCTCTCTATTTCAGTATCCTCTTCCACTCATAAAACGGGCTTGGGAACTCGGTCTTATAAATTCACACATACCAGAAAGCTGTGGTAAGTAAACATTCTTAATCTGTGAAATGAAACAAAGAAAAGGCCTTGGGGGATTTTTATATGTGTAATTATGTGTTCTGTATAAAATGAAGAGTTGCATGCTTGAGCACTGTAAATCAGTAGGTGGGTTGACACATACAAGTGTTATTAGGGGCGGATGTAATCTGGCAACAAATCAGATCACGATTTAGTAACTTATGACCAGTTTTTCTACCACGATTACCGCTGCCTGATGTTCCTCTGGTGCACCGCGTCAGCTGCGGAGGCAGAGAAATTGGAAGGTTGTATTTTGATCTAGTCTCTGACACAGGCTGCAGCAAT
This sequence comes from Fratercula arctica, assembly GCA_947846985.1. Classification (NCBI taxonomy): domain Eukaryota; kingdom Metazoa; phylum Chordata; class Aves; order Charadriiformes; family Alcidae; genus Fratercula; species Fratercula arctica. Next base: position 10,007,331 of record CANTUZ010000014.1, on the reverse strand, counting down.
TTAAGAGTTTCTTCCACAAGGACAGTTTTCCAGTTTCGGTGACGTGTGGTACAGCTGTGCTTTGGCAGTGCTTGGGTGTGTGACTCACCAGGGGAAAAAATGTTAAAATTCTTAGATTTTCTTTATTGCATTTGTATTGTGTGAAAAACAATTTGTGGAAATGTCCATAGCAGACCCTATTTTTTTTTTTGAAGACTCATCAGAGTGTATATCTTGTATCAAAAATTTAATTAACGAGGTTAAGGAACACAGAGATGAATGGAGCAATTGTGATGATCACATATATTCCAACTCAAATTCTAGGGAAACACAAGGCTGAAATAGCTGGACTATTGCAATGTGTAATCGCTCCGTTATTAAATTAAAACTTACAAGTGACAAATGGGACACCATTTACAGGCTCTCCCAAGGAGAGATGAGAAAATACCAATGAGCCTGATACACCGTGTAAATAACGAATGCGTAAGGTGAAGTACAGCTAGAGTGGACACACACAAACGTGATGTGCTAGAGAAGGGGTTTTGTAAAAGGCACAAAATAATTGGGGTTCTCTGAAGTAGCTAATAAGCGTGTGAACAAGAGCTGCCTGCTTGGTATAAAAATGCTGGAACTTCCAAAATGAGTTTGAAAAATCATCAGGTTTCATAGCGGAAAAATCAGCGGCACGGTCTTGTTGGCGCTTGTGCTATTTGGAATATCTATAAATAATCTGGAAAAGGATGTCAGCAGTGAGGCCACAGAGTTTACTGATGATCCTAAATTATTCAGCATAGAAAAGGTGAGGCTGCTGCAAAGAGCTGTAGGAGAAGGTCATGAAACCGGGTGACTGTTAAAATGGCAGATGGAAATTCAAAATAGGAAAAATGATTCACAGAAGAAAGGAAAGAAGCAATCCAAGCTTCCTAAATAAAACAGTGTCTTCTGAACAAGTTACTACCTCTGAGAAAAAAAAAAAAAGAAGAGGTTTTGGGGGTTATAATATATAGTTTTGTGAAGATGTTGGCATGATGCCCAGAAGTGGTCAAAACCGTAAATGTAAGGTCAGAAATTAAGGAGGGAATGACAAAAAAAAAGCAGAAGCCATAACTCTGCTGCTACTTGAATCCAAACTGCGCTTGCCTCTTTAATTCGTTGATTCTTCCACCCCAAAAGGGTGTTGTGGGAATGGAGAAGGTTCCTAAACGGATGACAAAGGTGATAAAAGATAGAGAACAGCTTCTGTGTGAGAAACACCTGAAACACCAGTGTCATGGAGCGCCTGAAGAGGGATCCGTGGCTCATTGTCCCCTTCGCACAACCAGAAGGCAGCAAGCGAAGGCAGCAGGCTCAGGATAAACGAAAGGAGATGGTTCCACGCTCAGCGCGTGGTTAATTTGGGAAACGCATTGCCCCTGGATGATACCGATGCTAAAATTGTACACAGGTTCAAAAAGAGACGGGGCAAATTCACAGAAGAAGTGTTTATCAGGGGTTAGCTGACAAAGACACCAAAGATACTTTTGGCTGAGGAAGTCACCTGAAGGCCGGGGAAGATATTTTGAGGGAGTATTGCTGTAGTGTTACTGTATTTTTATGCACTTCCCAAAGTCTTGTCTTCTGCCAGAAACAGACCACTGGGTTGATTTTCTGATACAGACGCTTTGGATTTTTGTTTCTAAGCGCTGTGGTAGCTCAGGAGCCCCTGTGGCCCTTTCTCTGCTTCCTAAGAACTCTTAAAAAAATTCTCAGATGTAAAGTAGTTGAGAGATCCAGTGGTACGTTCTTGCCATTCAGTGCAACGTGGCCCACAGCAAGTAGGCAAGCAGCCCGGGGCGGCGAGCTGTCCTTCCGAAGGCACCTGTTACTTAGCTGACGAAACTTCATTTAGAACGCTTGGATGGGAAGGTCTAATCAAACACAGTGCTCAATCAAATGGATGTGGGGCAATGTGTTTTTGATAAGTAAATTTTGTAAATCACTGATACCATAATGGTGTCAGTGGGTTGGGTTGGGTTGGGAATGGTTTGGGTGGGAAGGGACCTTAAAGCCCCTGCCCCCTGCCCTGGGCAGGGACACCTCCCCCAGCCCAGGGTGCTCCAAGCCCCGTCCAACCTGGCCTTGAACCCCTCCAGGGATGGGGCAGCCACAGCTTCTCTGGGCAACCTGGGCCAGGGGCTCGCCACGTTCCACTTTTAACTAGTTTTAGTCAAATATTTCAACTGTAGGTGGCCTTGGCCTCGGCAGTTTTGAAGCCTGCCTTATTACGGAAGAGTTAGCTTACGGATGTACAGGCGTCCAAACGGCCATCGAGGCAAACTCCCTCGGGGTAAGTTCTGTCTTTTCTCACCTCCTTTAAACTAGAACCAGTGCCCTTTGAAAAGGTGGATTAATGGTCCGTTTTCTTTCAGCAAATGCCAGTAATCATCGCGGGAAATGAGCAGCAGCAGAAGAAATACTTAGGAAGAATGACGGAGGAACCAATGATGTGTGTAAGTATAGCTTAGAACACGGTGGAATGTTCCTAAATCATATTAATCAGGTTGATTGGTTCGTTTGTTTAAAATACTGATACCTACTCACAACTTAGCCTGTTTTAGTTTGTAAATTAACAGTGGTATTTACTGAAAGACAAGGAATATTGAACTAGATATATTCAATAAGCAAATGGAAGATATTACCTGGAAAACCGTCCTAAGTCACTTACTGAAAATTCATACCTTTTATTTCCCTTTCAAGAGAAGGTGTCGGAGTTTAAGAAAAATGCAAGGCTCATATGAGCACACACTCGACTCGGGCATTAAACTGCATTTATGAACCTTAAATATTGCCTAAGCAGTACTTGTTACACGGAAAGGAGTAAAGATTCACGTGCAATGGGTTAAAATCTGAACAACTAAGCCTCATCAAATGGAGCGCACAGTAGCCACAGAATGTTACCCTGCGCTCTTATTTTCAGATTTTAGTGGTCCTCAGCTTTCCTGTCAGAGTTTGTGAAGTGTAAGGAAGTGATGACTTGTTAAAAATTACAGAATGGTTCTGTTTATCATTAAAGTAAAAGACAATTTTAAGTATTAGTATGGATTTATAAGGAAAATTAACCATAACGTGTTTGGATTCTTGCTCAGGCAGTTGTTGGGGTTTTTTGCTGTAATACTTTGGTGTTCTGCGTGCAGTTCATTTAAAACCTTTACAGATCAGTTTGGTGCACGTAATTCTGCAATAATTTGTGGTTGCTTAAATTTAGAATTTTTATTCCTCCAGATTTTGCGTTTTATTTTCTTTTAGGCTTACTGTGTAACAGAGCCTGGAGCAGGCTCTGATGTGGCTGGGATAAAAACAAAGGCCGAGAAGAAAGGAGACGAATATATTATTAATGGTCAGAAGATGTGGATCACAAATGGTGGGAAAGCAAACTGGTGTGTTGACTTTTGACTCACCTTCCACTTTCTGTTATTCTGTTCTCTACTGACGTGTGTCGTTCCCCACTCCCCCGCCGAGTTAGATACTGGTGTTTCTTTAAAGACCTGTTATAAATCCGAACGTTCGTTGTGTTTCGCCGCACTGCACTTTTAATCAGTGGCCGCTTTGCCAGGACAAGGCATGAGAAAGCAGTCCCGAGTGCTGTGCAGTGCCGAAAAAGGAAACTGAGCGATGACAAGACTCCCTTCAAAAATACCTCTCAAATTTTGCTGCTATCAAACAAAATCAATTCCTCCCTCTCTTCCTGCAGCAGCGGTAAGAGTTAACTCGCAAAGTGCTCGAGAGGCTCGTGTTACCAGCGACCTTGCTTTGTGGGTGTGCTGACCCAGGCCAGTTGCCTCTGATTCTACTTGAAACACCTCTCGCTTTTAGTGAAGATGGGCAACACCGCAGTCCGAGAGTTTGTCTTTTATTTTCTTAAGGAAAGACATTTTCCAAGTGTCGAAGAATCCAGATTTTGCTGTGGTGCCTAGAGATCGTGCTTTACAATATCGACCTCTTTCATCATGTCTCACATAAGATCGTGCTCATCCCCAACACATAAATTCTTTTGAATTCAAGAGGAAAAACTTTATACACTTATGGATAAAGCTGAATTTTCTCATTATTTGTTTCCTGGTTCAAGGCAGAACCATCAAAGAGAATTTACCAGCTATTTTTTCATCTTACTGAACACCATAAATGGGATTTACAACTGTTTAATTTCTAACAGAAAAAAAACTTACTTAAAGCTTACGCTGAGAAGAATAAAATTAAGATATTTGAAATCAAGAGGATAACATAACATTCTGTATGCAATACTGTATTTCCTAAACAACAATTTTCACGTCTGTGCTGTGAATGGGTTTCTTTTGTTCTATTCGTGAAGCTGATGGTATTATTAAGACTTGCATTACATGGAAAAGGTGCAGAACCTTTGCACGTTGATCTGAAGTAACTTTATTAAATCTTGACTTTTGTGGTAAGAGGTGCACTGCCACTTCCTCACTCCCTCTCGCTTTATTTTTGGAAGGGCCAAGAAAAAAGGGTTGTTAACTTACTGGTAGATGTATTATATGGTACAAACGCACATAAAAATACTTAACATACCAGCTGAAAAAGTATCTACTTGTTAATTGTGAGGATAAACTGACTCCCCATCTTCTTTGTTTTCCACTAGGTATTTTTTGCTAGCTCGTACCGATCCAGACCCAAAAGCTCCTGCAAGCAAAGCCTTTACTGGATTCATTGTGGAAGCAAATAGCCCTGGAATCCAAGTTGGAAGAAAGGTGAGCAGTGGTCTCTTATTTGACAAGCCAGGAATTACTGTTCGCTTCCAAATCCATAATGCAACAAGTTGCCATCAAAGAAAAAAGCCTGTTAAGCCACCGAACGTTTTCATGTGCTCAATGATCTTTCCATTTTCACAGCACACAGAAACTATTCATGAGACGTACTTAATAATTACATTCCTTCAGATAAGGAATTACTCAGAATGGTCTAAAGTAAGATGACTTTGCAGAGCTGCAAAAGAATCTTTGCAACCCACTTAATTGACTTACATGCCAATTAAAGTGAAGTAGCAAGCCTTGGAAGTGTGAGCAGCAAGGTGGACGACTAACCGTAAACATGGCGTGCTTTAATTTTAGCTTCTCCTGCTCGGGGAACAGGCCTCGGAGGTGCTGTGTGAGTTCTTGTTTGAGGGGGGGGAAAAAGAAAGAAAGAAAGAAAACAAAAGAAAGTACTGTTTTTGGTAGCAGGGAAAGTTGGACATTGAACATTAGGAAAGGAGCCGGAAACCTTGAACATCTCACACATTTATTTGTGTGTTTGTAGTACAGCTGCATTTTACTACCGCCTGTGTTTTAGGTTCTTTACTTTTCCTCTCTCATCTCAAAAGGATATAATTGAACTAGAAAAAGACAAATGAGTGATTACGGCTACAGAATTAATTTCACAAACGAGGAAAGTAAACTGCCCAGCTTTGAGAAATCAAGGGCATGCGGATCAGTAAACGCAAAACTAGTATTTGGTGTGTATATGGTGATGATTTTTAGATAAAAATTAAGTGTTTGGCAGGGCCGGGGGGGAATCTTTCTTTATGCTTTGAGTAAACTAAGGAATGAAAACGTGTTGTACCTTGGAAGAATCTAATTTAGTTGCCCGTCTGTAAACTTCCCTTTTCAGGAAATGAACATGGGTCAGCGCTGCTCCGATACAAGGGGTATTGTCTTTGAAGACGTAAGAGTGCCAAAAGAAAATGTGTTAATAGGTGAAGGAGCTGGCTTCAAAATCGCAATGGGAGCTTTCGATAAGACCAGACCCCCTGTAAGTATCAGAAATAAGCTACTTCATAAATATGGTAGGGATTTCTGATTTTCACTCTGTACTGTGTTTAATTCAGGTAGCAGCTGGTGCTGTTGGGTTGGCAAAAAGAGCGCTTGATGAAGCTACCAAATACGCTTTGGAGAGGAAAACCTTTGGGAAACCAATTGTTGAAGTAAGTTAAACATATGAAAATGAATGTATCATAAAGGTCTGTTTTCATACCAGATGCACTACTAGTGAATTTTCAAGGTTGTTCCTTGATATTTAGTATGTGTGATTTATTATCTCTGCCATTGCTTGTTTTCAAGTGCATAGGTCAGCGCGATCTAAGTAAATGTAGCTTTGCAGTAACTCCTGGGATTCTTCAATAACTTATTAATGATAATAGTAAAATCACAAAGCAAACTCTGCCTCAAACCCTTAAACTCGTGGACCATCAGGCCGTACTTAAGTTCTTCAACACTAATGCACAGGGAAGTTCAGGGAAGGAAAAAACCTCCTTGAGGTGCATGAAACAAGACTCAACAGCATTAACACCAACAGAATACATCGCCAGACGCACTGCTCCCCAGGCCGAAAGAAATACCAATAAACATCAAACTAAATACAGATCTCATAAAAACTAAAGCACAACTTCAATACTTGATCCCTGTGACTACGTGAATTTTAGAATTAAAAACTTCAAAGTCTAATTCAGCATAGAGTTATGAGAGCCTGATCCAGATTCAGTACAACTCCTCAAGTAGAATCTCCCCAGCGTGTTAAATTTGCAAATTAAGAAATTGAGAAGACTGTATTCTTCTCGGATGCCGTGGAATTTTAAGCAGGCGGTGTTAACCCAGTGCATTCCGTCACCCGCAGCACCAAGCGGTGTCTTTCATGCTTGCCGAAATGGCCATGAAGGTGGAGCTGGCTCGCATGGCTTACCAGCGAGCTGCCTGGGAGGTGGACGCTGGTCGCAGGAACACCTACTACGCCTCCATTGCAAAGGCCTTCGCTGGCGACGTCGCCAACCAAGTGGCTACAGACGCAGTGCAGATTTTCGGAGGGAACGGATTTAATACCGAATATCCTGTAGAAAAACTAATGAGAGATGCTAAAATCTACCAGGTAAGCAAACAAGAGAATGTCATCTTTATAGTAATGCATCCATTTTATATAAAATAAACTAATGACTACTTACTTGCAATCATGATATACGTATATAAAAAAAGTTTCGTGGATGAGAGCAATAATCCATTTAAAGAAAGGGCGTTCAAATCAGGCAAACTCTTTCATGCAAAACTCTTTGCATTAGATCAACAACTTAACCCACGCAAGATAAATAAAGTTTGTGGTGTGGGTTTGTTTTCCTGATGTGGTAACTCTTTGAAATTCTCGGGCTTGAGAATTCTTAGACTCGATTCAAATTCTTGTACTCTTCATTCCAAAGCTTTTGAACTCTTAGGAAAAAACACTGCAGAGAACACCGATGCAAAGAGCAATGCGTGCTGGGGGGTTCTGTAAGCGGAGGTGGTTTATGTACGTTCTCGTTATCACTTCTTGCGGTGCTTTAACCCTTCTGTCTGAAACTCTGGTATCATAAACCGGGCAGATTACTTCAGTGAAGATATCACCAGCGCTGCGAGTCATGGATTAATTACCTTGCACGTATTAGCAGAGGTGTGGCACAGCCCAGAGCGCTTCACCTTTTTTTCTTTTTTTTAAAAAAAGAAAAAAAACAAAACAGCAAAATGTGCTCATATTTACTCATCTTTAGCCCGTAGCCACCCATATAATCCCCAGATCTTTTTTGCAGTTTTATTACCAAGAAATTATTCCATGTCGTAATTCTTCTCTTAGCAAATACTAAGCCACAGTGCTTTATTCAGCAAGCGTGATTTAATTATGTTCAGGTAGTCTTGTACCTTTTCACCTCTTTCTGACATTACTAATGACCGAATAAAACATATAAAAATAGACAATATAAAGAAATGCATGTGGCCCGTGCTCTGTAATGTTGGTTGTAACAGCTGCCACCCGTGAGATTCCGGGCAGCTGAAATTTCTCTTACAGCTGACTTTAAAATGAAAAGTATTCTCACTGGCCAAGAAACGTTCTCTGTTCGAGGGTAGAAAACTGCTTGTTTGGAATCGAAAGGTTCTTAGCCCTAATTGCGCTCCTGCAAGCGAGGAAATGAATGAGCAACTGGACTTTGTTATGATCAGGCTTTTTTTCCTGGGGGGTTCTGTGTGTTTCCAGAGAAGGAGGGTGGGAGGGTTAGAAGTTTTATTTGAAAGCTGAAACTCATTTTACAGGATCCCAGTTACTTGGGTTTTCCATTACACTGATCCGTCATGAATGCCTGGCTAGATAGACTTTTTTTTTTTATTGTTCAAATTAATCAGATTTAGTATTACTTTTTTTTTTTTTTTTTTTGGTGTTTTTCTGCTCCCCTTCATCCCCAAAAGAATACAGGAAAGCTTTTGTCTTTACAGTTGTTTCATCCATGTCTCTTGATTACACTTCACTACATTTCTGCCCAGTTCCCGATGGTAAATGCTTTCGGCCGTATGTTTCCTGTAAAGAAACTTTGTTTTCCACCTGTTCTTTTCTGCCATGTAGTTGGAATTTCTCAGGGTGACACGGTTGTGCTGCGGCACTTACCGGTCACACTCTTACACGTCCAGGCTGTGCCCTGGGCGCCTGTCTGGCCACAGACGCAGGCTGCTGGGACAGACCCTCGTGACTTAACTGCTCACATTCAGAAAACTTCCCGTCTTTAATTGGCAGGGATTCTTGCAGCTACTCCCATCGCCTTACGAACCAAACCCTTTGTAAACCCCAAATTAGGTATTCTGTTCCCCGGGTAGGACGTTTTCCCCATTCTTCTTCACCCACTGTGTCCGTTAATTTCCTGAGGGCCTTCCTGAGTTTTGATGGGAGCGTGTGAGAGGACAAGACTGTCCGTGTCTCCTCTGCGATGAGCCCACTGTCGTTACTCAAGTCGCGCTGGATTTTTTTTTTTCGGTTTTCTCTGTCTTTCTGCACACACTAATCGATGCTGGATTAGTGCTAGGAAGGCTTACAAGTGTAGAAAGACCTGTTAAAATATTTTTTTAAAAATGATCAGCTAACGTTACTTTAATTCCACTTTGCAGATTTATGAGGGAACCGCTCAGATCCAAAGGATGATCATTGCTCGTGAACACATTGGCAAATATAAGGCTTAAAGAAGTGTTTCAAGCGCGGCTGGCGCTGCTCTAGTCCTGTGTTCTCATGGAAGAAGATTTTTGTACAATCCAATTAGAAAGGCGTGGAAAAACGCCTTTTCCCTCGAAATCTTTCTGTTGCGTACGCAATTAAGCACCACTTCTGTACTCCCCACCCCTTCCCTCACTTCATTGCTCCTGACGGGCAAACTTGCTGTTTTCTAAACGTTTCTGAATTCCAAAGTGATTGGTGGTCGTCTTCCCCCCTCACTCTCTTTCACTCGGATCTTTGGCTTTTGGTGGGAGAAGAGGTAAACGCCTTCCCTGGAAAACTTACATGATCAAAAAGGTGCACAAAATTCAGATTTTTTTTAATTTCTCTTTTTTTTTGGTCTGTGAAGGAATTGGATTTTAGGTGTTTCTGTGTTGTTCGTGTTTAGCACTGGCGTTTGGGTGGATTTCAAATTAATAAATCTCAGGGAAATCTAAAAAAGCAGTTCTTCCTCCTCGGGAATGCCGTGCTGCAGCACGCGGTCTCTGGGTCACCACTTGCTAAAATAAACGCTGACACTGGGGGTTTGTGGCCTTTAGCAACTTGCACCTTTTAAAAAAATTGGAAGTGACTAGATACTGACTTCTGGACCTCTCAGAAACGTACAGTCTTGTCAATTACAACAGATTGGTGTTATTTTTCTCAAACAGTGGCGTTACTACTTGCAGATTATCTGTATTTTTAGGTGCCTCCAGAAGCTAGGTTTTGTTTTCAAAACATACAGTATAATAGGGCTGCTTTTCTGTGACTCAGCCACCTCAGTCCTCTGAGTCCGGCAGACAGAAATTGTCCTTTAACGCGTTTTATCTCTGTGCCTCCGAGAAAGCTGTAACATTTATGAAGAAAACATCCGTTTGCTTGTGCCTTAAGCAAGATTTCTTCTTCGTGGATGAAAGTTAAGGACAGCTCTTGAAAAATTCAGGTACGTGTTTTTATCACCGTAGGAAAAAAGGAGTATGATCGTTCCATTTTAAGCGTGTTTTCATTTTAACTGGTCCCATGTGGAAGAACCTGTAGGAAACTGCCTTATGTTTGGTTATAACGGCGCTGTTCTAAGCTCGGGTATTGCCCCGAATACAGTAAGCGGCAAGAAATGAGAACCTCGCGACGCAGTGCTTTTCCACTGTAAAATTAGATGATCAAAATGTTACTTCCGACAGGCGTTGCTGTATTCTAATAAACCCCCCCCTATTTTTAAGCAGAGAGGTGCGGTTGCTTTTATTTGCTTTGGTTTAAATTGTATTTCAGGCAGGTTGTGCGGTGTCCGAGGCGCGTTCCAGCCCTGTTGCTCTCCACCACAGCCTTCCCAGCTCAGCGCCCCCGAGCCCTGTGCTGCCGCCCTCTCTCCTCAAGGATTCAGATGCTGCCCGGTAAGAGAACACCGGCTTCCCAGAGCGCGGCCCCTCTCACCACCTCGCTTCCTGAGCAAGGCAGTGCTCCGTCAGGGTGAGGCAAGTGGAAGTGTGTAGTTTTTCCTCAGGCATCGCATTTATTTCAAATCCAGTATATTTAAACCTATTATTCCTTTCCATCAGTACGTGTATATTATGGTTTGAGAAACTCACAATTTAGACAATTTATTTGGACAATTATTCTGTCACACGGTGACCCCTCCCCACCCAGGAAGGAGAGCTGGGGAAAAAACAAGGAAACACGAGGGCTGAAATATAAATAGATTTAATAGGATAACTGACTAGATAACTGAGACTAAAGAACAGTATTGATCCCGACACCAATATAAAACACACAAGGATTATACCCAGCCCGTCCCATCATCAGGCAGCTGTGCGCTCCCAGCAGGGGACAGCAAGCGTCGCACACTGCCAGCGCTGCGGCGTTGGGAGGAAGGGAAGGGCTCTGGGCTTTGGCACCGCAGCAAGGAGTTCTCAGGATCGCAGCCATCCAGGAAGGGACAAGAACTCAGCAAACTTCCTCATTTCTATTGAATGTGACATTCACGGTATGAAATAACCCTGTTGGCAGCTTGGGTCAAGTGCCCAGCTCTCGCTCCTCCTCATCCCCGCACCTGGCGAGCTCGAAAACACTGAGACCTGGAAACCCGCCCACCAGAGCTGGCTCTAAAGTCAGTACTTTCACAAATTCAGACAGTAGAGTCTTCTAAAGTGCAGTTTTCCCAAGCGTTAGAAGAGAAATTAGCCCAGTGTCCCTCAAACCAGGACAATGTATTTAACGACCTCTGCAGCAAGAACAGCTGGGAAGGAGGATTTTTTCTGAGATTTTTTTACCATGGATGGCCCTTCTTTCAGTGCTGGCAGAACGCGCCTTCCCCAGACCTCCTGGAAATGGCTGGGTGCTGGTGCGTGCAGTGTCTGGCGCTGGGATCCCCGTGTCCAAGGCCTGGACGTACTGGAGAGAGTCCGTGGCGACGGTGGAGGGTCTGGAGCATGAGGCTGAGATCTGGGACGGTTCAGCCTGTGGAGGCTTGGGGGGATCCTCTCAACGCGCATCAACACCTGAGGGGGTGGAAGGAAGCGGAGGGAGCCCACTCACAGCACAAGAGGCAACGGGTATGAGTTCAAACACGCAAAATCCCACTTGGAACACAAGGAAACACTCTTTTTTTTTGTTTGTTTTGTTTTGTTACTGCCAGGGTGGGTCAAAGCCTGGCAGTAAAATCAGTAAAATGCCCAGATGGGCTGTGGAATCTCCATCTTTGGAGACAGTCACAGCGCACCTGGACGTGGTCTGCTGGAGTAGGTGGGCTCCAGAGGTGCCTCCCCACCTGAACCCCTCTGTGAATTCCTCTGCAGCTGCTCACCAAAACGCCCTTGCTCCACCACGGTCCCTGTCACCCCCTCTCTGGACAGTACAGATCCCGTCACAGCTTGCGTTCAGCTTGCCTTGCTGCACCACAGAATCAGCACGGGCTCGGTTGGAAGGGTCCTTTAAGATCGAGTCCAACCATCAACCCAACACTGCCAAACCCACCACTACCCCACGTCCCTCAGCACCTCGTCCGCCCGCCTTTTAAATCCCTCCAGGGATGGCGACTCCACCGCTGCCCTGGGCAGCCTCTTCCAATGCTTGATAACCCTTTTGGTGGAGAAATTTTCCCCAGTATCCATCCTAAACCTCCCCTGGCACAACTTGAGGCCGTTTCCTCTTGTCCCATCGCCTGTTCCTTGGGAGAAGAGCCCGACCCCCCCTGGCTGCCCCCTCCTTTCAGGGAGCTGCAGAGAGCGAGAAGGTCTCCCCTTGGCCTCCTTCTCTCCAGGCTGAGCACCCCCAGCCCCCTCAGCTGCTCCTCACCAGACTCGTGCTCCAGACCCCTCACCAGCTCCGTGGCCCTTCTCTGGACACGCTCCAGCCCCTCCATGTCTCTCGAGTCGTGAGGGGCCCAAAACCGGACACAGCCCTCGAGGTGGGGCCTCACCAGTGCCCAGCACAGGGGGACGGTCACTGCCCCAGCCCTGCCGGCCACACTATTGCTGACGCAGGCCAGGATGCTGCTGGCCTTCTTGGCCACCTGGGCACACTGCTGGCTCATACTCAGCTGGCTGCCGACCAACACCCCCAGGTCCTTTTCCGACGGGCAGCTCTCCAGCCGCTCTGCCCCCGGCGTGAGGCGTTCATGGGGTCGGTGTGACCCAAGGGCAGGACCCGGCGCTTGGCCGTGTTGACCCTCACACCGCTGGCCTGGGCCCATCCATCCAGCCTCGCCCGATCCCTCTGCGGAGCCTTCCTGCCCTCCAGCAGACCCACGCTCCCGCCCAACTCGGTGTCCTCTGCAGGCATACTGAAGGCCAAGTGGTTAATGGCTGTAACCCGCCACCTCCTTTACCTGTGGTAAGATCAACACTGTGACAGGCTGGACAAGTGTTTGCTCTATTTAAAAAGAAGTTAACAACCTCCCCCCAAAAAACCCCAACGCCATCCCGTAACCCCTCACACCCGCAACCTAGACCCCCCCAAAAAAATACCCACCCCGAACAAAACAAGAGGCCTCATTTTCAACTGCTCTATACCAGCCAGCATTACAGATATTTAGACTATATATTAGACTATATATACAGATAAATAGACTATATACACATATATAGACTATATATTACATATATAGATACATAAACATTATATATTTATAGATTTCTTGTATAGTCTCAAAATGGCGTTGCCGCCCGGCAAGAATGACGGCTGCCGGAGCCCCACGTTGGTAATTAACAGCGCAATCAAAGTAATCGCTTTAAACGAAGGAGGAAAAGGGTCTATTTCCGAGGGGAAGCTCCTGGGGCTGAGCTCCGCCACCGGCTCCCCCACAGGCCGCGGGGTCCTTTCCGTCGCGGGGCGTCCCGCCTGAGCGCCTGCTCCCACCCGCCCGCGGCGCCGCCTCAGCCGGCCGGCGCGGGTCAGGCGAACGGCGCGGACAGCTACGGCAGGGTCCTGCCGGGCAGGTACCTATAGCCCCACCCCGGAGGGGGATGGTCTTTCTGGCGCGGTGGACGGAGGAGGTGGGTGCTGCGCACCGCGTGGTGCGGACGGGCCTGGGCCTGGGCCTGGCGGGGGCTTCGGGCCCGGTGGTTCGGGCTCTGGTGGCTCTAGGTCCAGCGGTACGATGGGCCCGGCCGGGCATGGCGGTGAGGGGTGTTCGCTGGGGGTGGGGGAGCCCGTAAGAAGGGCACGGCCTCGGAGGGGGGGTGGTGGTGGTGGTGGGTGGCGGCCGGATAGGGGGGTGACCCCGGGTGGTGGGGAGCGGCTCCGGAGGGGGAGTCCGTAAGATGGGGGAGGGGGGGTTGGGGGAGGGCGTTCGTAAAAGGAAGGGGAACCATTCGGGCCTTGGGTGGGGGGGGCGCCCGTAAGCAGGGGGGGTACGGTCCTCGGGGTGGTGGCGTGGGGGGGAGCCTCCGTAAGGCGGGGTAGTCGGCCGCGGAGGTGAAGGAGGGGGGCGTCCGTAAGGAGGAGGGACTCAGCTCCCGGGGTGGTGGTGGTAGGGCCTCCCTAAGGGGGGGGGTCGGCCCCGGAGGTGAGGGGGGTAGGTATCTACGGGGAGGGGTCTGCCCTGGTGGGGGTCGGTCTCCCACTGGTTGGGCCGGCCGGCGGCGAGCTGGTGGTTCGCGTCGGCTCGTCGGGGGTTTTCCATCGCGGGCTCTTCCCGGGGAGGGTCCGGCCAGGCGGGGATGTGCCCGCGGTCAGCGCTGATTGCCGGCATTTGACCTCGTTTGTGTCTCAGCCTCGCTCTTGGGATCATCACCAACCTCTTCTGAGCCCGAAGGCGGACCGGGACTTGCCAACACGTGGCCTGTATAGTTTCGTTTGGGACAAAGGCAGGCGGGTAAGTAAATACCGAGTGATTTCAGCGCAGCTATGCTATTGTGAAGAGTAACAAACCTCATTCAACTTGGTGAGAGCTGGGAGTTATTTTTTTCCTGGCAGTTACACTGTTTGTTCAGTGATTATTTATTTAGTGTGTCCTTTTCCCCACAAAAAAAAAGACTTAATCTCAACCTTATTTGTTCATTGTAGCTATTTCCATTGTAAGCTAAATTTCTCACCATCATGGTGAAAAACAATACCTGAAAGGCTCTAATGCTTCCAACCTGTGTAATGTATCTCTTGTCCCATCTCAAGAAGAAAGAAATTATTGACGGTGTTACGAATAAAGCAGGTAGCATCCTGTTTTAGGAAGAAAGTGTGTTGTGTTGGAAACCCTTGGGTAGGGCAGAAGGAGGTGTCCCGCCTGGGTCCGTGATGAGTGTTGGCATGTATTATCTGATCTAAAGTTGATGTCCATCACCACTTCAGCTCTAGAATTACTCTGAGACCCAGGAAACTCCTGTTTTATTTAAAATCTCTGTAAGGAGAAGGGGACACAGTTTGAGTTCTCTCTCCTGGACATGTTAGCAAGGTGTGGTTCTGGTTGTCACTTGGAGATGCTTCCATATGAACTGAGAGCAGCTCAGGATAGCCGGAGCTGAGCAGTGCCAGCAGATGCTGAGGGAGAGATTTGGGGGTAAGCTCAGCCTGCCTGTCTCAGTGAGTGTGTTGAGTCGCACCATTTTGTGCCACCTGCAGGATGCTTAAAGGGTGCTGTCCCGTCTTCCTGTGGTCACAATGAGCAGTCAGCTGTTTGGATTTGCTTTTTAAAGAGGAAAAAGCAATGATGATATTGTGGTTTTTTTGTTGGGGCTGTCCGTTGCATTTTGCAGTTCTGTAAGACTTAAATTTTAGTGAGCTGGCAATTAGAAGATTCCAGCTCTCTCCAGGCATGGGAAGCTAAAGATGTTGAGGCTTGCCCCAGGAGTCTTCCTTAGTTTCATCTGTTCCTTTTATTATGCTTTGTATCATAAATTCTCAATCACTGGCTTTGCTGCCAACTTGTGTAACGTGTAAAGACACGAAGGCGGCTGGGGCTGAGGAGCAGTGCTGTTGTGTTCACAGGACGTGTCACAGGGACGTACTGGCTCCAGTCAGTGCTAGCTCAGAATCTTTGTATGCCCTGTGCAGACCTTTCGTTTTCCTCCAGAGTATATTTCCTGTGCGGTTTGTGTCTGACCACATTGTTCATGGTTTTTTTGTAAAGTTTTTAGGCAGCAATAGATAAACTGAAGTTGAACAAGTTTTACTTTTAACACATCTTACCAAAGAGTATTCACAATCAGTTTAATGAAGCCTTGTATAAATCCAGGGGTTTGATTTTTCTATTTTAATTAACTAAATGTTAACACCCTTGCCCCTCTGTGATTTTATTTTTTTGCTGTGTTTTTTTTTTTTTCCTGCAGGTTCCTTTCTGATGTCTCCATGATGTAAATGAAATTGTTGAATCTATAAAGAAGTTGTCCAAAGAAGGTGAGTCGCTTGCTGACCACAAATGGGTTACATTTAGATGTTTAAAACACAGTGACAAGGCTGAGGTGTGTGAGCCTATGAACTGAAGTTTGCTTGGCTGGTCTCTTTGCTTACCTGTTATCTGTGAATGCTTGTTCTTTTCCTAAGTGAGGAAGGGGAAGGTTTTGTGAAGGAGAGAGTTGGGTCTCTCATTCCTTTCTGAAAGATTCTAAACTTCGGGTCTGTTGCATGAAAAATAAATCGTCCTGCTCCTAAGGAAGGAATCCTTTGGGCACTTGTGCGTGCTGGTTGATGTGCCAGTTACGCCAGTCCCTAGGGAACGTTTCATGCTTGGTTGTTAATGGCCATCAGTTGTGACCGTGAGCCCTGTTGGCTGTGAAGGGCACCTGTCTTGCTGTATGGGAATGAGAAAGAGAAGAACTTTCTGTGCTTGTCAAGTGCTATTGCTGCTAATTTGTTTGTGCCCATGACAAACTTCTGTGTGACCACAGGCAGTGTTTATCAGCTGTAGCATGAACATTTAGCAACTCAGGGTTTCCACGGGGATAGGGTTTTTTCCAAATCTAGTGCATTTCCCTCGTGTTATTGTTCTAGCAGAATTCATCAATCAAGCCTCTGGCAGTGGACGTTTGCTGCACTAAAGCCGGCTGTTTTGATGCTGAGTGTTGAAACGGCTCATTATTTGCAGCACTCTTTTTGTTAGTGCATTGAAACTGATGTGCTGAGCATGCAGTGGCTTTGTGTTGTTTCTGAAAAGTGATAAAAGCTCGACTGGAGGGGGGTGATACCTGATACAGCAGAGAAGAGTGTGTGTCTTATGGCTTTCAGTTTGTGGATTTGTTAAGGAGAAAGGCCTCGCATCACTTTGACCCCAAAATTGCATTGGTTCAAAGTTTGTCTCTGGGTTGAAGTTGAAACGTTGACTTGGGGAATTTATTGCTGGCGGTGTGTGTCAGGAGAGCTCTGTTGGTGTGGGCGTGCTGAGCAGTGGTTCAGCTGCGTGTGTGGCTTTTTGGGTTTAGCTTCCAGGTGTGAGGATGCTGAAGAAAACTTGCAACTGGAGTCACTCTTGCTCTAAAACCAGGGATGGTTTCCACTTGTGCCCGGGTGTCCGAGGGAGCCGTGGCTATTTCAGGCAGGCCAAGAGTCGTGCCCGAGAGTTTCCCTGGGAGTCCCTGGCTCTGCAGTTAGCCAGTGGAGGTTAAAATGGCGTAGCTGTTAGCAGCTTACGCTCGTTGAGTTGTGGGGGATGTATGTCTGACTGTATCCCCAACTGAACAGAGTTGTTTGCTTTTATGTGCCCTAAACCCCCAGGTCACTTGTGTGTATGTGTCAGTTCCTGAGGAAGCTCTCTGGGGGCTGGAAAAGGAAATGGTGCAGGGGAACTGTTTATTTATTTAGTTTTTGTGTTCAGTGTAAAACCTGGGGCTTTGCTTTTTGTTCCTTATTTTCAATGCTGATCTAAATGTATTTTTATTGGTATTAAATAGCATGAATTTCATTCCCTCCTCTCTTATGTTCTAGAAGAAATAGCTACAAGGTTCTCCCTCTGTGCTGCAAAAAAATGCTGCGAAAGGACCTGATAAGAAATCCTGCTGCCCCGAACATGTTGCTTTGGGGAAGCACGTGGCCTGTGTAGCTTTGTGAGGGAGAAGGAAAGGTGACTACGTGAGTACTGACTTGTTTCAGCCCAGATGCGCTTTTCTCCAGATGAATAAGCCTCAGGCCCTTGTTGGGAGTTGGGGGTTGGGTGCGTGCTCCCCAGCTGTTCCTCTCTTGTGCTGCTGTCCCCCGTGACACACAAATGGGAGCTGCCGTGTTCGTTCCCCTGGGTCTGTGATGGGTGTTGGCATGTATTACCTGAGCAGACTGCTGAGGATGATCAGTTGGATCTCAAATGACTCTGAGACCTGGGGAGCGAGCTTCTCGGTGCTCCTTTACCTGCCAGGAGACTGCAGCTGTATTTCCTCCTGGTTCCCTTGGTAGGAGAAAGCTCTGAGTGTGGCTGCAGCACTGCTCTGTGCTTGATGGGGTTGAAAACCGCTGCCACTAGTGTTGGCTTTGAAGGTGTGGGCTGCCAGATGTAGCTGCAACAACTGGATTGCAGTTCTGGGAGGTGGAAAGTGTGGATAGCTGCTTATGTCTGGGGGATAGAAAGCTGCAGTTGTTTCTGGTGTCCCCAGAAGAACTGGAGGCACTCTTGCTTATGGCTGTTGTTGCTGTGCTGAAAACGTGCAAGTTTTAAGTACTGAATCGAGGAAGAATGCTTGTGGGTAGTTGTGGTGGTTTAACCCCAGCTGGCAGCCAGGACCACGCGGCCCCTTGTGCAGTTCTCCCTCTTCCCCCAGAAGGGCAGGGAGAAAAGGAGGAGAAAGGAAAAGGGGAAAAAACAGCTTGTGGGTTGAGATAAAGGGAGTTTAACAGAACAAAAACAGAAAAGGAAATAGCACTAATGATAATGATATACTTGCCACCTGGTAAATTGGTCCCTTCCTGAGCAGTGATTGTGGGTTACAGCCCCCGGCCAACCCCCATCTGGATGCTGAGCATGATGTCTGTGGAAGGGAATATTCCATTGTGCTGTCTGTGCTGCTTCTCAGCTTCTGTGGGGAGCTGAAAAGTGTCCTTGAAAAGGATATAAACATGACCTACCACTAATTAAAGCAACATGCATTCTTGATGTTCCTTTCACACAATCACTGCAAAGAAAATTAACTCTTTCCCAGTTCAAACCGGGGCAGTGTGTAGGTAAACAACAGGAGAGAGAGATCAGTGTATGAATATTCCCTTCCTCGTGCCCCTGCTGATGGTGGGAGCCTTGGCATGCCCCAGTAAGTTTGGTGAAATGTTGGACTTCTTGTTTCTGAGACTCTGGGGTGTGAAGTGAGGGCTGGTTTGGATGCTGAGGTAATACCTGCTGACTGGGAGTGAGTTGGTGCCTTCCTTCGGGCTTGTGTTTAACTTGACACTGAGCTTGATATTTCTGGGCTAGAAAGCAGAGGGCAGGAAGGAAATGCGGTAGCGCGGGTGTCTGCCCACACACGTGTGTATGTTCGTGTGTGTGAGTGCTCGGCACATCCTGAGCTGTTGAGGGGATGGAAAACATTGGAGGCACCATGAACTTGTGAACTCTGTAAATGTTAAGGAAGGTGTTTCCTTGGCTCCGTTTCACTGCTGTGCTTCTCTCGTTCAGAGCTGAAGCCATGCCCTGCTCAGGGGTGGTGTGTGGTGGTATTTGAGGAGGAGCCGTGTTTCCTGGGGATGGGCAGCAATGGATCTCCTGGGACGGCTGCAGGGAAGGGAGACAGACGAATTCCAGCCTTCATCCGATCCCATCAGCGCAAACACGGCGCAGCGAGTGTGAGCACTGGTCACAGCACTCCTCCTGTGTCGACCCTCGTCATGTCCAGGTAAATGTAATGGGGTAACTGTAGAAATGACCGCTTTTGGTTAACAGTCCTGATGATTGCAGACTAATGAACCTGGTGCTGTTGGACACTGATGGCCAAAACACTTTCAGGACCTTATTGGAAAAAGGAATTGTGCAATGTGCAAAACTTTAAGATTCATTTCCTAAAAAACGTTTCCAGATTTGGGAATGCTGTGCTTTCAGTGTTGCTTTACTGGGGACTTTGTCTGCATTCTAAATGAATTTTGTAGCGGTCTTCCTGAAATACTTCTTAGCTACAGGTGTTTATATATAAACAATATGTTTACACAGTACCCATAAATTGTGTGTTGTGTGTTCACGCTTTATTACTATACAAAAGAAGTGTTGTGGTAGTTAGTTCTTAGGTTGTCTTCCTCAAATCTGCTTTTTTTCCTGTAACTTAAGAATTACACCAGTCTTTCGTGCACTTGATTGAGTTGGTGTGCTCTTCCCCTGGGGGGGAAAAACCCCAACAACGAAACCAAACAAAGAAAAGGACTAAGTCTGAGCTTTATTGTTTTCACCAAAGCTATTTCCATCTAGTCTGTCTTTAATTTTCTTTCTCATGCAAACCACGGTGAAAAACAACACCCGAAAGGCTCTAATGCTTCCAACCTGTGTAATGTATCTCTTGTCCCATCTCAAGAAGAAAGAAATTATCAACGGTGTTACGAATAAAGCAGGTAGTGTCCTGTTTTAGGAAGAAAGTGTGTTGTGTTGGAAACCCTTGGGTAGGGCAGAAGGAGGTGTCCCGCCTGGGTCCGTGATGAGTGTTGGCATGTATTATCTGATCTAAAGTTGATGTCTATCACCACTTTAGCTCTAGAATTACTCTGAGACCCAGGAAACTCCAGTCAGCTGTTCAGATTTGCTTTTCAGGGGGGAAAAAAAGCAATGATGATACTGTATTTTCTGTTGGGGTTGTACATTCCTTTTTGTGTTCGTAGTTGGTGTTTCCTGGAAGGGTTAGATTTGTTGGGCATATTTACATACCTCTTAGAATACTGTAAATGGCAATGACTTTGCCTGCACAGCAGTTCAAAAATGTGGGAATATTACACATTCTTGCAGTGTTCTTGGATATGCATATCCCTGTTGATTGGTTGTTTTAGGTTTTGGGTTTTGCTTGGTTTTTGGGAGGGTGTTTTCTTATCAGGGAACGGGGATTGTGAGCAGCCTTTGGCCAATACTGTGGTTTCCTGCAACGCAATCTGTATTTTCCTAGTGACCACCTGAAATGTGGCCAGAAGCACCCCAAATGTTGTCTCCCAGGGAAAATAGAGGGGTTTGTCGATGCCTAGGTATTACGGGACACGTTTTAAATGAGCTTGGTGGTTGATCTACATGGGATTGCCAGGAACGTTAATGATCGGGGTTAACCTGTTTCTGCCAGAGAGCCCATTTGGCCTTTAGCTTGCCCTCCGTAAGCCTTGGGGTCAGAGGAATGGACAGGATCAAACCACAGGCTGGATGCAGAATCATCCTAAGGCTGTATCCAGCCTCCAGAAGGCAGTTTTAGTACTGCTGTGGGGTTTTTTGAAGAAGAGAGTAGAGCTTTGCTTATCTTTTAGGATCTCTTTTCCAAACTTTATATTAGTGTAATATATTAGTTAAACACTACCGTTCTATAATTACATTGTGTAACTGGAACTTCTATACAAAAGCAACATTAATCCAATGGAAAAGTAAAACTCATTTGAAACTAAAAGGTGAGATGTGTGCTTGTTTTGCATCATGTGTGCAGGACTGCTTCGCCATCTTCCTGCATTTACTCTGCTAAATTTACTTAGTTTTTCAAGACAAGCTTACTTCTGTAATTTTGCATCTGTTGTGTCACAGGATTGCTGGCCGTAGCAGACTGGTTGCATCAAGTAAATGTTGACTTGCTGGGTTGGCGGCTTTCTGAACATTGGGTTCCTTCTGGAGGACTCCACGGGTGACCAGAGAAGGTATCGGATGGTTGCTTTTATTTGTTCAGAACTTGATAGAGATTTTTTCTAAATTGGAAGAATCTGTGACGATTTTCATTAAGTGCTTTGCAAACTGGCTGTTGGTTTCATTCTTCACTTTGTCACTAAGGCTTGTCACTTTTACTGCTCTTAGTTTGAGGCCTCACTTTAGGAGAGTATATATGCTGCCATATGTCTTGCTGAGCACTTGAACCAGTAGCCTGTTAAATCGGAGCCTGAATATTTTTTTGTCATTGGGAATTATTTCTTCTTTAGGATTTGTGGAAAAAAAATTCCTGTTTTATTGGATGTTAATCCTAGGTAAATAGTGTTTCATGTCACAGTAGGAAACTGTGTAGCCTGGAACGAACTCCGCTGATAAATGGATAATCAGCGCGACATCCCACACCGGAGTCAGGTGCATAACTTGTATAATTCTGGTTCCCAAAACACAAACCATGCAAACGGCTTCTCATGAGGCCACTTAAAAGATCTCTCTAAAAAATACTATTTTAAAAAAAACCCGGCGATTTGTAAGCTACTAGAGACCACGGTGGGTTAATTAGTCTTCAGCTCTTGGTGCTTTTGCCTGATCTAAACGAGTCAGAAATTACTGTTAAGAATCCCTGTGCCCCAGGGTCGGCTCTGTGCCAGCCCAGCCACTGCAGAACCGCTCTCACTGGCGTTTGCCTCGATGAAGGAGGAAGAAGATTTTGGGGTGACATGATGAAGAGGAAATCATTGAGATCATCCAAGTAAAGTGGCGGATTGAGATCACGTCTTTCAAGGGCGGTGGTCAGATAAAATAGTGTTACGAGATCTCAGTGCCACTCCTATAGAACGCTCGGCGGCTTATTTGTCAAAGGTCGGGGGGAAGTGATAGCTATTTTTATTACAGCTGTCCGTGTCTTGTCATTTCTCCGCACAAGTGTTAACAACTGATGCAGCTTTCTCTTCCTTTGTAAGCTGATACCTTCCTCGCGCTGCTGGGGCAGGGGGTGTCTGTGCTGCTCTGTCACTTCAAAAGGGTTTTGTCATTGCTAAAAAGTTGGGTTTTTTTAATTTCTGAGGCGCTCATTAAAAAAAAGGCATTTTCTCTTCAGAGTGCCCTAAGAATAGCTTAACATCTGAAGTCCTAATGCTTTTCTGGTCTTGGGATTAAACTTGAGCTATTTCTGTCTTGCTGGAAGACCAAGTTCTTCCATACCTAATGCAGGCACCTTTGGGGGCTTTTGCATGTTACATTTAGCAGGTGTTTCATGCTGTTTTTACCCCTCATATCTGTTGTGGAAGTGGGCACAGCCATAGAGAATTGGTGCTTCCAGGTCTTTCCTTTCTCCTGCACTAACCTATTCCTAACAGATCCTGTTAGGTTTTCGCTTGTTTTATTTTTTTAAATTAGTTTTAGATCATAGTCTTCTGATGTGACGTTGTGGTTGTATTTCAGGTTTTGAACCATTCGACTGTAAAGATTTCTGTCTTTTAAGTTGCTTGGAACCTAGTATGTAGTTGTGCGTATTAGCAGGTTTTTCCTTTTGTATTTGCTTTTAAACAAGAACTGCAGAGAGGAGCAGAGCGTGACGCGGCAGTAGATGCATCTTCTCGGCATTCACGCTTCCCTGAAAACACAGACAGCTCATCAGAGCCTGAGTCTGCAATTAGTAACTTCATTTGCCCACTTGTCAGTGGGGACCATGCCCCTTTCTGAGCATCCCCATCCGTACAAGGGAGACTTCTTGTCTTGTTCCTGAAGTGTACTGACTTTTTTAAATTATTATGTTTTTATACTTATTTTACTTCTCTAATAGCTATGTATTGGTTCTGGGAAGGAACAAGTAAACATACACACCGTGCCTGTGTTTGCCAGACCCCTGTGGAGCAGGACTTGTTGTGCCAGTGTAGCTTTAACCTTCTGTGATAAATGGTGGGGGCTCCCGTCTGTGGTTGTGACACGGTAATTCCCCTGGGCTTGCTGTGATTTACAGCCTTTGCGACGAGATCCAGCAGTTCCACTTGCACAAGCAGGAGGCACCCTGCAGCCCGACCCCGTGGGGGATTCTGGAGAGGAGTTTGTAGAATGACTAACGAACCCCACTGATGGGATGCTCAGCTCGTGAGCCTTTCAGTAGCCTCGTGCAGTTGTGTGGTGACAGATGCTTCTGGGGAAGGTTCACGTGGTGAAGGGATGCCAGATAACTGCTGCCTCTTTAGGGTTTGGTGGTTTTTTTTCCTTCCTTGTATTTTTTTCCTTGCAGTTCTATAGCACAGTAGGCTGCTGCTCCCCTCGGGGGTTTCCAGCAAAGCTCTAGTCAGAGACCATCAAAGAACTATGTATAATGCTATTGCTGAAGAGAGAACGGGGAATTTGGGGAAGAGGCACTTGGAGGTGATCAAATCTACCTTTTCAGCCTTGGTTATCTTTGCTTCTGCTGCCGATGCCATCCCATGTGATTGGGGACCCATCAGCGCTCCCTGCTGAAGGCAGAGTTGGAAGTTGTCTGAGCAGCAAACGATCTACAAGTGTCCCTGAGTAGATCACAGGGCTGTAAATGCCACAGGAATTGCTCTGATGGGTGTTGACAGGCAAGACAAATCAGTTTATTCAGTTGCAGCAGCATCTTCAGCCATGGAGGTTTGTGTTTCTTGTGCTGACAAAAGCTCCATCCGGTACCAATGACAGCCGGGCGGCCTTTTGGAGATGAACACAAACTTTCTTTCTTTTTCCAGGTGGTTCCATTTCACAACCTATTGGGAATTGCTGGACCATCCATTTTTAGAAGAACAAATGAAGGCCGTCAATCCTGTCTTTTGTGTGCCAGAAGGTGCCCTGCAAGAACAAATGCACAGCCTGAGCTGTCTCACAGGGAGAACAGGTGTCTGCCCCCTTGCCGTGGTTTGACTGCTAGAAGGTCACCCTGAAACCGTTGCCGTATTCTGTTTTAAAATGTGTTTACATTGCTATAGTAGAGCAAAGCTTTGGCCTGGGCTTTGTCACTTTGTAAATTTTGTAGAACAGGCTGGTTCTAATCATCTGAGCGTAATGTGTTGTTTCGTT
Organism: Fratercula arctica; assembly: GCA_947846985.1. Taxonomy (NCBI): domain Eukaryota; kingdom Metazoa; phylum Chordata; class Aves; order Charadriiformes; family Alcidae; genus Fratercula; species Fratercula arctica. The sequence goes on along the minus strand of CANTUZ010000014.1, from coordinate 9,983,084 downwards.
GTATACGAAGTGTAGGAACCTTTCTGATCAGTATCGAAGTATGTGGGGCTTTGGATGTTTTTCTGAATATTCAAGTCAAAGTAAGAGTGTGATTGGCTTAATTTTTGTATCCCTGTGATACCAACTGTATGAACCATCGTCTGTCTTTATACAAAGGTGCTTTGATGATGGATTAGAGTGTACTTGAACCTGAAAAAGCCCTACCTAAGCTCTGCGTTACTGCCACACGCTAACGAATTCTTCCCATTCATGCTTGACATGGCTTTTACATGCTGAGGCACAGGCTGTCTCTTCTGATGGTGTGAAACCAGTGAAAACAAAAATTATGGTTTCACTAAGTATATATAAATGTCTTCGTTGATTGCAGCCCCTTAGACAAGATTTCCCTGACACTTTGAATAAAGCATACCTTGAGTGTGTGTGTATGTAGTGAAACTTGCTGATGTTTAGTGCTCTAGAGGAAGGGTCTACAGGAGAATGGCTTGTTATATAGTGTTGATCCTAAATCTGCTGGGTTAAAATTCTGCTGTCATGGCATTTAAGACAACATCTAATAACATGTTGGTGATTAGGAATAAAACTAGCCATGGAAAACACTTGCTTTCTGAAGGCTGAAGTCCTCTTTGTCTTCACAGGAGTTGTAAAATTGCCTCTTACTTTACATCTTGCACATTGTTGTTGAGACTGGGTGGTATTCCAGATGAAATATAAGGTAAAAGGTAATTGCAAAGGGGAAGGAGTCATAATCTCTATACATCTAGTCCCACCCCCTGCCCTGGGCAGGGACACCTCCCCCAGCCCAGGGTGCTCCAAGCCCCGTCCAACCTGGCCTTGAACCCCTCCAGGGATGGGGCAGCCACAGCTTCTCTGGGCAACCTGGGCCAGGGGCTCACCCCCCTCACAGCAAAGTTTCTTTCTAATATATAATCTAAATCAAGGCTTGAATATGAAAAGTTACGGTAGGCTTTGCATGCACGGAGTGAGAGCACTGGCCAGGTGTTCCCTAGAGTTAAACAGAAACTTTAAAAATTTTTTTTTTTTTGTAACTCCAAGTTACCTTTGGAAGTGCTGCTCCTTTTGGTCAAGGGAATCGCACTCAGTGCATAAGAATTTGACAGCCTTTTTCCATGTGTAGAAATAAAAAATCCTCTTCTGCGTCTCTAGTATAGACTGAGACACTGTGGAAATTAATACGTGGGTAACGCTACATGACAATGTAGACCATGGTAGGTTGAAATCCCATTAATATTACTGGAATTTTTCTCTGGAGCAGGTCTGGTTAACCTCATTTCCTAAGTCAGCTGTGATTTTTAAAGGTCTCTGTATAAGATTTACAGGTTAAAGGCGAGTAAGTATGTGTATGAACGGAAAACTTAAGAATATTCATACATTTTTTACATCGGATCTTTAAAGAATACTGAATTTGTAAAGGGTCATCGCGTCTTAAGCAAATAAAATCACTTTTTTTTTTAAATGGACTGAAAAATAAATCAGTTGCCCAACGTGTGCATGTGTCAGCTGACACAGGCTAGGCGCAGGAACAACCACAAAACCAGGGGTGAAATGCAAAGAGTAAATTTAGTCCCGATGCCTTGCGAACTGGGGGATCTCGGAAGCAGCCCCCAGGCGGAGGCACCGTGGCGCTTGGTCCTTGTTAGAGAGTGATGGAACCTGCTGTTCTTGCCTGTGTTTCAGGGATTGAAGCAGGCCGAGTTTTTCACTGTGCTTTGATCTTTCCCGCAGCAGGGCAGGAATCTCGGGCAGGTTCAACAAGGTGCCTCAGAGGCCATCGCAGGCCGATGGCACCCAAGAACAGATGTTCTACTCAGCGAGCGCACAACGATTAGGGTGAGGTATGGGGTTTTTTCAACACCTCAGCTGCAAGTTGCTTGAGCGTGTTTCTGCTCCTCCGTGCTGATCTTCTGCTGTTTTCCCACGATGTGTTAAAAGACTTGCGTCATTGTGATGCAGAATACGTTGCTATTGCCTGCCTTTACTATTTTGTTAAATGTATTTCTTGATATTTCTGAGCTTTCATATTTAGAAACCTTGCAGTAATTAATCTGCTGTTCTCAGTCTTCGGTTGTGGCTCCTTTATTAAAGGCTTTCAGAAAGTTGCGCTTCCCCCAGGCAAATCTTTACAGGGTGGGATCCCAACGCTCTCTCCGTACTCAGTTTTCAGCAGGACAGTGGGGCTGCCCAGCCCAGCAATACGTTGTATAAGGCGCTGTATGAGAATTTGCAAAAGAACAATCAATAAGTCAAGAACACAAAACTGGGTAACTGTAGGTGTGTTTGTTAAAAGATCTGGGGGAAAAAAAGACTCGGCCATTCTGTTGTCTTCTAAGAACATGCTCAAGTCCAGAGGTATGTGCTTTATTCCAGAGATAATTCTGAGCAGTTTGGTGACCCAGCCTGGTTGGTAGACTCAGACTTTGGAGTTGGGGCCATAAGAAAGGGATGAGGAGGGGGACGAGATGTTCCTTTTGTTTCTGCTTTTCTTGCCATACCTTTGTGTTTGAGAAGCGGAGAAGGTCTACCCCCAGCTTTGGGAGCCTGGCTGCAGGTGGGAATGTCCGTGTGGGACTCGGCAGGGGACCAGCATGGCTGTCTTCTGTCCCGCGCTCTGTGGTGACACCGAAGTTCCCGATGCTGGAATTTTTAAAGCCGAGTCTGTCTGACCCGAGAGCCGGTTCCTCCGCGGGGGCTGGGAGGGAGCAGCTCTGCTGAGGAGCTGCCACCCGTCGCTGTCTCTGGAGGACTCGTGTGGCGAAACCGAGGAGATGTCAACCCACCACTGCCCACGAGGTGCTGTGCCCTGGTAAAGGCTGACGGCTGCTTGGGGTGGCTTTTAATGCAGGGCTGCTAAGTTCAAGAGGCAAAACGTCCGGTTGAAATGTTTTGTTTCTTAATTGGAAGAGTTGTGGTAATATGTGCTAATACACGGAGCAGTGCGCTCTGAAGCGTGGGTAGAAGCACATCGTGGTGGCCTGACCTTTGCTGGCTCCAGCTGCCCTCAGCATCGAGAGGTCAGACAGCTGGCATGGGCAAAACAGACTCTGTGGGTGGGGAAGGCCAGGGGGGAACTAATTTAATTTATTACTAATTAATTGTAGCAGTAGGGTAGTGAGAAATAAGAGCAAGTCTTAAAACGCCTTCCCCTCTTCTTCCCCCTCCCATCTTCCGAGACTCTACTTCACTCCCCCTTTCTCCACCTCCTCGATGGGGAATGGGGGCTGCGGTCAGTTCATCACGCGTTCTCTCTGCTGCTCCTTCCTCCCCACACTCTTCCCCTGCTCCAGCGAGGGGTCTCTCCCGTGGGAGACCGTCCTCCGTGACCTTCTCCAGCGTGAGACCTTCCCATGGGCTGCAGGTCTTTGTGACCTGCTCCAGCGTGGGTCTTTTCCATGGGGTGCAGTCCTTCAGGAACAGACTGCTCCAGCGTGGGTCCCCCCATGGGGTCACAAGTCCTGCCAGCAAACCCGCTCCCTGGTGGACTCCTCTCTCTCCATGGGTCCACTGGTCCTGCCAGGAGCCTACTCCAGCATGGGCTTCCTATGGGCTCACAGCCCCCTTGGAGCACATCTGCCTGCTCTGGCGTGGGATCCTCTGGGGCCTGCAGGTGGATTTCTGCTCCACCACGGACTGCAGGGGGACAACCTGCCTCTCCATGGTCTTCCCCATGGGCTGCAGGGGGACCTCTGCCTTGTGACCTCCTCCCCCTCGTTCTTCACTGACCTTGGTGCCTCCTTAGTTGTTTCTCTCACATGTTCCCGCTCCTCCCAGCTCCTAGGCAGCAGTTTTTACCCCTTCTTAAATATGTTACGATGGAGGTGCCACCAGCTCACTGATGGGCTCAGCCTTGGCCTGCAGCGGGTCCCTCTTGGAGCTGGCTGGAGCTGGCTCTGTAGGACACGGGCAAAGCTTCTGGTGTCTTCTCACAGAAGCCACCCCTGCACCCCCCACCCCCTGCCTGCCACCAAAACCTTGACACGTAAACCAGATGCACACGTTTATTTCAGAGATCTTAACAAGCACCATGGGTTTTCTTGGAACCTTCTGGTAACTAGACTCACGAGGAGGGAGGGGGAGACAGTGTGTGATGTCCTGGCTAAAACAGGCCCTGCCTGCCGTGTCAGCTGAAGGAAAACCTGTGGCAGAAGCCATGTGTAAATGCTCCACTGGTGTTTTGAAGAGCAGCAGCATTGCCTTCTCTTTCTGGGTCTTTTTTCCCTGTTTTTTCATCCTCCTGCCCTCTCCGCTGGGGCCGGGCTTCGAGAGTCCTGCTGTAAGCGGTGCTTGGGCTGAGCAGCAGCATCTCTACATCTCTTTTTTCCTTCCACCCCCTCAAAAAGAACGGAGGGGTCCTTCACTTGTCTTTAAATAAAACCTTATTATTTTCTTTGCCTAAACCTTTTTGATCAGAGTACCGAAGTTCCCTGCTCGGGTTGATAAGCTGGTTTGATTTGCAACATGATGTTTGCATTAACCACCTGGTTTTCAAACCAGACTTACTTTCTATCTATTTAATTTCGTACTTGGGCTACTTCAGGGAGCTTTTACAGAATGGTAGTGAAGTTTATTGCTTGGTTATCTCTACTTCTAGTATGAAAAATTAACTTTTCTGAGGCGTATTTTTACATATTGCTTTCAGAATAAAAAAGGACTTATTTTTTTCCCCCCAGTTAGTGATCTACAATTTAATGTGTCTCTTCTCAAAAGTTGATTCCCCCACCCCCTCAGAATCGTATTCTGGGGACAGGCGTTGTGTAGGCAATGCTCGCGCTGCACGTGGAATTCCCCGCGTTCTGCTGCCCATGGCCTGGAGAGCAGGAGTACAGGGAAAACGCCGGTCTCCCCTAGTGGATCTGATTGCAGGAGCCATACCCCTCTTATTCGGGTAAAATTGGCAGTTCTTGCAGTAAATAGTCCAGCTTAGCATCCATTATTTTACTAAGCATCTTATTTTTTAACGTGATGCAGTGAGATGCTGAAATATAATCAAAACATGCGTACCACGAGGATGCCTGCCAACCAAAGATGCACCCGTAAGGGAAAATGCTGTTTCCACGCAGATGTTTTGGCGTTGCAATCTCCTGTTACGTATTTCATATTCATAAATTATTCATACAGCTGGAATTCAGATTTTTTTTTTTTCTTCAAATTGTCCAACACTCTATTAGTTTTGTGGACATCTTGGTTTCTGTGGTGACTAAAGAGCCCAAGTGATATGCATGCACTGCTTTTCTCGTCGGGGTCTCTTTTGATGCCCGTGACGCATCGCACCGCACGTATCATGATGTAAAACACTCAGGTTTTTTTGACCCAAGTTCTACGCGTTTTTGTGTTGGCATCTTCAGAGGTGCCAAGCACGGGGGTCTGTAGAGGAGCACTCTATCAGACACAATCGGACGGGATTCAAAATCGGTCTTTTCACGGTCTGACTTGGCATTTTCAGTTCAGTCTTTTGTGATCTTTAAGGTATTTATTGGTAGTTCTCCAAACCAATTAAACTTTAAAAAACATTTATTCCCGATAAGACTACAAATTGTCTCTCCACTTGCTACTGAATTGAATGAATTTGTTGCAAAATTTACATAGCATGAAGTTTCTCATTTCCTACAGCCGTTTGCGATCCCGTTTTCTTTGCGACTGCTCCGGGAACTGGCGATGGGAGCGGCTGCGGCGCTGAGAGCTGCAGGGCTGGCTTCTCAAGCCTTTACACAGCGCAGCGAAACAAAACCGCAGCGGCTGTCTCCTCCGATTCCATTAGTGTGTGCGCATGTGTACGTACGTTCGTGTGCGTGCGTCTGTGTGCTCCTTCACACCTGCCGAATCGCGTGGGACATCCCTGGGTCACCCTTCCACGGGTCTGTGTTGGAGGCGGCACATCCAGATCATCGCATTTGGAAGAAAGGTGCTTGGTCGCGGCATTTTTTTTTCCCATGTGGCACGAATGGAAAAACTGTCTTCAAGATCAAATTACCGTACCGAATTTAAAATACTTCAAGGAAAGCACAGAAGGTCTTCCCTCTGCTGGCCTCTCCCTGCCTCCAGCAGCTGGAGGTTTTGGGACTCGTGGCCTGAAGGCGGGTGTGCGTCATGGCGCCGAGGGGCTGGTGAACCTCTTGGATGCCAGTTTGGTTTACCCTCTTTGATCCCACTCGCACACTGACCACCACCCAACACCCAGAGGAGCAGCAGGGTTGTGTGAAGGAGGACTCGAGGGCACGTGCCGGCACCGAGCCTTTGTGGGACTCTGCTCATTGCCGTTCGTCCTAGATGGTTTCACCTCTCCAGACACGCCCCCAGTTGCTGCTGGCCTTGCTGGGAAGGGTCCCACTGAACCCGTGTCTTCAGAGAATCACAGAATTATCGCAGAGTTGCAGAATCCCAGGTTGGAAGGGACTTTGAGGATCACCTGGTCCAACCTTTCTTGGCAAAAGCACAGTCTAGACAAGATGGCCCGGCAGCCTGTCCAGCTGCATCTTAGGGGCATCCAATGATGGGGAATCCCCTGCTTCCCCGGGGAGATTATTCCAGTGGCTGGTTGTTCTCACAGTGAAAAATTTTCCTCTTGCGTCCAATCGGAATCTCCTCAGGAGTAACTTGTACCCGTTACCCCTCCTCTTTTCCATGTGACTCCTTGTAAACAGGGAGCCTCCATCTTCTCTGTAGCCACCCTTTAAATGCTGGAACGTGGTAGTAAGGTCTCCCCTGAGCCTCCTTTTCTCAAAGCTGAACGAGCTCGGTTCTCTCAGCCTTTCCTCACATGCCAGTCTTCCCAGTCCTTGGATCATCTTGGCAGCCCTTCTCTGGACCCTCTCCGGCCTGTCCACATCTGTTTTATATAGCGGGGACCAAAACTGAACACAGTGTTCCAGGTGGGGCCTGACAAGTGACGAGTAGAGTGGGACCAGGACCCCCACATCCCTGTCCACAGAGCTTCTCCCCAGCCAGGTAGATCCCAGCCTTTGCTGCGCTCCTGGATTGTGTTTTCCCTGGTGCAAGACCTTACACTTGTCCTTGTTGAACTTCATAAGGTTCTTGTTACCCCACTCTTCCCAGCTGATCCAGGGCTTCCTGCTGGGTGGCTCTCCCTTCCCAAGTGTCTACTTCCCCACTCTGCTATCATCAGCAAACTTCATCAGGGTACACTTGATCCCATCTTCCAGCTCACTTATGAAGATATTAAACAGCGTAGGCCCCAGTATCGATCCCTGGGGGACCGCACTTGTGACAGGTTGCCAGTTTGAGAAGGAACTATTGACCACCACTGTAAGGCGTCAGTTTCTCTGGGAGGAGGCTGCAGGGAACCGTGTTGAAAGCCTTGGAGAAATCCAGGCAGACAATGTCCACCGCTCGCCCCACATCAACCGAGCAGGTCACTTTGTCGTGGAAGGCAATGGGGTTTGTCAAGCATGATTTGCCCTTGGTGAATCTGTGGTGGCTTTTCCCAATCACATGCTTCATTTGACTTGCAGTCATCCCCAGGAGGATTCATTCCATAACTTTCTGAGGGACTGAAGTAAGACTGATGGGTCTGTAACTTCCTGGATCCTCCTTTAAGCCTTTCTTGCAGAAGACATTAGCCTTCTTCCAGTCTTCTGGGATGTTCCCGCGGTCTCCACAACTTCTCAAGGATTATGGAGAGCGGCCTCACAATGACGTCAGCCAGCTCTCTTCACACCGTTGGCAGGGCCCATCCATTGGCAGGGGTCAAGCTCCCGTAACAGTTCACCCACCAACTCTTCCTTCACTGACGGTGGGTTTGGGTTTGCGTCAACCCGGATTGTTGTTCCCAAGGCCCAGCAGAGCTGGCGCACGCTGAGGTGAAAGTGCGGAGACCCTCTGCCTTTCCAGTGGTAGTGACTAATTCACCTCTCCTGTTTAACAGCGGGACAATATTTTCCTTCCATTTCAGCTTGTTTGTGTACCCGAAGACCCCTTTCTTGTAGTTTTTGACATCTCCGGCCAGTTTCAATTCGAGCTGAGCTTTTTGCCTTTCTAACTGCATCTCTGCACGCCCTGGCAACGCCCCTGTAGTTCTCAATCAGCATTTGTCCACTTTTCCATCTCTGGAACGCTTCTCTTTTGGTTTTGAGCAGACTCAGAAGCTCACAGTTAAGCCAAGGGGGTGTCTTGCTCCTCCTACTTCCATTACCTTTAAAGGGGACGTTCTTGTGCTTGCAGGAGAGTGTTCTTGCTCTCGATGGGAGCGTCTTCACTGGGAAGGTCTTAAGGAGCTATTTCATGGCTGTTGGCATAGGGCTCGTTGGCCCTGAGCCAAGCCCCAGAAGCTCTGGGACCTCTTGGGAGATGGCTGGGCAGGGCTGGTGGCTGCAGCAAGAGCCTGGATGGCCGGGGGCGGGGGGGAGTCCCATGTGGCTCAGGGGCAATGGGGCAGCCGTGATTCCTGGGTCTGCTGGCTCTGTGCCTGGCTGTGGGTCCTGGTGGGGGGTTTGTTTTGGAGCCGTCTGGAACTGTCTCCGCTTGACATGGGGGCAGCCCCTGGTCTCTTCTCTCCGGGGCCACCCCTGCAGCCCCCCCCATCCAGACCTCCCCAGGTGAACCCCAAACAACACGTCTAAGCCTCACTGCTGGTTGCACTTTGAGGCCATGAAGCTGTGGCAGCCTTGCCTGTCCCAGGCTGCCGTATTCCTATTGTCCTGACCTCTTGAAGGACTCACAGCGTCTCTTCAGAGCTCTGCCTCAAAGAGTGCCCTTTACGGTCTGCTGATTCTTTCCCTATTTGAATAGTTATTTATTGCATCTATTTAGATAGATTGCCCATGTGCAATCATGGGCATTGAGGAGACTGACCGATAGTCCAGCTTACACCTAGGTGCTGTGGACAACCCCTGGTGACACACGTGCCAGCCCCGAGCAGGGTGCACCCATGCCCACCTGCATCTCTTGCGGGTCAGCGTTGGCTGCCTGCAGGACGCCACACGTCGTCTTGTGGCAGGTGATACCAGGCTGAGTGGCGCAGGTGATTTGCCAGAGGGACGGGATGCCGTTCAGAGGGACCTGGACGTTCTCAAGAAGTCAAGTCAGTGTGAACCTCATGAGGTTCAACCAGGCCAAGTGCAGGGTCCTGCACCCGGGTCAGGGCAAGCCCCGGTCTCAGCACAGGCTGGGGATGGAGGGATGGAGAGCAGCTCTGCTGAGAAGGCCTAGGGGGTGAAAAGCTGGCCATGAGCCGGCAACGTGCGCTGGCAGCCCAGAAAGCCCCCCGCATCCTGGGCTGCATCCCCAGCAGCGTGGGCAGGGGTGGGGTGGGGTGGGGCGGATTCTGCCCCTCTGCTCCGCTCGGGGGAGACCCCCCTGCAGGACACCAACAGCAGAAGGACACGGAGCTGTTGGAGTGGGGCCAGAGGAGGCCCTGGAGATGCTGGGAGGGCTGGAGCCCCTCTGCTGTGGGGACAGGCTGAAAGAGCTGGGGGGGTTCAGCCTGGAGAAGAGAAGGCTCCGGGGAGACCTTCCAGCCCCTGCCAGGCCCTAAAGGGGCTCCAGGAAAGCTGGGGAGGGACTCTGGAGCAGGGAGGGGAGCCATGGGACGAGGGGGAAGGGTTTTACACTGAAAGAGGGGCGATTTAGATGAGATCTGAGGCAGAAATTGTTTGCTGTGAGGGGGGTGAGCCCCTGGCCCAGGTTGCCCAGAGAAGCTGTGGCTGCCCCATCCCTGGAGGGGTTCAAGGCCAGGTTGGACGGGGCTTGGAGCAACCTGGGCTGGTGGGAGGTGTCCCCACAAGGAGAGAGGCTGGAAGTTACACCTGGAAGTTGCGGGGGGACATCAGCTGGTGTGATAAAACCTTCTCTGCACACCCTCAACAGAGAACGGCAGGTGGAGGACCCTTCCCTTCCCCAGAAACTATCCCACAGCATCTTCTCCGTGTCCCACCACAGGACTCATGGGCCCACGCATCTTCACAAGCCCAGAGGAGGGCAGAGGCAAGGACACGGCAGCAGGAACCCAAAAGAAGGCGCAGCCCACCCGGGCTCCTGTGCTGGGAAGAGCCTCAGCCCCACGGTGCAGGTAGAAACCCGTTGTGGTGAGTTAAGGGCCAGCACACCCACGGGACACCTCAAGGGATGCTGGGGATGAATGTCTTGGCATCACGCAAGATGTTTTGCAGAGGAACCTAAGGAAGGATCCAGAGGATTTGGGGAAGAACAAGTTGGGGAAAAATGGACCAAAAGGGCCCACTGTGCCTGCTGGTTGGTCACGCCGTGCCCTAGGCATCACCAGCGCTGTCCGTCCCACCTGCTTATTGAACCCCTTCCTAACGAGCGCATCACCTGGAGCCAGCCCATGGGGTCGTGGGGGGTCCATGGGGCGGCGACTGGGAAGAGTGGAGCGAGGGAAACCACGTGGGAGAGGGGCCAGGGGCTCCCGTGGGCTCCTGGATCCGGCCTGACGCCCCCATGGCAGCCCCCACCCCTGTCGCGGGTGGGCAAAGGTTGGGTATTACCAGGTCAAGATGTGGGGGTTGCTGTGCCCCCCATATCGTGGGGGGATCACTGTGTCCCCCCCGCTCCCTCCAGACCCATGATCCCTCGATCCTGTGGGCTGCGTCGCTGTGACATCGCAGTGATGTCACTAGTCCCTGTACCCAACTGCTGGTGACCTCACAGCTCCTGACACCCCCGGGGCCACCACGGGGCTGCCCCCGCTTGCCCTCATGGCTGACATCACAGAACACTCCCCCTCACCCACCCACCAGCAGCGGGGAGTCGCTGCTTCTGCAGCCGCACTTCCAAGCTCCCCCCCCGCCACCTCTGACGTCACCGCCCCCGGCCCTGATGTCACTGTGACATCACGCAGACACCACCGCTGCCAACCGCTCCCTTTATTGGGCTGCTCCGGACGGTCCTGGGGGAGGTAGGGGGGGGACAGCCCGGATGCCTGGGTGCTCAGAGGGCGGGGCCCTGGGGGGCGGAGCTCTCCAGGAGCGGGGCCAGCCCCAGCAGCCCCCGGGCAGTGGTGAAGAGGTTGAGGGGGGCGTTGCCGTCGGTGATGAGGGTGGACTGCAGCCCCAGGCCCTGCAGCAGCTTCACCTGGGACACACACACACCCCCCCCCTCCCGTCAGGCCACGCCCCCCAACCCCCGCCCCATGGAGCCCCCACCCATGGAGACTCCACCCCCCGGAAGTGCCACGCCCAGGAAAGCCCTCCCACACCGCAGAGACACCCCCCCCCTTCCCCTCACCTGGAGCTCGGGCCCGGCCCGGGCGATGTCTCGGATGGTTTCGGGCCCCAGGGCGGCCGCCACCTCCCGCACCCGCGAGGCCTCCACGTCTGCCAGCGCCTGGGCCCGCGCCGCCTCCGCCTCCCCCCGCGCCCGCTGCGCCCGCACCTCCTGCGCCTGCAGCCGCTCCTGCCGCGACAGCTCCGCCTCCTGGGGGCGGGGAAACGTCGGGACACGCCCCCCAACCCCACAGAGCCGCCTCCATTGGGCGGGGACACCATTGGGATACGCCCCCACCCCACAACTCCACCTCCATTGGGCAGGGATACCACAGGAACATGCCCCCCCCCCCCCGAGGCTCTGCCTCCTGGGGGCGGGGACACCGCCAGGACACGCCCCCACCCCACAGCTCCACCTCCATTGGGTGGGACACCACGGGGACAACACCCCCATCCCGAGGCTTCACCCCCCATTGGGTGGGGACACCAGGGGGACACGCCCCCACCCCACAGCTCTCCCCGGGGGCGTGGCCAGCGCAGGGCACCTCCCCCAGCAGGCCCCGGCTCCCCCCCCCCCCCCCCCCCCCCCGCACCGTCTCGATGGCGATGGCCTCCGCCTTCAGCTTGGCCTGCTGGATGGCCGCCTCCCCCTCGATGCGGGCGGCCTCCGCCCGGGCCTGCGCCTCTGCCCGCGCCGCCCCCGCACTCTCCACCGCCGCACTGGGGAGAAGGGAGGAGACAGGGAAGGGCAGTCACACCCCCCTGCCCGCCGCAGAACCTGCCCCGCACCCCCTCGTCCCCCAGGAAGATGGCCGACCTGAGCGCCTCCAGCTCCAGCAGCTCCCTGCGCGCCCGCTCGGCCTCCGCCTGGTCCAGCAGGCGCTGCCGCTCCAGGCGTCCCCGGGCCTCCTGCGCCAGCCGCTCCGCCTCGTGCCTGGGGACAGGGAGCGAGGGGTCGGGGGGTGCGGGGGACACGGGGGGACATGGGGGGGGGGCTGGTGGGGTGGAGGACATGGGGGATGTAGGGGGGTGGGGGGACATGGTTGGTATGGGGGACACGGGTGTAGGGGACATTTAGGGACATGGGGGGGCACATGGAGGGACACAGGCGATATGGCAATATGGGGAGAGCATTGGAGGAGATGGGGGGGCTTAAGGGACATGGAGGGGGACACTTGGGGATGCAAAGGACACCAAGGCCTGTCAGAGGCCTCCTGGGAGTTAGTGCTGATGATTTCCAGCTGGAAGATGCACTGGAGGGACACAGGAGGAACCTGGTGGGACGTGAGGTGACCCGGGGGGGACAGGAGGTGACATGGGGACCTGGCTGCGGCCTCCTGGGAGTTGGTGGCGATCTCAATGGCCAGCTGGACACTGCGCTGGAGGGCATCGCGGGTGCGCTGGTCCACGGGCTCCACGCTTTGGATGTCGACGCTCGTCACCACCAGCCCATTGGGGGCAAAGCGGAGCTGCTCCCGCAGCCGCCCGCCCTCATCGAAGCCAAACACGGCTGAGCAGATGAGACGATTGGAGTTCTGGGGACAGCAGAGACATGTGAGACATTTGGGGACATCGGAGTCCCCTGGGGGGGACATTAAGGATGTTGGGGCACTGGGGACACGGGGGGATATTGGGAACACGTGGGGCTTCATCAAAGCCAAGCATGGCTGAGCAGATCAACCTCCTTGAGTTCTTGGGATGTCAGAGATACGCAAGACACTTGGGGACATCAAGGACTCAACGGGACATCAGGGACCCAGGGTGACATGGCGGGGGGCACGAGGATGTGGGTGAGGCGGGTGGAAGTGGGGGTGGTTGTGCCCAAGGGAGGGGCTGCGTTGGGGGGGCAGCCGAGGAGACCTTATGGAAGTCGTCGAAGGTGACGGCCGCCACGGCGCCACGCACGCGGGAGGCCAGGGACTTGCAGGCGTCGCCCACGAAGTCGGGGACGCTGAAGAGGCGCCCCAGCTCCTTGGGGTCCTTGGGCACCTCGAAGTGCCTGTGGGGGGGTGGGGGGGTAGGATCCACCCTCAGGCCCCGCCCACTGCCATAACCCCACCCCATCCCGGGGCCACACCCACCTCAAGGCCATTGGTCACCTGGATCTGCCTGGCTGTTAAGCCCCGCCCCCTGGCTGCAGACCACGCCCTCTCCTAGATGCCCCACCCACAATGGCTGACCACGCCCACACCAAGCCCTGCCCATAGCGCCTGACCACGCCCCCAAGACACAGGCCAACCTCCCTTGCCTAGCCCCACCCACACATCCTGACCACTCCCCCAACACCAAGACCATAGCCGCACCCACACTGTCTGACCACGCCCCAATAGCCAGGCCACACCCCTCGTCTAGCCCCGCCCACAGTCTGGCCACACCCTCAATGCCGGGGCCACGCCCCCCTGCCTAGCCCTGCTCACAATATATGACCACGTCCCCAATATCCAAGCCACACCCCCATCTAGCCCCACCCATAGTGCCTGACGATGCCCCAACACTGAGGCCACACCCTCTGCCTAGCCCCGCCCACACCGACCACGCCCCCAATGCCCCAAGCCAAGCCCACTTGAGTAGCCCCGCCCATGCTGCATGACCATGCCACCGAGGCCACACCCCCTTGCGTAGCCCCGCCCACACAGACCACACCCCCAATGCCCAAGCCACACCCCCTTGTATGGCCCCCACCCACAACATCTGACCACGCCCCAAGACCCAGGCCACACCCCCAGCTCAACCAATGGCCTCACGCCCCTGGTCCTGCCCCACCCCAAAGCTGTCCCCGCCCTCCCCGCCCAAGCCCCGCCCCTGAGGCCTGCCCACCAGTTGTAGGCCAGCTGGAGCTGGAGGCGGGCGTGGTCGGCCGTCTCGATGGTGACGATGTCAGCGCAGAAGTCGGGCCCCAGGCGGAGGCAGAGGCTGCGGCGGGCGTGGGGACGCTTGGGGCGCCCCGCCGAGAGGGACAGGACCGTCAGCTGCTCCCCGGGGCCCAGCACCACCAGCTCGGGGCCCAGCACCACCCTGCGACAGGACGAGAGCGCGTCAAGGGCATGGGTGACATGCTGGGGGCACCACCCTGCACAGGAGGGGACCGGAGGACGCCAAGGACAAGCCACCACATGTTGGGCCCAGCACCGTCACCTGCTCCGCGGTGGCCCTGAGCCACCCTGCCAGGCCAAAGACATGCTGCGACGTGGGTGCGCGACATCATCTTGTGACGTACCAATGGACATGTGCCAAGGATGAAGCTCACAAGACAAAGACAGGCCAAGGACGTATTGCAGAACCACAGTATGGGTGAGGTGGGGAGGGACCTCTGAAGACCATCTTGTCCAACCCCCCGGTCAAGCAGGGCCACCTGGAGCTGGTTGCCCAGGACCATGTTTAGGTGGCTTTCGATTATCTCCATGGATAGGGACTCCTCAACTTCCCTGGGCAACCTGTGCCGGTGCTCGGTCCCCCTCACAGTGAAAGTGCTTCCTGATGTTCAGAGGGAACCTCCAGTTTGTGCCCGTTGCCTCTGGTCCTGTCACTGTCCTCTCTGCACCCAACCGTCAGGTATTTATATACATTGATAAGATCCCCCGGAGCCTTCTCTTCTCCAGGCTGAACAGTCCCAGCTCTCTCAGCCTTTCCTTGTAGAAGAGATGCTCCAGTCCCTTCGCCGTCTTTGCGGGCTTTCCTTGGCATGTCCACGTCTCTCTTGTACTGGGGAGCCCAGCACTGGACACAGCACTCCAGGTGGGGCCTCACCAGTGCTGAGGGGAAGGATGAGGTCCCCCACCTCCTGGGAACACCCCTAGTGCAGCCCAGGACACCATTCGCCACCTTTGCCACCAGCTTGGTGTCCATCAGGACCCCAGGTCCTTTTCTGCTGAGCTGCTTTCCAGCCGTTCAGCCCCCAGCATATACCGGTGCACGGGGTTGTCCCTCCCCAGGGCCAGGACTTTGAACTTCCACTTGTTGGTCTTCATGAGGTTCCTGCCAGCCCGTTTCTCCAGCCTGTTGAGGTCCCTCAGGATGGCTGCCTGACTCTGGCGTCTCAGGTGTCCTCTGCGAACTTGCTGAGGGTACCCTCTGCCCCATCATCCAGCTCAGTAATGAAGATGCTAAACAGGACTGGACCCAGTATTCACCCCTGAGGTACACCACTAGCTACTGTCCTCCAACTAGAGCTTGTGCCACTGATCACCACGCTCTGGGCCTGGCCATTCAGCCAGTTTTCAGTCCCCCCTCTCTGCTCATCCAGCCCAAACTTCATCAGCTTCTCTATGAGGACCTTGTGGGAGACAGTGTTGAAGGACTTCCTGAAGTCTGAGTAGACAATAGCCACTGCTCTCCCCTCATCTACAAACCCAGGCATTTCATCAGAGATGTTCATCAGGTTGGTCAAACATGTCTTGCCCTTGGTGAATCCATGCTGACAGCTCCTGATGATCTTGTCCTTCGCATGCCTGGAAATGGTTTCTAGGATGAGCTGCTCCATCACCTTCCCAGGGATCGAGGCGAGGCTGAGCAGCCTGGAGTTCCCTGGGTCCTCCTTCTTGCCCTTCTGGAAGATGAGGGTGAGCTTTCCCGTCTTTGGACACTTCTCCCAGTTGCCATGATTGATCAAAGATTATCGAGTGTCCTCTTAATGACATCAGCCAGCTCCTTCAGCACTTGTAGTTGCATCCCATTAGGGCTCATGGACCTATACATTCGTTTAAGTATTCTTTGACCTGAACCTCTTCTATCAAGGGTACATCTTCTTTGCTCCAGACTCTCCCCCTGGTCTCTGGAGCCCAGGATCCCCAGTGTGACTCGTACTGAAGCCAAGGATATACTGTGACACAAGAGTCCCTGCACTGTCACTTGCTCCCCAGGGCCCTACATGACCAACTGTATACCCAGCACCACTCTGCAACATGCCAAAAACACGTGAAGGACATGGGTCACATGCCAAGGACACACCAGTCCCCACACCGTCAGCTACTCCCTGGGGCCCAGCACCGCCAGCGCTGGGCCCAGCATCAGCCAGCCACAGACATGCCAAAGACAGTGGTCACACACCAAGGACACACCACGGCACAGGGGTCACAGCAACATCACCTGCACCCTGGTGCCCAGCACCCTCCTCGGTGTCCCCTCCATCCCCGCATCCTCCTCCCACGCCCCTCGTATGTACATCCACTACGTCCTCCATGCCCTGCCATGTCCCTCCTCCCCCATGCCCAGAACCACGGGTGCTCACCGTGCCTGCCGCTCCCGGTAGTCGTAGACCTGCACAGCGGCATTGTGGGGCACCTGGTAGGTGATGGCGCGCGTGCAGTCACGTTGGGGGACCCCAGCGTCCGGGCTGGAGGAGGATTGGACCCCGATATCCGTGCCGCGGATGTCTCCATGGGCTGCGGCCAGCAGTGCCTCCACCCCGGGGGGCAGCTCCTTCTCCCACAGCTCCTCGGACTCCGTCAGCATGTAGGTCTGGCCTGTCACCACCCGCACCTGCAGCCAGAGCCACCTCAGCGTGCTGCCCGGCTCTGACAGCCGCTGGAGGGCTTGGGAGCGCTGGAAGGGGGTGTCTGGCTGGCTTGGGGGGCAACAGGAGCACTTGGGTGGGGTTCAGGAGTACCGGGAAGGGATGTGGGGGATACTGGGATGGGTTATGGAGGGTGTGTGGAAGCACTGGGAGAGGGTATAAGAGATACTGGGAGCACTGGGATGTGGTGGAGGGGTACTGGGGGCACATTGGGATGGGGTTTGGAGGCACTGGGAGCAGGTATATGGGGTACTGGGAGGACTGGGATGAAGTTGGGGGGTTATCCGGGGGCACTGAGAAAGAGGCTGGGAGACTGGGACTGTGTTTGGAGGCACTGGGATGGCATACGTGGAATACTGGGAGTGCTGGGAGGCAGCGAGTGGATACTGGGATGGGGTATACAGTTACAGAGCACTGGGAGTGGGCTGGGAGCACTGGGAGGGGGTATGGGGAGCACGAGCGGAGATGTGGAATACTGGCATGGGAACTGGGGGCATGGGGAAGGGTATGGGGGGCTAAGGGGGGTTGCACAGTTACGGTGGGCTGTAGGGGTTATGGGGAGTTATGGGGCACCATGGGGGGCTACGTGGGTTACGGGAAGCTACAAGGGGCTACAGCAGGGTTGGGCAGCTCTAGGGGCTAGGGGGGAGCTCCCGGGGTCTATGGGGGGCTGTGGAGGAGCTGTAGGGGTGCTATGGAGGACGACGGGGGGCTACGAGGAGCTCTAGGTGGTCTATAGAGAGCTGCAGAGGACCGTGGGGAGCTCCACGAGTCTCTGGGGAGCTCTAGGGAACCGTGGGGGAGCTGCAGGGAGCAGGAACAGGGCTACGGGGAGCCACCGAGGAGGCTGTAAAGGAGCTACAGGAAGCCGCAAAGGCCAGCGGGGGGCTATAGGGGGCTACGAGGAGCTGCAGGGGAGCTACAGGGAGCCGGGGTGGGCACCTTTCCAGTGCGGATGTCACGCACGTAGATGCCCTCGTTGTCAGCAAGGGCCACGGCCCGGCGGCGCTCCAGCACGGTCACCTCGGCTGGTGGCACGTACTCGAGGGGCCCCCGGGCCAGCCAGCGGTCACCTGCCCGCCGTGTCACCTCCTTCCCCTCCTGAGAACGTGGGGATAGTAGCATCAGTGACCAGCCTGGGGATGCAGCAACCCCGCCACCCCCTGGATGGGGACACGGGGACACAGACATTCCCCCATGGCCCTCTGCCACCCGCTGGCCTGAAGACGTGGTGACAGGGACACCCTCCCTGTGCGGGAAGGACTCCCCCCATGGCCCTCTGCTACCCACCTGGCTTGGGGACACAGGGATGAGGACAGGAGTCCCCACAGGTGTCCTCTGGGGCCTCCATAATCCTCCAGGAGTCCTTCATGTACTCCAACTGTCCCCAGGTGCCCTAACCGTCCCCAGTGACCCCCAACCACTCCTGGGTCGCACCCCCCCCATCATCGCTTTTGTCCCCCAACCACTTCTGGTTGCCCCAGTCATCCCAGGCTCACTGGACCTCCCCCCCTAGTTTCTCCCAGGCGATCCTGAAACCCCAGGTGTCCCCTGGGCCACCTCATTGGTGTCCTTGATGGTCTGCAGCGCTTGGAGCAGCAGCCCCTCGTCCTCAGAGAGCACATAGACATCCTGGATGCCAGCCTGGAGCCGCTCGCCTGGCTGCAGAAAAAAGGACTTCTCCCCCTGGGGACACAGGGACATGTCACCAGTAGGACAGAGATGTGGCAAACCAGTGGGGACATGGGGGCACGGTGGAACATGAAGTAAGGGCATGGGCACACGGTGGCACAGGGGAGAAGGACATCAGGACACAGTAGGACACCGGGCAGGGACACGAGTGCATTACAGTCCCTCAGGGATGTCTTAGGGCCCCTGTGGGCCACCCTCAAGACCTTTGGGGGTATGTCAGGGCCAACTTCTTCTGGTTCCTGGTGTCCACCCATGGGTTCCTATGGAAGCTTAGGGTCCCTCAGCAAGACCTCAGGGCCCACACAGGTGTTTTGGGGTACCTTGAGACCACCTTTGCGACCTTTGGGGATATATTTGGGTATGTCAGGGTCACCTGTGGTCACTGGGGCCCTCAAGGGTATGTTAGGATCCCTCACGGATGTCCTAGGAACTTTTAGGGACACCTCAGGGGTACACTGGAGTCCCTTGGAGCCACCTTTGAGACTTTTGAGGACACTTATGCATAGAGAAGGTTCCATCAGAGCCACCCGGGTGTCCCTTAGGGCCATTCTCAGGTCCTGGGAGCCACATTTGTCTACCTCAGGGCACCTTAGGGTCCCTCGGCGACACAGTAGTGGCACATCGCATATCTTAAGGTCCCTCGGGACCACCTTTGATACCTATGGGACCCTACATTAGGTCCCTTGGGACCAGCTACAGGTCCCCAGGGGCCACCCCCGGGTGCCCACCTTGACAACAAGCTGCTGGCCCAGCTGGGGCTGCCCGTTGGGCCCCACGGGGTCGAGAACCACGCAGTACTGCCGGGGGCCCAGCGTCGTCACTGCCACCTCCGCCACCACCTCCTCGAACACCTCCGGGATGTAGGCCTCGCTCTCCGCCTGGGTCACCAGCCACTCCTCGCCCGTGCGCCGCACCCGGCCCTCCTCATCCTCAAAGGTCCGCGTTGCCCGCAGGTGCAGGGCTTTCTGCAGGGAGGGGACACAGGCGGAGGTGGTGGGTGATGGGACACCCAAAGGTGGCCCCAACAGGCCTTGTCACCCATAGGCACAGGGAGACGGGGTCATGGGACCCCCAAACCTACTCCTGAGGGACCTCATCGCCTGTGCGTGCAGGGGGACAGGGATGGGGTGGGTGGAGGGAGCACAACCCCCTGGAGGGTCCTTGTCACCCATGAGTGCAGCAGAACTCATACGCCCGTCCTGGGAGTCCTTATTCCCCATGGGTGCAGGGGGCACAGGACCCCCAAAACTATCCCAGGGGGTCTTCATCACCTATGGGTGCAGCAGCAAAGGGGTCATGGTGGGCTGCAGGGGGACAGGAGGCTTTTCATCATCCACTGAGGCAGGAGGAACAGGGACACCATGAGTGAAGGGGATGGGACCTCCTGGAGAATCCTCATCACTCATGGGCACAGGGGCCACGGAAACACAGCGCCTTGGAGGGATACCCAGGTCCCACTGGAGGGTCCTTGTCACCCATGGGCGCAAGGGGTCAGGGTCATGGTGATCAGGGGGTGATGGGACCCTTCACCCATCCTGGAGGGCTCCTGTCACCCATGGGTGCAGGGCAATAGACGCACAGGACCCCCAAACCCAGCCCAGAGGGGCCTCATCACCCATGGGCACCCAGGAGGTGAGGGTTAGGCTGGCCGGTACCTTGTCGGTGAGGATGTAGGCGTCCACAATGTCCACCACCTCCTCGTAGACACCGGGCAGGTAGGCACCCACCTGCTTCACCAGCCACTCCTCACCTGGGAGCAGGGTGACGGGTGCTGGGGGAGCTGAGGACACTGGGGGGCTTGGGGAGGGAGGGGATCGGGAATCCCAGGGGTGCTGGGGTGGGATGTGGATCATGAGGGTGCTGGGGAACAGGCAGCACGGGGTGCCACAGAGGTCCTAGGGGTGCTGAGGGTCCTATGGATCTCAAGTGTCCTTAGGGGCGCTGGGGGCAAGGGGTCCTACGGGTGGGATGGCAGCCCTGAGGGTGCTGGGGGGTCCGAAGAGTGGGATGGGAGGATCCTAAGGGTGCTGGGACCTGGAGGTTCTGGTGGTTCTGAGAGTCCTATGGGTGCTGGGGGATAAGATGGGGTCCCAGGGGCGCTACAGAGCCGTAGGGGGCTTATGGGGGGTGGGATGGGTGAGCTGGGGATCCCAGGGATGTGGGGGGGTCCAGTAGGGATCCTGGGGGTGCTGTGGGGTGGGATGGAGGCTTATGGGGGGTGGGATGGGAGCAGTGGGGATCCCAGGGGTGTGTGGGGGGATTACATAGGGATGCTGGGGGTGCTGTGGGGTGGGAAGGTGGTTATGGGGGGTGGGATGGTAGAGCTGGGGATCCCAGGGGAGCCGGGGGTGGCATCAGACAGGGATCCTGAGGGTGCTGTGAGGTGGGAGGAGGTTTATGGGGGGTGGGTTGGGAATGTTGGGGATCCCAGGGGCACTGAGGGATGGGACAGGGCTCCTGGGAATGCTGTGGGGTATGAAGAGGGTGTTAGGGGTCCCAAGGGATGGGATGGGGGTGCTGGAAGCCCCAGGGGTGCTGCCAGATGACGTCGAGCTCCCGTGGGTGCTGGAGGGTGACAGAGGGGTACCAGAGGTGTTGGAGGGTGAGAAAAGGGTCCCAGGGGTATGGGGTGGGGTGTCCCAGGGTATCCCAGGGGTGCATTCAGGCAACAGAGGGGTGCCATGGGTGCCCAGGGGTAGCACCAATGGTACAGGGTGATATCATGCCAGCTGACACCAAGGCTGCTGAGCAAGGGCTGAACCCAGGAGGCCACCGGGCTGTCACCGGGTGCTACCTGTGACGCGGCGGGTGCCGTTGCGGTCAAGGCACTCCTTGCGTGCTCGCAGGCGGATGGCCTGGTTGTGCCCAATGACAGTGGCCTGCAGAGTCTCGGCCACCTCCACCTCCTTGTGGGGGATGTAGGTGTCTGTGGGAAGGTGGCACCATCAGCCCACGGGTCCCCCAGGGTGTCCCCAAAAGGGAATATCCCCCTTGTGCTCACTGGGACCCTCGAAGAGCCACTCGTCTCCTGCCAGGAACTTCTTCCCGTCTTCATCCGTGAAGTCAAGCAGGGCCCGCAGGCGCAGGGCGGTGTCAGCCAGCACCATCTGCAGTGGGGTGATGTCCTGGGGACACACAGACACAGGGTTGAGGGAGAATGCCCTGGGGACACGGGTGTCACAGCGGAGGTGTGGAGGACATGGGGACAAAGGGTGCGTGGGGCCCTTTGGAAGATGCCCTAGGGACACTCTGGGTACAGAGGTGGCACGGCGGGAGACATGGGGGCCACGGGGGAGTCACGACGGGGGATGTGGGGATGCATCTGGGGGGTCACCATGGGGGATATGGGGACACAGGGATCATGACAGGGTTGCGAGGGTAAGAGGGCACAGGGGTGACAGTGGGGAACATGGGGGGTGAAACCCTGGGGACTGGGAGACTGGTTTTCACTGTGGGGGATGTGGGGGACAGCCTTGAGGATGGAGAAACAGAACACTCCGGGGACAACCTGGGGAGACGTACACGGGTTCAGAGCAGGGGGAGGGATGAGATGCTGGGGGCTACAAGGGGCCGTGGGGGGGGCTATAGGAGCAATGTGGGGGCAATGAGGCGACTATAGGAGCTATGGGGGGGGGCATTGGGAGGTATATGGGCTATAGGAGCTGTGAAAGACGACAGACAGATTAGAGGAGCTACAGGTGCTATGGGGGGCCACGGAAGGCTATGGCGGTGAGTTACAGCGAGGTTATGGAGCCTACAGGGGACCATGGAGGGGCTACAGAAGCTGCAGGGAGCCCTGGGGCTGCTATAGGGGCTACAGGTACCTGCTTGATCTCCTCGCCGGGGTACAGGGGGAAGGGCTCCTGTGCCAGGCGGATATCGAGGTCGGCGTGCCGCAGACGGGCCTGCCCTGCTCCGTCGAGCACCACGGCCCCCGTGGGGCCCCGCACCACAGGGTTGAGCACCACGCAGTAGTGCCGGGGGGGCACCATCACCATACGTCTGGGGGCAAACACCACCCTGCCGGCGGCCCCCCGTTGCTCCCCTCAGCCCTATAGAGCCCCCAGAGCCCTACAGAGCCCACCAGCCCCTCGACCCCCCAAAGCCCTATACAGTTCTATAGAGCCCAAGTCCCCCAGTCCTATAGAGCCCCACAGCCCCCCCATGGCCCTCTAACAGCACGATGGAATCCCCACAACCCTATAGAGTCCCTATGGCCCTACGGAGCCCCCAAACACCCCCCACAGCCCTATACAACCCCAATGCTCCCCAGGGACCACAGAGTCCCCATAGTCCTAAAGAACCCCCCAGCATCCCCCACAGCCCTAAAGAGTGCCAACGGTCCTACGGATCCCCTCATGACCCTACAGAGCCCCCCAAACATCCCCCGCAGCCCTGCAGAGACCCCACACGCCTATAACCCTAGACTGCCCCATAGCCATGGAAATCCACCCCCTGCCCCATAGCACCCACGTTTTGTAGTCCTACCAGACACAGGGGTAGGACCCATCGTCCCACAGATCCCCACCTGGCCCATAGCATCCGCTCTTCGTGGTCCTGCCAGAGGTAGGAACCGGACCCCCCCCAACTCATAGGCGTCCCCCTGCCCCATAGCACCCACCTCTCGTGATCCTGGCGGATGTAGGTGTGGGGCCCAACCTCCACGCGGGTGACATTGCTGTTGAGGTCCAGCACATGGACGTAGTGGTAGGGGGGTATGCGGATCACAGGGTCCTCCATGGGGCAGCAGACCTCACTGCGGGGCAGGAGACCTTCCCGGGGTGTAGATGAGCTTGCTGTGGGACAGAACAGCTTGTTGTGGCTCACAGACTTTGCCACAGGGTGGAAGAGCTTGCCGTGGGGCTGACAGAAGTTGCTGTGGCGTGGATGAGCTCATCAGGCGGGGGAGGGGGAAGGACAGAAGACGTTGCCATGGGGCTTATGGTGGGGTGGGAGACCTCGCCACAGGGTGGAAAAGCTTTCTGTGGGGCAGACCAGGTCACTGTGGGGCAGAAGACCTCGCTGTGGGGCTCATGGTGGGGCGGGAGACCTCGCCACGGGATGGAAAAGCTTGCCGTGGGGCAGATGAGGCTGCTGTGGGGCAGATGGGGTCGCCTGGGTCGGGCAGGAGACCTCACCATAGGGCTCATGGCGGGGGCAGGAGGCTTTGGCACGGGGTGGGAAAAGCTTGCCGTGGGGGTGAGACCTCGCCATGGGGCAGAGGAGCCCCCCCGCAGGGTGGGATGCCCAGGGACCCTGCCATGGGGTGGGGAAGCTGGCTGTGGGGCAGGCGAGCTCGCCAAGGGGCTGGGGGGAAATGGAGGCGGGGGGGTGGGGGGGAAGGAGACCTCACCGTGGGGCAGGAGATCACCTCGCCGCGGGGCAGGACACTTCTCTGTGGGGCAGGACACCTCCCCGCGGGGGAGGAGAGCACGGAAAAGCCTTCGCCCGGGTCCAGGCCCGCCCGGCCCATCGGGGCCCGCCCCACGGGCCCGGATTCACACCCCACACGGCGCCCCCGGGCAAGATCTACCCTCCCCGGGAGGATCTACCCCACCCAGGGCACAACCTGCCCCCCTCCCCCGCCCAGGGCTGTATTTGCCCCCGCCCGGGCTGCATTCACCCCTCCCCGGGGCACGGTTCGCCCCGGCCGGCGCCAGGATTTTCCCAGCGGGGCCGGGCGAGGCGGGCGCGGCCACAGGGTGCGGCGGGGGCGGGCGGGGACAGAGGGGTCAGCGCTGCTCCCGGTCCTGGCCCCGGCTCCGACCCTGGTGCCAGTGCCAGTGCCGGTCCCGGTCCCAGTCCCAGTCCCGGCTCCAGCGGGGACCCGCCGGACGCAGGCCGAGACCCACCGACCCGGCCCCAGCCCCGCTGCACGGCAACCGGCGCCGCCATCTTGCCCGCCCGCAATACGCGTGCGCCGCTTCCCTCCCGCTCCCGCGGGGGACAGGCGCGGGGAAGGGGGTCTGAGGGGGCGGGAGGAGGGGGAGAGGCCCGGGGAGGGGGGTCTGAGGGGGCGGGAGGAGGGGGACGGGCCCGGGGAAGGGGGTCTGAGGGGGCGGGAGGAGGGGGACGGGCCCGGGGAGGGGGGTCTGAGGGGACGGGAGGAGGGGGACGGGCCCGGGGAGGGGGGTCTGAGGGGACGAGACTGAGAGGGGCTGAGCTCTGAGGGGACAGGCCTTGGGAAAAAGGGGACACAAGTCCCCCTGGAATGAATCCAAGTGGGGAAATGAGCCCTGGAGCGGGGGTGTGGGACACCCAGGGTGTGCGTTCCCCACCCCCGCGGGTGATCTCTCATCCCTGCACCCCTCTCGCCCACGGGTCCTGCCCAGCGCCTCGATGGCACAGCCTGCAGCACCCGGGGCCACCGCCATCGCCCCTGGCCCCAGCTTCATGTGTCTGTTGTGCCAGGACCTCGGTGCGGCCCCCGCTGCCACGTCTCCTGGTGGGCTTGGGGAGGGGGACACAGTGGGGGTGATTAAGGGAATGGGACCAGGGGGAGCAGGTGGGGGATATCAGGCAGTGGGTAAGGGGAGGTGGGGAGCCCTTGGGGCAAGGGAGGGGACATGGAGACCTGTGGTGGGGATGTGGGGACCAGGAGGGGATAAGGTGAAGGTGCTGGTGGTGGTCAGGTGGGTATGGGGATGTGAGTGGCCCTGGGGTGATGTGGGGCACAGCAGGAGATGTGGGCATGGGGGGCATGATTTGGGGTCTGGGTGAGATGGGGCACTGGGAATGCTGGGGGGGGATTAGGGGAGACTGCTGGGGGGCACTGGGGGTGATGGTGGGGAGGGGTGAGGGGATGTGGGGTGCACTGGGCACAAGGGAAGTGACATGGAGATTGGCTGCGGGGACATGGGAACCAGTGAAGGACAGAGGGGGGGTGACACTGGGATATGGGATGAGGACGGTGGGACCCAGGATCAGGGGAGAATGTGGGGGAACAGTGGGGGATGAGATGGGGACCTGGGGGGTATTTTAGGGCCCCTCCCTGACGCAGCACCCCACCCCCCAGGTTCCACTGCCCCCAGTGCCACCCTGGAGCCTGGGCAGGGTCCACTAGGTGTGGGGGGTAGCAGGGGCCCCTGGCATGTCCTCTGGGTGACAGATCCCCACCCCACCACCCCCACGGTGGGGGATGTCCCAGTGTTTAGGGTGTTCCCAGGTAACAGATGCCGCCTTCCTCTCTGCAGGCTAACCTGCCCAGCACCCTAGGGACACTGCTGTCACCTTCCACCCCCCCCCCCCCCACTCCCAAGGCTGCCTGTCACTGGTGGCACCAACCTTCTGTTCCTGCCTGAACACCTGTCTCCCTGGGACAGGGGGAAGCAGGGCACCCAGGCAACTGGGACCCTTGGAGGCCTGGGTCCTCCAGACGTGGGCGGAGGGGCTTGCAGGGATGGGTTCCCTGGACTCCTAGGTCCCCCAGTCACAAGCTGAGGGGGTTTGGAGGGCAGGGGTCAGCTGGACACCTGGGTCCCTCAGAAACTGAGGGGTTCATGCAGGAGGTGGAGTGTGGGTGGCTGGGTCCCTCAGTCACCTGGGTAAATTGGATGTGAGCCACAGGATCGTTTAGGTTGGAAAGGATTTCTTGAGATCATGTGGTCCCGCCTCCTGCTCAAGCAGGGCCACCTAGAGCTGGTTGCCCAGGACCATGTTTAGGTGGCTTTCGATTATCTCCATGGATAGGGACTCCTCAACTTCCCTGGGCAACCTGTGCCGGTGCTCGGTCCCCCTCACAGTGAAAGTGCTTCCTGATGTTCAGAGGGAACCTCCAGTTTGTGCCCGTTGCCTCTGGTCCTGTCGCTGTCCTCTCTGCACCCAACCGTCAGGTATTTATATACATTGATAAGATCCCCCGGAGCCTTCTCTTCTCCAGGCTGAACAGTCCCAGCTCTCTCAGCCTTTCCTTGTAGAAGAGATGCTCCAGTCC
Source organism: Fratercula arctica (assembly GCA_947846985.1). NCBI lineage: Eukaryota > Metazoa > Chordata > Aves > Charadriiformes > Alcidae > Fratercula > Fratercula arctica. Next base: position 9,956,755 of record CANTUZ010000014.1, on the reverse strand, counting down.
CTTCGCCGTCTTTGCGGGCTTTCCTTGGCGTGTCCACGTCTCTCTTGTACTGGGGAGCCCAGCACTGGACACAGCACTCCAGGTGGGGCCTCACCAGTGCTGAGGGGAGGGACCACTTCCCCTGACCAGCACTCCTGATGCAGCCCAGGACATCCTCAGCTGCCTTTGCCACCAGGGCACGCTGCCGGCTCGTGGTCAGCTTTGGTGTCCACCAGGGCGCCCAGGGCACGTACAAACACACACACACGTAACATGCCCACACGTGTGACCACAGCGCACAGACACTCTCCCCACACTGTGTCCTTCCTGTAGCATGAGTACAGACACGCACTTCTCATGCCCATGGGACCCTGACCCAGTGTTGATGCCACACATTCGCTTTCCACTGGGCCGAAAAGACAGCAGTCTACGAGATTTGTGGAGAAAAGAGATGATGGTCATCAGCTGAAACAAGCGCAGGTCAGACTGGATGTGAAGGACAGAAGTCAGTAAGGATTACAAAACATTTGAACGGCTCTGGCGAGGTTATGGACTCTGTTCTTCAAGGGATTTAGGACTCTATTGGACAAAGCCTGGTGGAACTTGGGGTGGCTTTTGTGTTGATCCTCATGTGTGCACACGGTTGGGCTGGAGACCACCCAAAGTCCCTTCCCACCTGGATGGTTGAGTGATTCTGTCAACTCTGATGAACCCTGAGTTCAGGGTTAGCACCAGGTATCCCCAGAGCTACATCATCTTGGTGGTGGGATCTTCCCTTTTGGGCCCGAAACATTTTAAGTTCACAGTTTAATTACGCGTGACTACTTGCTCAGAACCATCCCTTCTCACAGCCTGCGCCACCAGTGCATGTGGTGACAAACCAGAGCAATGCCACAACAGGAGAATGACTACGTTCTAATGTAGGAGAGATGGAGGAGGAGATGAGGAGATGGAAGATGATCTCCAAGGGCAATATGGAGGCTTTGGGTTAGAATAAGTTTTCTCAGAGGAAGGACAGGCTGATAAGGAAGCTTTTGCCCCTCCTGGCACTGGAGATCTTCCCTCAGCTTCCTAATGCAGCCCTCCAGGATCTGGCACATTCTGCTGCTTCTGCTTTGGGAAAGGATGGATGTTCACAGTAACTCCCAAGTGTCCTCATGTCCCCAGTTATTAACACAAGGTGCAAAGGAAATGTGGTGCCATTCCTTCAGACTGGTGTTTTTTTCCTCTTTCTGTGTGCAAATTTGAGATGGCAACTGGAAGCCATTTGGGAGGCCTGTAGGACCTGTGAAGTCCACCTGGGAAGAGGAGTGGGGAAAAGATGATGCCTGGGCACGATAGGTAGTGGAAGAGCTGATGGCAGGCAGGGGTGTGTGCCTTCTCCTGTCCTCGGCAGGGGGCTGGAGCCAAGGCTGCAAGACACGAGATGTGACGCTGCTTCCCTCTGATGGGAAGTCCCCAGTAACTCTTGGCAGTAAGAAAGTCTCAGGGTGGTCCAACGCTCCCAGCTGCAGTTGGTGTTCCCGAATTCCGCGTGCACTGCGAATGGCTCTTCGGTGGGAGGAGTTGCTCGGAAGGGAGTCGAGCTTGAGGACAGTCCCCCCCCTCCTTTGTGATGCCTTTGTGAGGCTGAGGGCTGCACTGAAGTGGCTCTGCTGGTTCTCCAGCATCCCTGCCAGTGGTACCTGAGGCCACACCAGACGGAAGGGGCTTTAGGCATCTTTAGGTGCCGGCTGCCCTAGTGGTGCATGTTCAGGGAGCTTGGAAGCAGGGCTAAAATATGTCGAATTGCTGTGCAGGTTCAATGAAGTACTGAAACCCAACCGCTGGGGTTGGTCACTCTCATTTCTACCCCCAGCTGGGAAAGAAAAGACTGCTGAGAAGCTGAGTGAGGAAAAGCCAACTGCTCAAGGGGTCCTTGAGTGCCACCAGGCATCAGATGAGGACTGTGACTGTGGAAGTTAAAACTTCCTTTGCACAAATGAGGAGGAGAAAAGAGCAACTGGGAGGATGGGGACACGGCAGACTGGTCCTGCCAAACTCGGTCTCAGGCTGCCATGGGACTCTGCCTGGACATGGGCCTATGTCCCATCATGGCAAGCACGGAAGGGCCGTTGGAGGCACATCCAAAAATTTGTGGCCTGAAGTAGTCCGCAGTATTTCTCCCCATGCCCTGCACTTTGCATCATTCTTCTCACCCCTTAGCTGTGGGGAGAGGAGCCGAGTGAGGGGCCGGAAGGAGAGGCACAGGTGACTGCCAGCCGGGACGGCGCGCACAGAGCCGCGTTTGGTTGAATTACGCCAGTCACTGGTGCAGCTCATTCCTTGGCATGATGGAAATGCTGGAGGGGTTTGAGGATTACAGCTCAGGAGCCGGGGGTTCGGTGCTGGTCCCTGCATCCAGGGCATCTCTCCTCCGGTGTAAGGGCTCTGCCAGGACAAGTGTCCTTGTCATGGGGGCCTCTTGGGAGAGGAGGGAAGCGCTGGTTGAGACCTGCCAGGGCAGAGAAGGTCTGAGTCTGGGCTTTGCTTCTTGGGGCTGGTCCTGGCTGCACGATGTGAGGTGACCCTCTGCTCTCATGGGTGGTTTTGGGGCTGGGGTTTTGGGCAAAAATGTGGATCCCAATGGCAAGAATGGGAATCTCATAACCAGGAGAGTAGGGGCAAAGGCATTCAGTGGCTGCCTTGATTGTAGGCAACATGAAATTGTGGAGTTCAGGGGAGCACAGAAGGAGAGCAGCAGAGTAGAAACCCTGGATATCAGCCTGATTATGATAGATTATCATATCTCTTCAAGATCACTCAGTTCCTTCCAGAGCTGGTTTCAGAGTTGTGTGAAAGGAGATTTTGGATAAGGATTCTGAGTAGAGGGTGAGTGGAGTTGCACTTTTTCATGGCCTTGGGTTTCTTTGACAACATGGTTTTGATGAAGGAGTGGTCTCTGACTAGACATCAGATTTATTCCTTGGAAGGAATATCGAAATTCGGGGTTTGTGAGGTTTTCCGCCCTGGTACTGAAGTGGAGGGAGGGCCATGATCATAATAAATTATAGTTTGAATGTGTTCAGAGGAGTTTCTCCCTTGCAACTGATCTCGTCTCCCGCTGGTCCCAGTGCAGCCACTCTGTGCAAACCGGTGGGAAGTTCCTCCCAGCTGCTCTGTGTTGGGTCAAAAAGTCCCGAGCCTAACTTCGAGTAACTCAGTCCTCCGTGGACAGAAGCCACAAATTCATTTCTATTAGATGTTGCAGCACAGAGAGGAACTTTACCAGAGCAGATGCCTAAAAGCTTCTTTCTGGCTATATAAGGTTCAGGATTTTCATTTGGCCTTTGAGTTCCCTAAACAGAGCGTTAAGACTCTTCCCCAGGAAAAACAGGGTTAAACCTCTTGCAGTCTCATGTTGAAGTTCGTGTCTGGGTTGGCTGCAATTCTTAAATCTTCCCCAAAACGTCTGCAGGTCTGAATCAGAGGGACTTGCGTGAGCCAGCTGGGTTAAGTGTTCTCAGTTGAAGAGTGGGTGTGTGCTTCGCGCTCAAGCGCACCAGCCCTCTCAAGCGCACCAGTCTGTCACAGCACTTGTATTTAAGGGACCTAACTGGTCTGCGGTGGCCTCAGCCTCATGGGGCTCCCGCTGGAAGGTGCCCTTACTGTTCTGGACACTCGCCGCCCCTCTCTCCACTGCCCTTTCAACCTCTCGGGTTATTGTTGGGTTAACGGCGTGGAGTCCCTCCTGTTACAGATGGAAAGGACATGGTGGTGGTGTGTCTTTGCAGGTTTCGGAACAACTTCTTGTGTGAGAAGGTTCAAGGTTTAGGAAAACATCGGGAATTTTCCTCTGCCTTCACAGCAGCTGTTAACCCTTCAAGCAAGTTAGGTTTTTATATCTGCAGTGATTGCACTCCCTCGACCCTGACTTATCTTGGTGGCTTTGGGTTGCTGTTCTGTTTTGAGGTGGGGGAGAGCATCTGGCGTCTCGTCATAGGCCAGTCCGGCCTAAACCACGACAGTTGCTCTGCCAGCAGCTCTTTCTAAAATCGTCTATTTCTAAATCTTGTACTTTCCCACTACACCAGTTGTGTAATTTGTCAGTTTGTAAACTGAGGCTCTGCCGGTGGTCCCCAAGGTCTCCTCTCGTCTGACTGAGGTGGTGGTTTGTTCTGCTGATTTGGGGATTTCCTCCTCCTTTAGCCTCTGGGTTTCTGTTTGCCACTTCTTTCCCTCCCCACCTTGCTCTGTTGTCAGACCCCGTGACTCCCGTGAGGCACAGCCCAAATGGCACCAGCTGCCTTTTTCCTGCCTTTCGATTTCGCCCCTTGGCAGTGAGTGGCAGAAGCCTCCCAGCCCGCAGAGGTGGGATCTGCTCCTTTAGAGCGGCCGGTCCTGCGGGGTCTTTTCCCTTGTTTAATCACCCACTTGTGGTGTTTAGTAACACCCTGTTGGTGAGGGTGGCCTGGGCTCTTTGGCCTTATGCGCTTCCCACGCTGCCTTGACGCACACACACACAGTCAGGAATTTTCTTGCTCCAACAGACCGACTTCAAAGGAGTTTTAAATGTGTTTTTTTTTTGTAAGAACTGGTTCCAGACTTCCTTTTTTTCCGGGCTCAGTTGCTTCTGAGCCCCACAGAGCCAGAGGGTCAGATGCATTTCTGGTCCTCGCGGTGACCGCCCTCCTCACAAGCTCCCGCTTTTGCTGCAGGGCCTGTCTCCCGGCTTTGGGGCAGCAGAATGAGCCGGGTCAATGTGTCCCGCAGCACCTGCGGAGGAGCTGGGGCCGCCCTCAGCCCGACACGGCGCTGCTGGTGCGGGTCCCGCGCAGCACGGGGCAGGGGAGTCTGCACCACGGAGTTACTGCCGTCAGCCCAGGCGCCAAGAACAGCCGCCAACCCAGCGCCGGGACAGCCCGTCGTAGGGGAATACGGAATGTCGGTGGTGCGGTTTTAAGTAAAATGAATGGCTTCGTCGCTTAGTGTTGGGCTGCATTGGTGTCCTGCTCACGGAGAGCTCAGGCGGCAGAAGTAGCTGAAGTTGCCTTTGGGCCGCAGGCTGCGAACTTTCACCGAGATCAGTTGAACTTGTTTCGAACTTCTGCTTAGTTCCGTGAAGGAAGGGCCCGGAGACCGGTGCAGCCCGGGAGATAAGGAAGCTGCTGCTGTCAGCAGAGGCTGCAAACCGACCAGAACAGAACATGTCAGGGCCCTTCTGGCAACAGAGGGAGAATCCAGCGAGGGATAAGGAGACCCCAGACCATAAATTACCACTGGACCAAGGGGCCCGTGCAAGGTGCCTGAAGAGCGCGTGAAGGGCGGGTGCACAGATTGGGAGGGTGTAATTGGCCAGGAATTTCTTTGTTCTGGGTCCCCCTCCAGAGGCACCCAGCTTCAGCTGTCCTTGCTGCTGTACCACGTGAATAAATAGGTATTTGGGGGGGGGGGGGGGGAGTATTGCCTGCGGCTGCTGCGGGAAACCTAGGATGAAGAAACTTCTTTAAGACCCGCTGGCAGATGCCCCCAGGGCAGTGTGGGGCGGGTCTCAAAGACACCAGAGGGTAAAGGGTTAAGGCAAATACCCCGAACCCACAGACCTAGTGGGGTAATTGTCACTTTGCCTGGCACATAAATATTTCTTGAGAGACATATCCAGCCATCTGGCCAACCCTGGATAAGCTCAGACCAACACAAAAGGAAAAAAAAAAAAAAAAAGAAAAAAAAAACTGTCAAGGAAGGAGTGAAAAAGCGCAAAAAGGGAAGTGGTTTGGGGAAATCAGTTCCAATGGTTTGCTCCAATGCGAGCACACATTTGGGCTCGCAGAGTGCAGGCTAAGGGCCAAGTTCCCAACAAGATGCACACACAGGTCGGGGTATTCATAAATTGAGAGCTTGATTTGACGGAAATAAAACGCAGGAGCGTGAAATGTACAAGCACAGGCATTTTGTTATAGGGTCCCTCAAAACCACCTGCTGGTGAAACGGGATTCCTGCTGCAGACAAGGAATCCCGCCTTTGGTCAGTCTTTGCAAATCTGGCAACTGTTGATCTCACCCAACAGGGTCCATCTCCCCAGGAGCCCCCAGAAACGGACCCCCCAGCGTCTGGAAGATTTCCCAGTTACAGCCCGGGGGAGCTTCCAGTGCGGCTGAGCGGCTGAGGACAGGGAGCAGCTTTCTGGTGCCAGCAAAGGGACAATGAAACCTTTGGTCTGGGGTGAGCGGGGTCTGGGTCTCTGATGCCGCTTCGCTGGCTCGCTTTGCTTTTCTTGCCCGCCTGCCTTCTCCATTTATCCTTCCCTTTTTCCTTTTATTATTATTGATCCATCCCTTGATTCTCCTTTATCCTTCCCTTTACTCTTCTTGGCTGCCAGTCACTCCTGCATGACTCCCCCTTAGGCGCAGCCAGGGGGACCTCGCTCTTCGACCCTGGCAGCTTGGGATCCGGCCAGCGTGGCTGTGAGCCGGCGGGCTGGGGGCAAGCTGGGAGCTCTGTGCTGCTCGTCCCCGTGTCCCAGCTCCTGCCCCTGCTCCTAGCACCGCTGGAGCTACAGGGATGCTGAATCCTCCCGCCGGCCCCAAGCCAGGGGCAGCTCCAGCAGCCTTGGAGGGCTGCGCAAAGCCCCCCAGGAGCGGGCTGAGGTCTGGTGGTGGGGTGGGCTCGTGGCATGGCCGGTGTGTCAGGGGCGTGCAGGGAGAGGCCACCTCCCCTCTGCCTGGGCTGGGGACAGCTTGTCCCCAGGACTCTCCCTGAGCAGCGTGCCTCCTGCCTGCCAGCCCATGGCCTGCGCTGATGCCCCTGGAGAACAACTGCAGCCTCCGAGTCCTTTCACTGACTCCCGCTGCCCTCACTCCGGAGACCGTCGCAGGGACAGTGCCCAGGTGTGGTCTCAGGGAGGCTGAAGAGGCCCTTCCCTGGCCCTGCGGCTCCTGAAGCACAGGATGCTCTTGCCCATCCCCGGTGGACTGAGGAATCCAGTTCAGCCCCTCGCTCGCAGGGACCCCCAGGTCCTTTTCTGCTAAGCTGCTTCTGCAGCACAGCCGCCCTCCGCCTGTCCCATGCCGTGGGCCTGTTCCGGCTCAGCCCATGTGTCCCCATGGGCCTGGCTGCTCCTCACCTCTCTCCAGGGGCTGCGCTTTCCAGGTTCCTGCAGCTCTGCCCAAGTGGAAGGAGCCTTCCTTCTGTGCCGGGAGCCACCGATGTCCATCTGCTCCTGCTGTGGGGGGGCTTGTCTTGGGTCCAGCGCTCCTCCGGGGGTGGTCTCTAGCTGTACCTCCTGTCCTGCGGCGCAGGGGAGGTCCCTGCAGAGACCCTCCTGTCGCTCTCCTCTTTGTCCTCCCTGGTGGAGCGTGGGGGGGCATGGGCAAGGAGGGAGCGTCTGCTCCTCTCAGGGCATCTGAGCCTCTTTTGGTGCAAAAGGAGATGGTAAGAGGAGGAGGAAGTTGTAAACAGGAAAGCGCAGAGACACTGACCCGACCAACAAGCAATAAGGGAGGCAGCCAGGAGGCCACAGCACGGCGGTGGCACTGACTGAGGGGCTGGCAAGGCCAGGGGCTGCCGTGGCAACCCATCAGGATGCCAAACCATAGAGTCCAGCATGGAGGAGGAAGTCCGGGGTGTGTTCAGGGTGTGTGTGGGTGTCTCTGTTCGGGGGGGGGTGTGTGTTCAGGGGTGTGTGTCTGTTGCCGGGATTAAGTGCCAGCTGTTGCCGAGAGGGACTGGCATGAATGGATTTGGGGCCACAACAGGAGTCAGACCAGGGTCCGTGGGGGACTGGGCCTCCAGCCAGTGGGGTGGGAACAGTGTGTGTCCCTAAACCCAGCTGCCGGGGGGTTGACCGGTGCCGGGAGTTTTTCTTGCACCCCTTGAGGTGAACTGAGCACATGTTTGTGAGGGAGGGCCGTGCGTGGGGCAGAGTCCCACGTCCATGAGGGCTTCTGCAGGGGTTCGCTGCGGTGGGGCAGGAGCCGATTCCTTCCCCACGCCGGGGCCAGCACCATCCCATGAGCACCCCCGGTGCAGCCCCCTCAGGAGTCCATCCTGCGGCCTGGGCTCGCTCTGTCCCGGCTCCTGCCAGCTCAGCCCCCACCTGCCCTCCCTGCCAGGTCGCTCCTCGGTCACCAGGTGCCATTGCTGGGCCAATTTGGGTTTCCCCTTCACAGGGTGAGTGAGGGGCTCTGCGCTGGCACCTGGAGCGGGACCGTGGGTCACAGCCCCTGTGCCTGGGGGGCGAGGGTCTGTGTCCCCCCAGCTGCGTGTGCTGGGGGGGTGTACTCACCTGGAGCCCCTCTTTCCCATCCCGTGTCCCCACCACCGCCCCCCCCGGCCATCAGAGCCCTCACGCAAGGGAGGGCACTTGCCTGTCCCCTTCCCTGCTCCCACTGCTGCTGTCGGGGACAGATGTGACACACACGGGGGTGGCAGAGGTGGTGCAGGAGGGATGTGCTCCTCCGCGTTGACCCCCCCGCGGTGGCAGAGACCCTGGAGGGGCCGCGCTCTGCGGTGCAGCCCTGTGCCAGGAGCAGTCCCCAGCTGAGACACAGCCCCGTCTTCCCCCGTCCCAGCCTGCAGCCTCGCAGGAGCCGTCTAGTGCTGCTTTCCGAAGGGGCTGCCCCCAGCATGTGCTGGTGCAGGGGGTCACACCTCCCCGGGTGCTGGACTTTGCACTTCGGGACTTTGCAAACATAAGAAGAAACCTTTTTTTACCTCCTCGAAGCTCAACAACCATCAATCCTGATGAGCAGGAAAAAAGGCAAAGGTGGCTGGCGGCTTATGTGGATGAACCAAGGGTCCCTGAAAAACTTAAATGTGAAGAGGGAGCATGCGGGAGGTGGAGGCGTGGGAAAGTGGCTTGGGAAGAATACAGAGATGCTGATGCAATAGGACAAGGGGGAACAGCCTCAAGTTGTGCCAGGGGAGGTTTAGGATGGATATTGGGGAAAATTTCTCCACCAAAAGGGTTATCAAGCATTGGAAGAGGCTGCCCAGGGCAGCGGTGGAGTCGCCATCCCTGGAAGGATTTAAAAGGCGGGCGGACGAGGTGCTGAGGGACGTGGGGTAGTGGTGGGTTTGGCAGTGTTGGGTTGATGGTTGGACTCGATGATCTTAAAGGTATTTTCCAACCTGAGTGATCCTATGATTCTATGATCCCCAGCAGAATGAGTAATACAGAAGATGTGGGCCTGCTGCTGAACGGGAGGACAAAGTACTGAATGCCGCCTTCACCTCAGTCTTCACTGGTAAGACTGGCCTTCAGCAATTCCAGGTCCCTGAGAGCAACAGGAGAGTCCAGGGCAAGGCAGGCTTATCCTTGGGGCAGAGAACCAAGGTGGGGAATGTTTAAACAAACGGGACACTCCACGGACCTGGTGGGATGCAGCCCCAAGGGCCGTGGGAGCTGACTGGTGTCACTGCAAGGCCACTCTCTATAATGTCTGGAAGGTCGTGACGGTCAGGGTAGATACCTGGTGTCTGGAAGAACGCAAATGTTGCCCGTCTTCCCCCAACATAAGAAAGACATGGACCTGTTGGAGCGGGGCCAGAGGAGGCCACAAAGATGATCTGAGGGCTGGAGCACCTCTCCTGCAAAGACAGGCTGAGAGAGTTGGGGTTTTCCAGCCTGGAGAAGAGAAGGCTCCGGGGAGACCTTATTGTGGCCTTTCAGTACCTGAAGGGGGCTTATAAGAAAGATGGGGACAGATTTTTAGTAGGGCCTGTTGCAATAGGACAAAGGATAATGGCTTTAAACTAAAAGAGGGAAGATACAGACTAGATATAAGGAAGAAATTTGTTACGATGAGGGTGGTGAATCACGGGGACAGGTTGCCCAGAGAGGCAGTAGATGCCCCATCCCTGGAAACATTCCAGGCCAGGTTGGATGGGGCTCTGAGCAACCTGGTCTAATTGAAGATGTCCCTGCTCCTTGCAGGGGGGTTGGGCCAGATGGCCTCCACAGGTCCCTCTCAACCTCAGCCATTCTGTCGCAATCCACCGTGTTGCCTTCCCACCTCAGCAGAGCGCAAAGGTTAGGGGTCTCCTATTGCTCTTTTTCAAAAGTCATGGCTATTGAGATAAACTGGGAGTTCAGGCACAGCATCTCCTCACAAGCCGTTCACCCGAGACACTCCCCAAGGAGCTCCTGTTCCATCCCATGTTGCAGTGTCCTCTGCCACACAGGGGTGAAGGCAGCACTTACCCTCTGAACATTGGGAAGGAACCCCCTCTCCTCCCGGGGAACCCCAGGTCCCACAGGGAGACATTCTTCCTTCCCAGAGCAGAACAAATTGCCTGAGCTGTGGGCCACGACCCACCCCACCTCATCAAGAGGGCGCGTAGCGCCCCAGAGCAATCGTGGCAGCAGTCCCCGAAATGGGCAAGGGTGGCACTGGCAGGAGAGGGACCCTGCAGCTTTCCCCTCAGCAAGGAGAGCACTGGCCTCCTCTCCTTCTCCCCCTGCCCTGGGACTCGAAAGCTGCTCGCAGCCCTTTGAGGAGGAGCGAGCTTTGCGCTTTTTCCAGGGAGCAGGCAGAGAAAAAGAAAGAAAAGCTGCCAGTAACCTCCTGCTTCCTCACCTTCCACTTCCTTCTGCCTCAGCTGAGCTGCCGTGTCTCCCTTCCAGCACATGGACGGCTGCCTTCATCCACTGCAACCTCTGATCCGCAGCGCTCGCGCACGCGCTCAACTGTGTCATCAGTTTGCTCAAGCCAACCTCTGGGCAGACTCTGCGCGCCTTCATCATCCAAGTGCCGCAATCTAAGCTTCAACATCTTACCCACGGTGAGATCCTCCAGCGCTTCCAAAAGGGTGTCCCGGGGATTCATCTCTCCTGCCATCAGGTGATGCTATGGTGGGAAAATAATGGAAGACTGGTGAGGAAGATTGTAAACGTGCTCAAGTGACTTGCAACTGGGGTGTCAAAAACCACATCTATCATAACAATTGTTGTTTTGTTGTTTAGCTTTGTGTGTTTGACAGGTAGAACGTCTGTGTTGAGGCCTGTGATAGACTTAGAGGCACCCTATCAAACATGCTTGAGATCCCTGCCCCGCAAATCCGTGAAAAACAGGCGAAACCAGCACGTTCAATGATCCTCTAGCAAGGATTTAGCTCTGTGGTGCCTGCATCCCTTCTCGTGTGCCTCTGCCTGGGTGCTGCTTTGGGAATCCTCTGGTCAGCAAGGTAACAAAAATAAATGTACTCTTTTTACTCTTTGCATTTCATAGAATCATAGCATTGCCCAGGTTGGGAGGGACCTTTCAGATCATTGAGTCCAACCATCAACCTAACTCTGACAAAAACCATCACCAAACCATATCTCTAAGCACTATGTCTACCTGTCTTTTAAATACCTCCGGGGATGGTGCCTCAACCACTTCCCTGGGCAGCCTGTTCCAATGCTCGATAACCCTTTCAGTGTAAAAATTTTTCCTAATATCCTGCCTAAACCTCCCCTGGTGCAACTAGGCCTCCTAGCCTCCAAAAGAGGAGGCTGCTGGGTGAGGTTGGGCCGAGCACGGAGAGGACCCAGCCGGGCAGAGCTCAGCCCCTGTTGCTGCTCTGGTGGGTGAGGGTTCTCCTGTCACCCCCATCCCTGGCCCCACCCCGAACACCAGCCCCAACAGCCACTGCCCGAGCAGGGAAGGGCAAAGGGAGAGGAGGGACAGGAGCTCCGGTGTGCAATGGATACGAGGACCTTTGGGGTGGATGGGGTGGGAGGGAGCTCCGGTGTGCAATGGGCACACACTTGTCTTGGGGGGCAGGATGGGGGCTCCAATCTGCAAGTGCCTGTATTGGGCATAATCATCAGGGATTTGGTAGTGGGGACGCGCAGGGATGACACTTTGGAGGTGGCCATGGGCTGCCCCGTGCTGGGCATGGCCAGCTCCTGCTGCTGTGGCCACGGTTGGCACAGAGCAGTGCTGTGACTGTGACCTACGGTCCCATGCTCCGCTCTGGACATTGGAGCTATTTTAGGGTTTTCCTACAAGAAGACAAGACAGTCAGGTCTCAGAGGAACCTGCCCATCCCCTTCGCCTGCTGCTGACCCACCAAGTACCGGGGCAGGAGTGACCTCAGAAGCACTTACCACAATCCATGGACTTAGAGCCATAGAGTCATGGAATGGATTGGGTTGGGAGGAATCTTCCAAGATCATTGAGTCAAAACACCCTGCCCTGGGCAGGGACACCTCCCACCAGCCCAGGTTGCTCCAAGCCCCGACCAACCTGGCCTTGAACCCCTCCAGGGATGGGGCAGCCACAGCTTCTCTGGGAAACCTCTTCCCGCGTCCCACCACCCTCAGAATAAAAAGTTTCTTCCTTATATCTAGTATATAATATATATAATATATCTAGTATAAACTCTTTCAGTTTAAAACCATTGCCTCTTGTCCTATCACTACAGGTCTTGGTTAAAAGTCTCTCTCCATCTTTTTTATAAGCCTCCTTTACATATGGAAAGGCCACAATAAGGTCTCCTCGGAGCCTTTTCTTCTCCAGGCTGAACACCCTCAACCCTCTTAGCCTTTCTTCATAGGAGAGGTGTCCCAGCCCTCAGAATCATTTTCGTGGTCCTCATGTTGGTCCTCCTTGGTAATATTTTGGAGTGCATCCGCCACACTGCACCTATGACTATGTAGTGGTGCTGACCCCATGGGCCACGCTGTGATGTCAAGAGCAGCCAACATTTTGTTCTTGTCTTGGTTACAAGCGCAGTGTGTTGGGACAATGGGGTACTTTCTTGTCCTAGTTACAGGTACAGTGAGGTAGGATGATGAGGTGCTCCCTAACCGTACCTGGAACTCTTGTTGCCTGGATCGTAGCCCAGTCTGGAAGGGACCAGAATTACCTGGCAAGACTTGCAGCCAAAAATGGAAGAATTCTGACCAAAGTCAATCATCTTGGAATGCTATAAATAGCGATTCTAAGTGAGACCCTTTGAGCTCTCTGGGATTGCGGCAGGCTGTGACCCTGCATCTCCCCCTGCCCTGGGATGCCTCTCAGGGTAGATTTTGCGAGGATTTCAAAGAGCAGATTTCATGAGGATTTCAGAGACGGACTGCTGACAAATGCCGACAAGGGAAAAGAGAGTAATTCACTACTATAGGATTTCTCAAGGTTTCAAAGATCATTTGATACCAATAATTTACTACTTTTTGCAAAATGAGAAACATCTTAATTGTATAGGTTAACCTCTATCTCTGCACGTGTGTGATTTGATTGAGGAAAGTGTTGTAAGTCCCATGTGAACCCTGCCGTTTTCAAATCTTTAACGAAATTGCTGTGTCGATCATAGCAAATTTTATTAAAATCACCTTGATAATTGATGAAGTATTGTTAAAAATCATACCGCTTAATCCTGTGTTAGTAAGTCTTAAATTCCTGTGACCTCAAAGTTGTGCAGGATCCTAAAATTTTCAGTCACAACAGACTACAGTCAATCCGCTTTGCCAACTCCTAGAGCGGCGGTGCGGTTACCTCTCGCTTCTGTGTCATGAATGGGTGGCGTGTTGCAGATCGGTGGGAAGGGTATTATTTGGTAAGTTGCTTGGTTTAAGCATCACAACTGACGCTAGTTATATGCCATCTCACCCACAGAATCAGTGGATTGTATATGTTTTACATGTTGGATTGACATAATTTGTTTCTTCTTTCACCAAAGTTTGATACACAGAATGGTTATAAGCAGTGAACGTAATAAGGTCAAAACTAACAAAACTACAACTGGATGGAGCACCAAATTCAGAATTCCAGTTGCTGTTGGTGACTGTCCAAGAAGAGTTTCCCGCAGGTGATGTTCTCCATCTTTCCTCACTCTGTCTAGGACATGGTGTGTCCTCTCTGCATTGTGATGGACGATAATCAGGGTTCTTTGTTGTTCCAAATTCATTTTAGGAATTGACTCAGGTCACCATGTTGCAACAGTTTTCTTACCAGTGTGAGATTCTTTCCAATGGTGGTAGGCAATAAATCTTGAAACGATGTTATCGTTAGATTGTAGCAATTAATGAGATGTGACAGGAGCTGAATAGTTAAAGTTGCATCCCATAACTTTGGTAAAATTACAAATACAAATATTTGAGTGATTGTATGTCTCTAGGGTGGTGCTGTCTATAAATACAGAATCACAAAGGGTTCTCGTACGAGCACATCCATTTCCAACGTACAGAGGGCTTTCATCAGGATGTATTTCAAAATGACAAACATTTTGTTCAGTGTCACGACCAGTGTCTTGGGCCTTTATGGTATTACTTTCACAAATAAATCCCTGTTGTTCCCATACAATCATCAGTAGTTGGCCATTTGTTCCCATTTTGTTGGGCCCATAATCTGTGCTCTAACACATAGAGCACGGTTCCACCGTGATTTAATCCCGGTGCAATGAACGGGTGCACGGTGTCTTCCGAAGCATTGCACATTGTCAAAATAAAAGCTGTGGCTTTACCGTCAGTGGGGTCATAAGTGAAATTAGTTAGATGCCACCAAGACTGTAAATCCCTTTTGAACTGAATCGCGTTATCTCAAATGACCTTTCGAAACTCCGTGAGCAAGGTGCTCTCATTGCCTTCCCGTATAATTGCTGTTACAGTGGATTGCGCCCCTAACTGAGGAACGTGTAGGATGCAGAATGTACTAAAGTTACGGTGTTGATTAGCATAAATAAAAGAAGTGAAGGTCTCCACCCTGTGGGTCGGGTTTGTCAACATCTGAACCATATTTGGCTCATGGTGATGATAATTGGCTTGAGAGTAGCCTTGAAGAGAAGGATTTGGGGGTGCTGGTGGGTGACAAGCTCAACATGAGCCAGCAATGTGCGCTGGCAGCCCAGAAACCCCCCGCAGCCTGGGCTGCATCAAAAGACGCGTGGCCAGCAGGGTAAGGGAGGTGATTCTGCCCCTCTGCTCTGCGCTGTTGAGACCCCACCTGCAGTACCGTGTCCAGCTCTGGAGCCCTCAGCACAAGAAGGACATGGACCTGTTGGAGCGGGGCCAGAGGAGGCCCCGGAGATGCTGGGAGGGCTGGAGCCCCTCTGCTGTGAGGACAGGCTGAGAGAGCTGGGGGGGTTCAGCCTGGAGAAGAGAAGGCTCTGGGGAGACCTTCCAGCCCCTGCCAGGCCCTAAAGGGGTTCCAGGAAAGCTGGGGAGGGACTCTGGAGCAGGGAGGGGAGCCGTGGGATGAGGGGGAAGGGTTTTACACTGAAAGAGGGGAGACTGAGATGAGATGTGAGGCAGAAATTGTTTGCTGTGAGGGGGGTGAGCCCCTGGCCCAGGTTGCCCCGAGAAGCTGTGGCTGCCCCATCCCTGGAGGGGTTCAAGGCCAGGTTGGACGGGGCTTGGAGCAACCTGGGCTGGGGGGAGGTGTCCCTGCCCAGGGCAGGGGGTGGCACTGGGTGGGCTTTAAGGTCCCTTCCCACCCAAACCGTTCTGTGATTCTGTGATACTGACCCACCTACCTGCCTCTAGAATTGCATTGTGGGTGCAATCCTCGTTAGCGTACGCACAGGGCCATGATCTCACTGCAATTACAGAGACATGGTGGGGTAGCTCGCGTGACTGGAATGCTGTCAAGGATGGCTATGTACATTTTAGGAAAGACAGGCCAGCAGGGTGAGGTGGTGGAGTTGCTCTCTATGTGAGAGAACAACTGGAATGTATTGGGCTCTGCCTTGGGGTGGATGAAGAACAAGGCGAGAGCTTATGGGTAAGAATTAAGGGGCAGGCTAATATGGGAGACACTGTTTTGGGTGTTTACCAGACCAAGAAGAGGAAGTCAACAAGGCCTTCTACATACAGCTGGAAATAGCCTCATGATCACAGGCCCTGGTTCTCATGGGGGACTTCAACTACCCCGACATTTGCTGGAAAGGCAACACAGCCCAGCACACACAGTCCAGGAGGTTTCTGCAGAGCACCGGTGATAACTTTTTGTCACAGGTGGTGGAGGAACCAATGAGGAGAGGTGTGCTGCTGGACCTTGTGCTGACAAACAAAGAAGGTCTGGCTGGGGACGTGAAGGTTGGGAGTAGCCTCGGCTGCAGTGACCATGAGATGGTGGAGTTCAGGATCCTGCATGGAAGAAGCAGGGCAAAAACTTGGATTAAAACCCTGGGTTTCAGGAGAGCTGACTTTGGCCTCTTCAAAGAACTCCTTGGGGAATCCCATGGGCTAAGGCTCTAGAAGGAAGTGGTTAGTATTTAAGCACCACTTCCTCCAAGCTCAAGATCAGTGCATCCCTAGCAGCAAGAAATACGGCAAAGAAGGCAGGAAACCTGCATGGATGAGCAAGGATCTTCTGGAAAAATGCAGATGGAAGAAGGAAGTTTACAGAATGTGGAAAAAGGGACTGGACACTTGGGAGAAATATACGAACATTGTTAGTATACAGGGATGCAATGAAGAAGGTTAAGGTCCATTTGGAATTAAAGCTGGCAAGGGATGTCAAGGACAATAAGAAGGGCTTCTTCAAGTACATCAGTAGTAAAAGGAAGACCAGGGAAAATGTGGGCCTGCTGCTGAATGAGGTGGGTGCCCTGGTGATGGAGGATGCAGAGAAGGTGGAGTTACTGAATGCCTTCTTTGCTTCAGTCTATACTGCTAAGGCTGGCCCTCAGGAACCCCAGACCCTGGAGGTAAGAGAAGTCATCTAGAGAAAGGAAGACTTTCTCTTGGTTGAGGAGGATCATGTTAGAGATCATTTAGGCAAACCTGACACACACAAATCCACAAGCCCTGATGGGATGTACCCCCGAGTGCTGAGGGAGCTGGTAGATCACAGAATCACAGAATCGTAGGGTTGTCAGGGACCTCTGGAGATCACCTCATCCAACCCCCTGCCAGAGCAGGGTCACCCAGAGCAGGTGGCACGGGAATGCGTCCAGGCGGGTTTGGAATGTCTCCAGAGACGGAGACTCCCCCACCTCTCTGGGCAGCCTGTGCCAGGGCTCTGCCACCCTCACAGGAGAGAAGTTCCTCCTCATGTTGAGATGGAACTTCCCATGGTCAAGTTTGTGCCCGTTACCCCTTGTCCTGTCCCTGGGCACCACTGAGAAGAGCCTGGCCCCATCCTCCTGACACCCCCCCTTTCAGTATTTATAAGCGTTGATAAGATCCCCCCTCAGTCATCTTTTTTCCAGACTAAGAAGACCCAAATCCCTCAGCCTTTCTTCATGAGAGGTGTTCCATCCCCTCAGCATCTTGGCTGCCCTTTGCTGTCCGCTCTCCAGCAGTTCCCTGTCCTTCTGGAACCGGGGAGCCCAGAACTGGACCCAGTGCTCCAGGTGCGGCCTCCCCAGGGCAGAGCAGAGGGGGAGGATGACCTCCCTCCACCTGCTGGCCACGCTCTTCTTGATGCCCCCCCAGGATGCCATTGGCCTTCTTGGCCACAAGGGCCCATCGCTGGCTCATGGTCACCCTGTTGTCCCCCAGGACTCCCAGGTCTCTTTCCACCGAGCTGCTCTCCAGCAGGTCACCCCCAATCTGGCCTGGTGCAGGGGGTTATTCCTCCCCAGGGGCAGCACCCTGCACTTGCCCTTGTTGAATTTCATAAGGTTCCTCTCTGCCCAACTCTCCAGCCTGTCCAGGTCTCGTTGTATGGCGGCACGGCCTTCTGGTGTGCCAGCCACCCCTCCCAGCCTTGTGTCATGGGCAAATGTGCTGAGGGTGCCCTCTGTCCCCTCATCCAGGTCATTGATGGGTATGTTGAAGAGGACTGGACCCAGGACTGACCCCTGGGGAACACCACTCGTCACTGACCTCCAACTAGACTCTGTGCCCCAAAGAAGGAAGGGTCAGACTGGGAGCGTGGCAAAGGGTCCATGTGGGAAGCAGAAGAGGCACAAGAAGCTGTCTCAACAGTGGCCGCTGGCAAGGCAGGAGGGAGGCTCCCCTCCGCAGCAGTGCCCATCCTCCTGTTCCCATCAGCACCCGGCAAGCGGGGTTTTCCTAGCCACCCTCGTGGGATGGAGAACAGCAGGGTCTGGAGTCATGGCCCTGCCCTGCTCCCCTCCCACCCAAGGGCAGGACTAGCCCCAGGGAAAGTGTTTCAAGATGGGATGTGACTGGCTGAAGAAGAAAGGCCTCCTCCAATGTTTGTGTCTCTCTTCAAATGCAAGAGACTCTCCTGCCTCTCACAGTGTGTCGACACCAAGACACTTTTCCCCAAGGGTCGATCCATGCTGAGGCCAAGGTCCTATTGCTGAGCCAGGCATGGCTGATCAGCAGCACTGGGGACATGCCACAGGCTTGGGCAGAAGGGCGAGAGTCCCAGCACCGATGGCTCTGACTCTCCAGCAGCAGCACCTCCAAGAGCATATGGCCTGAACAAGCCCTGTGGAATCTTCCTTTCCCTTCCCTGTGGACAACAATCAGCTTTGCAGACTGGTGTGGACTTCCCACGAGATGTTGTGAGCTCAGCCATAAGCAGCATCAGGGCTTTGGAGAGGCAGGAGAAGCACAGCCCAGAGACAAGGTCTGAGGTATAGCCCAGCTCCCACGGAGCCCTCTCCCAAGGGGAGGCTGTAACTATTCCATGACAGCATTTCCATCATGTGCACCTCTCTTTTCCCAGCCCTCCTCCTCCCCTAAGAAGGTCTCGCCCTGTTGGCCACTTCCAGCCCCCCAGATCCCCAGGGCTCTTCAGAGCAGGTCTCCAGGCTAGAAGGACCAGCCCTGCCTTTGCCTTTCTGTGGAGGTGCCAACTGCAGCTGGTGCTGAACTTCGCTCTCAGACACCAGAGAAGACCCAGAGAGGCTTAGCACCAGGGAATCACATTCTCCCACTGCCTTGCTGGTGGAGCTGGGCCACACATCTCCTGGGGGATTCTCTGCGGTGGCCCCAGCATGCTTTCCTGGCCTGTGATGGGGGGGTGCCCCACAGAAATGTATGGGCTGTGGGGTTCAGGGAGGGACATGGGCCCAGCATGGGGCTCTGTGATCGCCTGTGAACACAGGAGTGCCATGTCCATGGGGCAGGGAACCACCCTCCTCTGTGCCAGAGCAGGGAGAAGACCACAGGGGTGACGGCTGCCTGCCCATGCTCCTCTCCTGCCCCAACACAAAACGGTACTATTTAAGGGATGGTGCTCACTAGAGCCTCCATAAGAACCTATTTGCCGCTGTGCCACCAAAGAACCGGGTGTCCCAAGAGGTGGCACTGTCTGCCCTTCACATCTCCAAGCCTCATGGTGGGACAATCCAATTTGCCCTGATCTGCCCTTATTTGGGGGCACATGGTGGGGGGCAAGGGGATCGCCTTTACAGAGACACCCCAGGTGTCCGTGCTCCCTCCCTCCCTCGGCTCATCCCCGAGCTACAGGCAGAGAGGACCCAGGTGCCTGGGCGCTGGCAGACCAGAGGGAACACAGACACAGACACAGACACACAGAGCGTAGCTTTGCTGATGGGTTTTATTGATGATTAGAGGGAAATGGGCCAGGGCGCCCAGGGGATCAGGTGGGGTCATCCAGGGATGATCATCTCCTCATGCTGCTGGAGGGGGACAGGACATGGGTGTCACCACCAGTTCCAGTCCTGAAAGACAGAGCCCACAATAAGCCCCCCAGTGTCGGCCGGGACATGACAGTGGCCTTGTCCCGCCACGGTGACTCTCTGCAGAGACGTGGGGAAGGAGCAGGGAACTGGAGCCCTCCATATATGCGAAGGACTGGATTTGGCTCTCCTGAGAGCCATATGGCACCCAGAGGGCCTTGCCCAGTGTGCCAGAACCCCAGGAAGCCCCTAAATCTCCCAGATCCCTGCCCAGCCCTCACGGTGGTCCTTGGGGTCTGTATGGCACCAGAGCCCCTGCCTGTCCTGCATGGTGACCCTCTGGGTCCGTAGAGCCCCACTGGGTGAAGGGAAAGGCATGGGGGGAGCTGTGTCCAGCTCCCCCTGGGCCATGGATCATGCACAGTCCCCTCTCTTTCCCTCTCCCACACCCAAGTTCTGGCCATCGCAGTGGGCTCAGGGATCCCCCAGGGCCCAGCATCCTCTGTGGGGCTGGAGACTCCCTGATGCTGCTCACCTAGACATGAAGGGCTGCAGCCACACGTCTCTGGCGCAAAAGGTCCGCAGCCTTGTCAGCCAGAGGAGGCTGGGGAGAAATCAAGGGTTAGGGAAAGGCGTGGCTGCAGTGGGCTGTACTGGGAGGCAGTAGAGGGGAAAGCAAGGGGGTCCTTGGGGAAGGTGCCTCCGGGGAGAAATGGGGTGCATGAGCTTGTGTGGTGGTGCACAGGGAGCAGCGGGGGTCCTGGGGAAGGGGCGCAGCTGGGTGCATGGCTGTGTAGTGGGGCATCGTGGGGTGTACTGGGTTGTCATGGGATGGATGGGAATGGCATGGGGGCCCTGGGGACGGGACCCTCCCTGGGAAAAGAGTGGGGTGCAGGGGTGTTTTCCGGGGTTGCAGTGGGGTGCATTGGGGTGTACTGGGGCACCCTGGGATGTGCTGGAGTGTGGTGGCCATGGAGGGGAGGGACTGGGGACAGCAGAACTCGTGGTACCCACCAGATCCCTCTTTCCTAGCAGACCTCTGGGTACTGCCGCCTGTAAAGAGAACAGGAGACGTCACTGGTGGCTGGGGTGTCCCCGGTCCCAGCAAGGGATGGGAGGACCAAAGGGCTCTCCTGTTCCCCAGCCTGGAAGCCCTCCAGCTCCACCCAAGTACTTACAACCATGTCACTAAGTCCACTTCCTTCCAAGAGTGCCTAGGAAAGGAGAGCAAAGGGATGGTCTGGGCTGGAGCTCGTTGGGGCTGTGGGTGGGACACAGGTGTCCCCAGTCCCCCCAGGCCCATGGCTTCCCCCTGGTCTGAAGGGGAAAATCCTTCCTGCTCCTCGCAGCTCCATTCCTCAGAGTTTTACCTGGGATACGTGTTCATGCAGGGAGCAGGGGTGGGGATGGAGACGAGGATAGCGTGGGGAATTCAGGGCCTCCAGAGAGGATGGGGGTGGGGAGGACCCAAAAACAGGGCACTGGGGTGAACGAGGGGACCCCAAGGGAATGGGCAGGGGGTGTTGAATGGACAGGACTGTGTGGGATGCAAGTTGAGGCAAAGGAATTCAAGTGGAGGGGACAGAGGGACTTCCAGCGAGGTGGTTGGTGGGGGCAGAAGGAAGAGGACTGCAGAGGACCAAACCCCGGGGACTGGGAGAGTGTTTGGGAGTGGGGGTTCAAGGAAGGTGATCTGGGGACAGCATCGCAGTGGGGAGGGTGAAAGGCAAAGGACCGAAGGGAAAGAGTGAAAGGCAGGCACTGGGAACAATCAATGGAAGGTCATTTGGGGACCCTAGAAAGGACACGGAGGAGGTCCCGGGGAGGTAAAGCCTGAGGCGACCAAAAGGATGGGATGGGGAGGCCAGAAAGGGAGAGCTGTGGGGGCACCAAGACAAGAAACGGGGGGGAGCCCTCAGAGGAGTTTGTGGTGGACCCTCCCAGGGAGGGGACAGGTCTGACCAGTCACTGAGGAACTCGGTCTCTGGGCAGCAGAAGCTTAATTGTGGGGGAAGTGGAGGGAAGAGACAGAACTGTGGGAGGGAGAAAGCTGCATTGCCCAGGGCTGGAGGTGCCTGGGAGCCTGGAGGAGCTCCTTGCTTGGGAAAGGGAGAGGCCAGTTCAAGGGGTTTCGTGCTCACCACCACGATTTCAATCTGCAGGAGAGCGGATGTCCTGTTGCTAAGCCCCATCCCCAGCCTTGAGGCGCTCCCCGTGGCGCTGGGGACTCACCTGAGCATCTTCCGGGGTGCACAGCAGGATGGTGAAGAGCAGGGCCACGCTGAGGACTGCGACCTTCATCTTCCTCTGCAGTGTGGTAAGTCCTGGGTGAAGCTGGAGAAGGTGAGGCACCAATTTATTCCTCCCAGGACTCCTCCTTGTCCCTCCCCACCCCAAGAGCCCCCGGGGCAAAGCCAGGTTTGGCAGAGACACCAGGCCTGGCAACAAGCCCACCCTGGCACAGAGTCACCCCCCGCCTCCGGCACTGGCCCAGACACCTTCCCCGGCATCAGTCCAGCTTCCTGCATGGGGCAGCTGCATGAGGAAGTGCCCAGGCATCTGCAGGTGGTGAGGGGACGCGCAGTGCACCCCTGACAGCCGGACACTCTGCGATGATGACCCACTGCTCCAAGGAAAAGCCAACCTCCAACAGCCCCCCAAAGCCACATCCCCCCTTCTCCCAGTGCCCCTCACCTCCCAGCACTGCCATCCCCCAATGCCACTCAGCTCCCAGGCCCGTTTTTCCCTCCGGGACTCCCCCAGAGATGGCACCAGCCTCAAACTAGGGGTCCCTCCCCTTGCGTAAACGGGGGGCTGGGACTGACCCCTCTTCTCGGGGCACCCTGGACTGCAGGATTGGGGAACACTGGGAGGTAGGAGGAAAACTCAGGGCATGGACAATGAGGACAGCCGGATGACTGGGATCTTCAGTCACTGAAGGCAATGGGGAGCACTGCTGCATGTTGGGCACCGGGAGATGTGGGCTGGGCTTTGGGGAAGTGCTGGGGTTGTCGCAGTGCCCTGCTCCAGCCCACCCCATTTCCCTTGCACTGCGCATTATAATCTGGTCCAGTTCCCAGCCACGTCCTCCCCAGAGCAGAAAACAGGGGGGAATATCCCTTGGCCTGGCCCTCACCGTGCCCCTCCCTGGGTCCACCATGCCCTCCAGACAACAGGGGTCCTACTCTGCAGAGCTTCCCCCGGATGGTGGGTCCCAGTGACGCCGTCCCCAACAAGGCTCTGGCTCATTCTGGGAGTTCCTGGCTGGCACTTGGCCACAACTCACCAAAGGCCCTTGTCCCCACGGAGTGTCCCTCCAATGCCCTCATCCTTGGCCCAGGCCAGTGCTGCCCCTGAGCAGGATGCGGCCATTCAGAGGGACACAATGAAACGGTTGCTTGTCCACAGGCAGCCACACGGAGGTAATTGTGGGGAAAGAGCTCCGCTGGCAAGAGGAGGGATGTTTGTCCCCGCAGCATCTCTGATAAGCCCTGTTTGCCCAGGGCCCGTGGCGCAAGGGGCCTGTTGAGTAAGATTGATGCTTCACAAGAGTGCCCAAGTGGGGGAGTCTGGTGCGGGTTCAAGCAGCCTGGATGGCTGGGCTCCCTCCAGCCCTGGCAGCGAGGAGATCCACAGAGGAGGGACACGAGGGAGGAGGAGCAGTCCTGGGGTACCCCGCACGCCTGGTGTTCCCTGGCTCCCCTGGGGACAGGCTGAAGCCCAGAGGCGGGGGCAGTCCTGAGGGAGCTGCCTGACCCCTGGAGTGTCGCCGTCCTCCAGGAAGGCCTGGTGTCAGGGGAGTCCTGAAGGAGTGGGGCTTAGGGCAGCCGGGGTGATGGAGCTGTCTCCCCAGGGGCACTGCATCCCTTTCCCTCTCTTCCCCTGCCTGCCCGGCAGCTTTGCCTAGGGCTTTCCAGGGTGTTTTCCTTCACAGCCCCCCTGGCTCAAACATCACCATCCTGGGGGCCCTTGACAGCATCCTCTGGCCAGAGAGGGGCAGGGGCAGTGTGGGACTCAGAGAACCGTAGAACGGCGAGAGTTGGGAGCGACCTTAAAGATCATGTAGTTGCAACCCCCCTGCCATGGGCGGGGACACCTCCCACTAGACCAGCTTGATTGAAGCCCCGTCCAACCTGCCCTTGAACACTTCCATGGAAGGGGCATCTTCTACTTCTCTGGGCAACCTGTCCCAGTGTCTCGCCACCCTCACAGTAAAGAATTTCTTCCTAATACCTCATCTAAATCTCCCTTCTTTCAGTTTAAAACCGTTACCCTTTGTCCTATCGCTACACTCTCAGGTAAAGAGTCCCTCCCCGGCTTTCCCGTACTCCCCCTGTAAGTACTGGAAAGCTGCTATAAGGTCTCCCTGGAGCCTTCTCCTCTCCAGGCTCAACGCTCTCAGCCTGTCCTCACAGCAGAGGGCCTTGGAGCCTCCGACCATCTTCGTGGCCCTCCTCTGGACTCAGTCCAGAAGGTCCATGTCCCTCTTATGTGGGGTCTCACCAGCGCAGAGTAGAGGGGCAGAATCACCTCCCCCGTCTTGCTGGCCACGCTTCTTTTGATGCAGCCAGGACGCGGTGGGCTGCCATCGGTGCTCTCTTCAAGGATGGCAGCGCCCCAAACAGCAGAGGGCACCTCTGTTAGCAGGGACACACTCCTCATGAAGATGGGCATAGTTTGGATCAACAAGCTCAGGCCCCCCTGTTTTGCCTCCTGCAGGTGCACACATCTGTCAGAAGAGGTAGAGAAAAGGACCAATGTTTATTGATTTCTGCATAACGAGAAGACCAGCATTTTTACGAGCGGTGTGAGGTAGCGCTGGGAGGAGGCAGGGCCAGGAAGGTCTCAGTCAAGAGATGCGGTACGTATTTACTTGTTCCTTTCGGTAGCTGATAGTCAGAAGTAACCCCACGGAACGACCAGCAGACCCTCTAGCCACACTGAGCAAGAGCAACGTGGAATGCATTGGACTCCACGGCTGTCCCGAGCTCATGGGACATCAATCTTAGGAGGGCAGATCCGTGGATACTTTGTAGGGCTGGCACATTCCTCTGTAAACGCATCCTCTCTTTGTTAAGTGCCACAGTAATTGAAGCTACCACGCTGTGCTTCCCACTTGCCCTTCACTCCAAAGCCATCCGGCGCTCCATGTCACATGTCTGAAAGTAAAAGAGTGCGCCATTTCAGTCCTGTGTCTCTGAGGCTAATTCATTGTGGTGAGACACAAGCTGGGAATCCAAGGCTGGCGGCAAAGAGCTGGTGTAGGTTTTGAAGTCGCTGGAAGGTTTTCCTGAGTTGCAGTGAATGCAAGGTGTCACTGCTTTTGTTCCCTTGGTGATACAGACTGCTGTCACGGCTTCAAAGAAATAAAAATACACTGATAAGTGGTTCACGAGAACTGGAGATGGCTCAGCTTCTTCAGTGACATTCTATGTCGTGGTCAAGGATTTTGGGTATGGTTCTATCTTTACGGGACACTAGTTATAAACAAGAGAAGTGTTGTGGATCATCTGTGAAAAGATGTAAGGCAACTGACTTGAATACTTGCTTTGGAAATTGCCCAAAGAGCAGGCAGTCACCTGGAAGATTTTCACGTTGACTGCTTCTGCTCTGTGTGTTATTTATTAGATAGCGAAGTTACCCAGTGTTGAATTCTTGATCATCTTTAAATGTGCCGTGACGCTATTTGTATTCTGAAGTTATTCTGAAAAGACTTGGTGAATTGTGCGCACTGTCATAATGGAGGAAGATTGACTCAGGAGAGGTCAAGGCTGCCTTGGAGATAAATGCAAATGAGGGACAAATGCATTTGATAGCCACTTAACATTCAAGGTGCTACTCAGGAAGGTCCCATCTGCTGCTTGAATGACGTCGGAAAGGACTCAGATCTGTGGGGACAGACAGACAGCGTGGGCCCTTTTTTTCCACACAGTTACATTTTGCTTCCCATCTCCCAGCACCCTCCAGTTTCCAGTGTCCCTCGGTACCCACGGAGGGTGGGGGGGGAAGGACAGGACTCAGCAGGGGGTCTCTGTCCCGCTGTCCTGCTTTTGGCTGGGATATAGAGTTTACAAGAGGTTTGAGCCGAGCACGTTCGAGGGAACTTAGAACTGTTCTATCTGTTCAACAGTTGCTGGTCATGCTATTGACTTCTCTGTTCCGGACATTAGTTTCTCTGCTCTGTGCCGTGCTCCCTTTTTTGTTGTGGAAAGGTGGTGAAAGCGAAAGCAGTGCTCAGGCAGTGAGGAACGCAGTGGTGGCAAGGGTAAGTTCTGCGGCTGGGCGCTAGATCGAAGCGAAGGAGGGTGTTCCCAGAGCCAGGGAAAGACAAGGAAGAGCTTTCTGTGGTGGCATGACTGGCTGGGTACCTGAGGGGAGAGCAGTGGATGTTGTCTACCCTGACTTTAACAAGGCTTTTGACACCGTGTCCCATGACATCCTCATAGCAAGCTTAGGAAGTGTGGGTTAGATGAGTGGACAGTGAGGTGGAGTGAGAACTGGCTGAATGGCAGAGCTCAGAGGGTTGTGATCGGCGGCACAGAGCCCAGGTGGAGGCCTGTAACTAGCGGTGTTCCCCAGGGGCCTGTACTGGGTCCAGTCTTGCCCAACGTATTCATCGACGAGCTGAATGAAGGGACAGAGTGTACCCTCAGCAGGTTTGGTGATGACATAAAGCTGGGAGGAGTGGCTGACACACCAGAAGGCCGTGACGCTATTCAGCGAGACCTGGACAGGCTGGAGAGTTGGGCGGGGCTGGAGGAACCTCATGAGGTTCAGCAGTGGGAAGTGTAGGGTGCTGCACGTAGGGAGGAATAACCCCATGCACCAGTAGAGGTTAGGGACTGACCTGCTGGAAAGCATCTCTGCAGAGAGGGAGCTGGGAGGCCTGGTGGACAAGAAGTTGCCCATGAGGCAGCAATGTGCCCTGGTGGCCAATGGTCTGCTGGGGTGCAAGAAAAAAAGCGTGGCCAGCAGGGCGAGGGAGATCATCCTGCCCCTCTGCTCTGCCCTAGTGAGGTGACATCCTGCGTACTGTGCCCAGCTCTGGGTTCCCTAGCTGAAGAAAGACAAGGAACTACTGGAGAGGGTCCAATGGAGGGAAGCGATATCATCCAGAGGGACCTGGGCAGGCTTGAGAGGTAGGTGTGCGCATACCTCATGAAGTTCAACAAGGCCAAGTGCAAGGTCCTGCACGTGGGTCAGGGCAATCCCAAGGCCAAATCCAGGCTGGGCAGAGAATGGATTGAGAACAGCCCTGAAGAGAAGGACTTGGGGGTGTTGGTGGATGAGAAGCTCAACAAAAGCCAGCAATGTGCGCTGGCAGCCCAGAAAGCCACCCGCATCCTGGGCTGCACCAAAAGACGTGTGGCCAGTAGGTGGAATTAGGTGTGATTCTGCCCCTCTGCTCCGCTCTGATGAGACCCCACCTGGAGTACTGCGTCCAGCTTCAGAGGCCACAGCACAGGAAGGACATGGACCTGTTGGAGCACGGACAGAGGAGGTCACGAAGATGATGGGAGGGCTGGAGTCCCTCTCCCATGGAGACAGGCTGAGAGAGCTGGGGTTC
>CANTUZ010000014.1:9876099-9929642 GCA_947846985.1 Fratercula arctica | reverse complement strand
TCCTCGGGTTTGGGCACCAGGAAGGACGGAGCCGGAGGGGGGGGCCTGGGGCGGCACCCGGGGGGGAGGGTGGTGTTGGTGAAACCCAGATGAGAGAGGACACCTGGGCAAGGGGGGGACACCCGGAGATTGCGGGGGGACACTACCCATGGGTGGGGGAAGGCACCCAGAGGTGGGTGGGGTCCAGAGACTGGGGGGGTGTCACCCACTGGGGAGGTGTCACCCATGGGGGGTACCCAGATACCACCCGTGGGGGGGGGGTGGGGGGGGGGGCCAGAGGTGGGAGGGGCACCCAGAGACTGGGGGGTGTCACCCATGGGGGGGAGTTACCCAGAGACTGGGGGGTGTCACCCATGGGGGGGAGTTACCCAGAGACTGGGGGGTGTCACCCATGGGGAGGAGTTACCCAGAGGCTGGGGGGTGTCACCCATGGGGGGGGAGTTACCCAGAGACTGGGGGGTGTCACCCATGGGGAGGAGTTACCCAGAGACTGGGGGGTGTCACCCATGGGGGGGAGTTACCCAGAGGCTGGGGGGTGTCACCCATGGGGAGGAGTTACCCAGAGACTGGGGGGTGTCACCCATGGGGGGGAGTTACCCAGAGGCTGGGGGGTGTCACCCATGGGGGGGGAGTTACCCAGAGACTGGGGGGGTGTCACCCATGGTGGGGGGGGGGCACCCAAAGACTGGGGGAGCCCAGTCAAGGGTCACCAAACGGGAAGCGCGTGTGGGATCGCCCTGACATGGCGGGGGGGGACCGAGCGATGAGCGCACACTCGGCAGCGGGGGCCGCCAGGGGCGGGTGGGGCCCGGGAGGGTCCCGGGAGGGTCCCGTCCCGCCCCAGGGTGTCCCCAGGGTGTCCCCAGGGTGTCCCCGGCCCCCCGGACCTGCGCCTCCTCCCCCAGCAGAGCCAGCCCCGCCGCGCTCCCGGGTACGGCGGGCGAGACCGGAAACGGGGCGGGGCCACGCCCACCCGCGGCCGGAAACCGCGCACACTTCCGGCGCGGGGGATGATGGGATATCGAGTACGGCCCAGTGCGGGCCAGTGCTCCCAGTATGGACCACCACAGACCGCTCCCAGCGCGGTCAGAGAGCTCCCAGTAAGACTCCCTAACTCTCAACAGTGCTCCCAGTGCGGTCCCAGTGCTCCCAGTATGACTCCCTGACTCCACCCAGTGCTCCCAGTGCAGTCCCAGTGCGACACTCTGGTTCTCCCCAGTGCTCCCAGTATGTTCCCAGTACTCCCAGTATGACTCTCTGGTTCTCCCCAGTGCTCCCAGCATGTTCCCAGTACTCCCAGTATGACTCTCTGGTTCTCCCCAGTGCTCCCAGTATGTTCCCAGTACTCCCAGTATGACTCTCTGGTTCTCCCCAGTGCTCCCAGTATGGTACCAGTGTTCCCAGTATGACTCTCTGGTTCCTCCCAGTGCTCCCTCTGCAGTCCCAGTGCTCCCACTATGCCTCTCTGCTTCCCCCCAGTACAGTCCCACTGGTCCCAGTGTGACTCCCCTTACCCCAGTGCTCCCAGTATGACTCCCTGACTCCACCCAGTGCTCCCAGTGCGACTCCCTGACTCTGCCCAGTGCTTCCAGTGCTCCCAATATGACTCTCTGCTTCCTCCCACTGCTCCCAGTGCAGTCCCAGTGCTCCCAGTATGACTCCCTGACTCCCCCCAGTGCTCCCAGTATGTTCCCAGTGCTCCCAGTATGACTCCCTGACTCCCCACGGTGCTCCCAGTGCAGTCCCAGTGCGACACTCTGGTTCTCCCCAGTGCTCCCAGTATGTTCCCAGTGCTCCCAGTATGACTCTCTGGTTCCCTCCAGTGCTCACAGTGGGGTCCCATTACTCCCAGTATCACACTCTGGTCCCCCCAAATGCTCCCAGTGGGATCCCAGTGCTCCCCGTATGGTTCTTTGGTTCCTCCCAGTATTCCTACTGCGCTCCCAGTGCTCCCACTATGCCTCTGTGCTTCCCCCCAGTGCTCCCAGTATCGTACCAGCACTTCTAGTATGACTCATTGACTGGCCCCAGTGCTCCCAGTGCGGTCCCAATGCTCCCACTATGACTCCCTGACTCACCCCAGTACTCCCAGTGCATTTCCAGTGCTCCCAGTATGACTCTCTGATTCCCCCCAGTGCTCCCAGTGTGGTCCCAGTGCTCCCAGTATGACTCTCTGATTCCCCCCAGTACTCCCAGTATGTTCCCACTGCTCCCAGTATGACTCCCTGACTCCCCCCAGCGCAACTCCCTGACTCCCACCAGTGGTCCCAGTGCAGTCCCAGTGCAGTCCCAGTATGACTCTCTGGTTCCCCCCAGTGCTCCCAGTGTGGTCCCAGTGCTCCCAGTATGACTCCCTGCCTCCCCCCAGCACTCCCAGTGTGGTCCCAGTGCTCCCAGTATGACCCACTGACTCCCCCCAGTGCTCCCAGTGCAGTCCCAGTGCTCCCAGTATGACTCCATGACTCCCTCCAGTGCTTCCAGCGCAGTCCCAGTGCTCCCACTGTGACACTCTGGTTCCCTCCAGTGCTCCCAGTACAGTGTCAATGCTCCCAGTATGACTCCCTGACTCCTCCCGGTGCTCCTAGTGTGGTCCCAGTGCTCCCAGTATGACTCTCTTGTTCCCCCAGTGCTCCCAGTGGGGTCCCAGCTCCCAGTATGACTCCCTGACTCGCCCCAGTGCTCCCAATACTGTCCCAGTGCTCCCAGTATGACCCTCTGGTTCCTCCAGTGCTCCCATTGCAGTCCCAGTGCTCCCGCTATGACTCTCTTATTCCTCCCAGTGCTCCCAGTGCGGTCAAGGTGCTCCCAGTATGACTCCCTGACTTGCCCCAGTGCTCTTACTGCATTCCCACTTCTCCCACTATGACTTCCTGACTCCCCCCGGTGCTCCCAGTATGGTTCCATTGCTCCCAGTATGACTCCCTTACTCATCCCAGTGCTCCCAGTGGGGTCCCATTTCTCTCTGTATGACTTTCTGACTCACCGCTGTGCTCCCAGTGCAGTCCCAGTGCTCCCAGTATGACTCCCTGACTCACCCCAGTGCTCCCAGTATGGTCCCCATGTTCCCAGTCCGGCACCAGTGCTCCCAGTTCCTCTTAAGTGGGAGCGTTGGGGATGGGGCGTGGCTGTGAGGGAAGGGGGCGTGGCCATGGCTTAAACGGGTTGGGCCATGAGGGGCAGGGCTATGTGGGGAGGGGCTCCACCAACCCTTTCCTGGCCACCACCAACTACCCCTTGGCCACCACTGCCTCTCCAGGGGCTCCACCGACTTGCCCATGGCCACCACCGACCACCCCGTGGACACCACTAACTCCCCATGGCCACCATTGCCCCCTCCATGGCCACCACCCCACCCTTTCCATGGCCACCAGTGCCCCTTCCATGGCCACCACCAACCGCCCTGTAGCCACCACCAACTCCCCCATGGCCACTGTTGCCCCCTCCATGGCCACCACTGCCCTCTCCATGGCCACCACCAACCCCCTCATGGCCACCACTGCCTTCCCCATGGCCACCACTGCCCTCTCCATGGCCACCACCAACCCCCTCATGGCCACCACTGCCTTCCCCATGGCCACCACTGCCCCCTTCATGGACACTACTGCCTTGCTGGGGGCTTCACTGACCCTCCACGGCCACCACTGACCCACCCATGGCCACCACCACCTCTCCAGGAACTCCACCGACCCCCCCATGGCCACCACCAACGCCCCCGTGGCCACCACCGACCTCCCTGTGGACACCACCAACTCCCGCATGGCCACCAGTGCCCCCTCCATGGCCACCACTGACCTCCCCATGGCCACCACTGCCCCCTCCATGGCCATAACTGCCTCGCTGGGGGCTCCACTGACTTCCCCATGGCCACCACTGACCCCTGTGGCCACCACGGATGGCAGGTGGGCCACCAAACCCTGCCAGGAGGCCAGCCAGCCGCTTCCCCCCACCCCCGCCCCCCCCGGGGTCATGTCCAGGTCACCATCTCCTCTCGGCCACTCCCACCCCGCTCGCAGCCCTTCTGCTTTCACTTTTGATATCCTTTCCGAGAAAGAATATAAAAATAAGAAAGGAGGTGGTGCCGGGGGGTGGGGGCTGGGCGAGAGCAGGGCGAGTGTAATAAACAGCCAGATTCCTTAAACAGAAATGGCACTTATTTTATTATAGGGACAAAGTCGATAAAGCGAAAGCACAGCGCTGGGTGCATGACTCAAGTCAGAGGCACACCAGCTACTACTTCACCCATGTCTTATATACATCCAACATTGCATCAGAGTAATGATTTATGATGATTATCATTAATCCCTTTTTCTTCTATTTGTGTGTTTTCCTTCTGGCAATTGTTTCTGAGGATCGATAATCTTCAGTTCCCTTTTTCCATGCAGATCAGCTCCCTTCTCCTATGCGTCTGTCTCCTGTTAATCATTTGTGGGGTCTCTTGGAGAAGTTCTCTTTTGTTTCTCTCAGATGTTCTTCTTCATAGCTGCTGTTAGTTGTTATCTTTAAGGTTTCTCATGTTTCCTAATTTACTAAAGGTTAATTATCCTTATCATTCAAGTATTTATAGCCTTGTTGTTATTGCGAAAGCCAACAATACCTTCACTATTTTTCACAGTGAGGAAGCCCACTGCGAGGAAGACCTCGGCGAGGAAGATCAGGGTGAAGTAGCCCCCGGGCCGGCCACCTCCTGCCGGGTAAGTGGCACCTCCTGGCTCTCACCTCCCCCCCTCCTCCACTGCTGCTGCTGCTGCTGCTCTCCAAATCCGGCTTTCTCAGCCCAAAAGGGCCCTGAATCGCTGCTTCTCAGCCCAAGAGCTCCTTAAATCAATGCTTCTGAGCCCCAAAGCCCCCCAGATTGCCCTTTCTCAGACCCAAAGCTCCCTAAGTCCCTGTTTCTCAGTCAAAAGCTCCCTAAATCCCTGTTTCAGAGCTCCAAAGTTCCCTAAATCGCTGTTTCTCAGCCCAAAAGTTCCTAAATTGTTTTTTCTTAGCCCAAAAGCTCTGTAAATTGGTGTTTCTCAACCCAAAAACTCCCTAATTGCTGTTTCTGCGCCCCAAAGCTCCCTAAATTGCTGTTTCTCAGCACAAAAGCTCCTCAAGTTGCTGTTTCTGAGCCCGACAGCTCCCTAAATCGCCGTTTTGGAGCCCCAGAGATCCCTAAATGGGTGGGTTTGAGCCCAGAAGCTCCCTAAATTGGCATTTCTGAGCGCCAAAGCTCCCTAAATTGCTGCTTCTGAGCCCCACATCTGTGTTTCTGAGTCCAAAAGCTCCCTAAATGGCTGTTTCTTGGCCCAAGAGCTCCTTGAATCACTGTTTCTGAGCCCCAAATCCCCCTACATCAGTTTTTCTGAGCCTAAAAGGTTCTTACATCAGTGTTTCTCAGCCCAAAAGCTCCCTAAATTGCTGTTTCTGAGCCCAAAAGCTCCGTAAATCACTCTGTCTGAGCCCAAAAAGATCACTACGTTGACATTTCTGAGCCCTGAAGCTCCCTAAATCGCTGGTTCTTGGCCCCAAAGGTCCCTAAATTGCTGTTTCTCAGCCCAAAAGCTCCCTAAATCCCTGTTTCTGAGCCCAAAAGCTGCCTACATCACCCCCCCGTCCCCCCCCAGGTCCCACCGGCCACCATGGAGCCCTCCCAGGAACCTGCTGTCGACTTCGCCTCCCCCCCGGGGGACGAGGGGGGGCCCCGGGCGGGGGACGATGGTGATGTCATCCCACCGGTGATGTCACCCCGGCTCCCCCCCGCCATTCCCGTGGGGGGACACCAGGATGCGGGTGCCACCCCGGAGGATGTGATGGGCCACCACGCGTCCCACCCCGGCGATGACACCTGGGGGATTCTCTGCGACGAACCAGGTCTGGATCCTCCTGGGAATCCGGGAAAATCTGTGTAAATCTGTGTAAACCTGGGAAAATCCACCCTCACATTCTTCTCCATTCCTTTGCAGAGCCAGCAGATCTGCTGGCAGGAGATGAAGGTTCCGGGCAGGATCAGGCCCCTGAAGCCCTCAGCAGACATGAGGTGGGTGTGGCCGACTCCTCCAGCACTCAAAGTTTGGTTTTTTGGCTTTTTTTTTTGAGAGCAAAAATGTCCAATTTGGGGGTCTGAGCAACTTCTTGTTCCCAGCCTGGCTGCCGACCGGCTCCACTTCCCGCTCCGGGTTTTGGCTGGGTTCACTGTTATACAAAAATGAAAGTGAAAGGGAAAGCGACTTTTAGGTTGAGAGAAAAAAATGAAGTGAAAAGTGAGAGAAACTCAAGAAAACAAAATGACATGGCAGAAATCACTGCGCCAGGTCCTCAGTTGAAAAAAAAAAACAACCTAAATCCCCCCCAAATTCCTCGTTTTTTTACATTCTTATTGCAGAGAATGAGGGGAGGTGGAGCAGTTCATTGGCCAAGTTGGAGTCCTCCACCTGGTCCTCCAATGGTGAGGTCAATTTAAAAAAAAAAAGCCCAATTTCAGCCAAAAAATGGGGTTATTAGGCCAAGCACGTGTGTGAACGTGAGTTTTGGGACCTGCTGGGGAATCTTTGGGTTGGTGGAGGCATCTCTGAGGGCTTGGCCTTGCCAAAGAAGTCCCACATTGGCCAGGTTCTGGGCTTGAAGGAGCCATAGCCGCAGCCACGGCCACGGTGTGCTCTGAGGTGGCTCCAGTGTTCCTCCCAAAGCTCCTGTGACAAGCAGGGACTCCGTTCTTCTCCTTCCCAGGCCCCCGCAGTCCCACCAGGAGATGAGATCGAGCTCCAGCAGATCCCAGATCACTGCCACGCCTCGGTGGAGATGGAGAACTACCAGAATGCTGGTGTCCATCCAAAGAGAGCATTGGGAATGCGAGAGCATCGCCAGAGTCCGGTGAGTCCACTGTGGCTTTTGAAGCTCATGGCCAAAGCTCTTGGAGGACAAGGGTTGAGTTGTCCATGCCAGGACAGCGTCGTTGGCCTGGATTTTGGAGCTCAGTGTTCTACAAGTGCTACGGGCAGAAGAAGCCCCTGCCCGGCCCTTTGTCTCTCTGGTCTTTTGAGCTCTCAGCTTTTGAACTTCATTTTTTCTGTTGTTCCTTCAACTCTTCCCATTTTTCTTTTCTCCAGGGGAAGGTCCCAGGTCATGTCAGGGGAGCGGAGATGACAACCCAGCGGAACCTCAACCACCCAGGTACAACTGAGGGTGTTTCCTCAGTCACGCCCTGTTCTCTTGAGGACAAACTAGGTGCTGAGTTGTGTCAGGAGCAGCCCTGGGTGATAAGAGCTGGTTGGGAGGTGTAAGCTCTTGGAGACACCACACCCAAAAGCCTCCTGGTCTTCCCCTGGGACCTGTCCAGGGAAGAGAATGGGGAGGAAGATGTGATGAGCCACCCTCACCCTGCCGGCCTCTCTGTCCACCCCTGTCCTCTACAGGGCTGTGCCCGAGTGCTGGTGGAGCTTAGGAGGACGGTGAAGACCTCACTCCTAGAGTGGGGTTCTTCTTCCAAGAAGACCATGCCCAAGCTGCGAGGAGCCCCCCTCTCCCTGGCACACCCCAGTTTCTACCTTTCCTTGGCTTGCCGCCTTCTCTGGAGGCGTTAATCGATGCTTTCTCCTCGCTTGCAGATATCCGGGAGATCAGAGAAGGCCCAGGACCTTCCAGCAGGTTTGTTGCAGGGAGGGATGTCATCACTGAAGGGTTTGAGGTTGGATCTGGAGGGCTGGAGGTCATCACTGAAGGCTTTGAGGTTGGATCTGGAGGGCTGAGGTCATCGCTGAAGGCTTTGAGGTTGGATCTGGAAGGCTAGAGGTCCAGTAGCTCCCCAGGGGAAGGAGGAGATGCAGCTTGGGCATCATTAGGTCCCTTCTCCCCTCAAATCCCACCCGCGTGTCAGAGTAGAGGGACCCCCAGGGTGTCCTTCCACATCCTCTTCCCACAGAGGAAGACCTCGGAGTAACCAAGGGGTCTTCAACAGGGCGGGAGGTGATGACGCAGGGGACGCGCAACCTCCGAGAATGCCAACCAGGAGCCAGCTGAAGTGGACGTGAGTGGTGGGGCAGGTGAAGATGGGGAAGGGGGACGGTGGCAGGAGGACGCGGTGGAGACCCACCACCTCTTTTCCAACAGCTGTGAGCCCAACCCTTATCTCTTTGATGGACGTCACCCACCACAAGACATGATGACCCTGGAGTTTGTTGCTGTGCTGGCAGAACATTCCAAACTCAGTGAACAATCCAAGATCTGCGTTGTCTTCTACAAACAGCCCGGCTGCTGCGAAGAATTCGCCAACATGGAGAAAAGGTGAAAAAAAAAATAATGGTTGAATTTCCTCTGAGGAGGTGCTTCCATCATGGTTCTCCTGCAGGAGATCCAGCTCCGGGCTGAAGGACCTCGCTTGCAGGTTCCTACAGAGGGTGGAGGTGAACCCCCAAATGGAGATGTCCCGGTGGAGTCAGACCACTTGTTGGTGGCTTCTCCAACCTCCCCATCACTCGTGGAGGTGCCGTTTTTGTTGGGGCCAGGATCTTTCAGCCCCGTGCGAGAATCTGACCTGGGCTGGTTGATTTAATTAGTCTGCTGGCTGATGAACCAGGCTGTGGGTTTCTCTCTGACCTTTTGAAGACCAACGATGTCTTGTTGGATGGGCCAAAACTTGACCGTTGGCTTGACCGTTGACCATCAAAACTTGACCGTTGGCCATCAAGGTCAATGCCAAGCCAACAAGCTCCTTCTCTTCCTCTTCCAGAGAGAAACTGATCGTGGGCAGCGCCAGGATCCCCCTTTCTCGCCTGCAACAAGGCCCCATCTTTTATAAATACGCCCTCGTTAACACCTACAGCCAAGAGAGAGAGTGTGAGTTAGAGCACATTTCTCTGGAGAACTCCAACATCCCAGAGACGAACTTCAAGTACAGAAACACTCAATTCTATCGTGTGGTGAATGTACCCGAAACGGAGATCAAAGCGGACGGTAAGTGCTCTTATTTACCCCGAAGTCATGACCAGATGCAATAGTGATGGCCATCATTGATGAGATCCCCTCTCAGTCTTCTCTTCTCCAGGCTAAGCAGACCCAGGTCTCTCAGCCTTTCCTCATAAGAGCTGCTCTAGTCCCTTGATCATCTTTGTAGCCCTCTGCTGGACCCTCTCCAGTAGTTCCCTGTCCTTCTTGAACTGGGTGGCCCAGAACTGGACACACTACTCAGGATGTGGCCTCACCAGGGCAGAGTAGAGGGGGAGGATGACCTCCCTCGACCTGCTGTCCACGCTCTTTTTGAAGCACCCCAGCAAACCATTGGTCTTCTTGGCCACAAGGGCACATTGCTGCCTCATGGTCAACTTGTCCCCCAGGACTCCCAGGTCCCTCTCTGCAGAGCTGCTTTCCAGCAGGTCAGCCCCCAACCTGTAACAGTGCATGGGGTTATTCCTACTGAGGTGTAGGACCCTTTGTTGAATTTCATGAGGTTCCTCTCTTCCCACCTCTCTAGCTTGTCCAGGTCTCGCTGAATGGTGGCACGACCTTCTGCTGTGTCACCCACTTTTGTTCCCAAACTCTTCCTTTCCCCCCCCGCCGCCGCAGGAACGTGGACCTTCTTTGAACAGGTTGAATGCAGTTTCCCCCACAGCAGCGCCAACACCTGGAAAAACTTGCCCAACCCATTTTCCGGGAAGAAGGTGCCCAGGTGCAAGATGCAGATGGAGTACCTGGCACGCAATTTCTTTGGTCCCACCACCTCCTGGAATTCCCTGGAGGAGACAGAGAGAAAACTGGACAGGTACAAGGAGAGCATCGTCGCCTCTTTCGGGGATGCCGAGAAAGGAGAATACTTTCCGATGTCCTGCACTTCGGATGTGGAAGCGGTAAGCATCCACCAAAACCTCTTGAGCTGGCAAAATGATGTCCCTCATTTTGGGCGATGGCTTCTTGGGGTGAAGCTAAGAGCATTCTCCTGCCCAGTGTATTTAGAACCTAGGACCTTCCTGGATGGAAGCGTGGCACCAGGAATAAATAAGTTCTCCCTAGGGAGGTGCCCCACAAGGTGCCCCATGGCAGCAGCATCTTCCACCTCCCTGGACCAGGCTGTTCTTGGAGAAAAAAACGCATCTTGTCCAGTCCGGTGAGAGACCTGCTCCTTATTCTTGTTGTCCAGGTGGGAGACAGTATCAGAACCTTCATAAAAGACATCATTGAGCACCTGAAGACAGAGAAACGGAAATTTCTGAAGCTCCTGTTTGCCTTGCACACCTCGATTCGCTACAACGTTCCCCTCAGCTCCAAGTCCATCGCCGAGGTTGAGAAGCACCTTGAGGACATCGAGTTCTTCGAAAACAAATACAAAGAACTAAGAGGAAAAAGGTAATTTCGATTTGTCAACCTACTTGCTCAGAGCAATGGCACCTTTGGAGGTCCAGGGCTCAGCTCAGTTGTCCCCACATGTCACTTTGGGTGCCATGTGCTACCCTGAGGGGTCTTTGAGGGTGCATAAACCTGGGGTAGTGGCTTCCAGCCTGGTGGAGTCCATCTTGGGGACCCTGGGCACCTCAAAGAGCATCCCTTATCTCTGATACCGGTAGTCCCCTGGAGGTGTCTCAATCCGAGCTCTTTTCAGGCAGGATGGATCCTATCATCGGTTGTGGGAAAAGACTCCGTCTTGTGTTGGCACACATCTCCCACTGGCATCCCAGAGGTTGGTTATGGAAAGTTTGACTTTTGTGGACTTTTTTTTGCAGCAAATACTTCCTGGCTCTGAAGAAAGTGTGTCTCATGACCACTGATGGCACCTTGTGGATCTGGCTGGTCCCGCTGCTCTACGCAATCAAGGAGACAGAGGAGGACCCCTTTGGCCCATGTGAACCTCCTCCAGAAGCCTTCAGAAAGCTGTGGAATGATGAAGACAAGCAAAGGTGGGTCTGAAAGGCCAAGATAGCATCAGAGTAACGAACTGTCCTGCTCTTCAAAACACTTTTCATTCCTTCTGTTTGGTGGCATCTCAAGGAGCTGCCCCTTCCCCTTGGCATGCTGTGTCCCCTGCCCTGGGCGGTGTTGGTGGCCCTCAGGGGGAGGATGTAACCAGGTGCCATGTGGTCTCATGCAGAGAGCTGGATGGGAGCAGCTCTGAGGAGAGAATGGGTTGGAAGGGACCTTCAAAGATCATCCAGTCCAACGCCTCTGCCATGGGCAGGGACACTTTCCAGTAGCTCATATTGCTCAAAGCCCCGTCCAACCTGGCCTTGACCACTGCCATCGATGGGGAATATGTCCCTGTCCACAGCAGGGATGATTCTTGAAGGTCCTTCCCAACCCAAACCCAACCCAACCCATTCTATGATCTTCCAGTAGATCAGGTTGCTCAAAACCCTGTCCAACTTGATCTTGAACTCTTCCAAGGATGGGGAAAATGTCCCTGTCTATGGCAGGGAGGTTGGACTAGATGATCTTTGAAGGGAGGTTGGACTAGATGGTCTGTGAAGGCCACTTCCAACCCAACCCGTTCTAGGATCTTCCACTAGACCATGTCCCTCAAAACCCCATCCGACCTCACCTTGAACACTTCCAGTGATGAGGCACACACAGCTTCTCTGGGCAGCCCATTCCAGTGTCTCACCACCCTCATTGTGCAACTTTTCTTCCTGAAGTCCAATCCAAACCCACCCTCTTTTAGTTTAAAACTGTTGCCCTGGCCCAGGTGCAGGACCTCACGCTTGGCCTTGTTAAACTTCATGAGGCTGGCTCAGGTTCACTCTTCCAGCCTGTCAAGGTCAAGCCAAAGCCTGAGTTTTGTCTTCATGACCTTAAAGCAGGTGAATTTCCCAAAAAATCCTGCTTTGATGTGTCGAGTCACTCACTGACAAACACCAGCTCCTCCTTCCAGCCCCCAGCCACCCTGGCTGTAGGTCACCACTGTGTCTACCAGTCATGGTGCCATCTCAAACACCACCAACATGCCTCCTGGTCCTCCAGTGTCCACCTGATGTTCTTGACCTGCTTTCCTAGGAAAGTCCTGAGGATGATAGACACTCACAAGACCTTGATTAAAAGATGTCCTCTGCTGGCAAAGACGGTGGTGGAGATGGTGGCCATGAGGAACTTCACCAGGGACCCTTTGCCTGCCATTCGCCTTCCACCCCAGCTGCTCTTGCAGACCTTGTATGAGCGCATCCTGGACCTCAGTGGAGACTGGTCCCAAGTGCCTGTAAGGACAACTGACTGGTGGAAGACCTTCTGCTCTGCAGGGAGTGGTGGGGCTGTTTAAACGTGGGTCAGAAGGTGTCCTTGGTTCCTACAGAGATTTTCAGCAGGACTGAAGGACTTAAGTGTAGAAATCCTGTTGACCAGAAGAAAGGAAATCCCTTTAATCTTGCCAGCAAACTTCACACTTGAGTGTTTTAGTGGGGAAGCTCCTCAGGTGTGGGAGCAGAAGCCTTCTCGCTTTTGTCCTTAATGTGTTTCTGTCCTCTTTTTCAGGAAGAGTCTTTGAACGTGGCTTTGGGAAGTGTCACCACCAGGGTGGTCTCCTGGTTCAAGGACTTGTGAGTGGGGGCTTCTTGAGAGGAGAGGTGTTGTGACACCTCTGGAAAAGGTCTGGGGAGGGCTGGATGGAGCCCTGGCTGAGCAGAAAAAGGGTGGATGCCACGATTTGCCCATTAATTTTTGATGTCTTTAACCCCACCATGGCTGGAGAGCGTGGGGACCCACAAGAGTGGTGTCCTATGTACCTGCCCAAGTCTCCCAGCTGCAGATGGTGGCTGTGGTCAGGTAGTGACTGGAAAAGCACCTGCAAGTGTTCATTCCTTTCCCGCATCCACAGGTGCCCATCGGGGTCTTCAAAGCAGCCTCTGGAGACCACGAATGAGGATGAGGTCTTGCAGTGCCTGAACTTTGTGTACGCCTTGCTGAAGCATTTCTTGGTGGAACCAACAAAACCAGCGTCATTCAGCTCCGTGATGATAATGCTGCGGCTACTGGGGATGTTTGTCAGCAAAGAGGATTTGCTCCAAGCCAACAAGGTGAGAACAAGCTCTGTGGCTTCTGCCACAAGGGCTTGGCCTCCTGTTTGTAGGCTAGGAGAGCCCAGAGCTTCTGGCTCACTCTTTGGTTTCTCAAGGAATTCCAGCAGTTTACTTCCGTGGGAATGTTTCAAGATTTTTCACGTTTCACCACGCCGTGGCTCGAGAGATGCTTTCACAAGGCACCCACAGACAAGAAATCCTTCCTGAAGAAAGTTGAGGTGAGTGACGAGACCCAGAGACCAATGTGAGCCACCACCCTTGGGTGATCTGGGTGTTCCACGAGGTCAGCTGGTGGGTTTGACTTTTCCTCTGTTAGATGTGGCAGCAGCTGTTTTCGGTTGAGATCCTCTGCGCAGGGTGGACCAAGGAGTGGCGGAGCTTGATCGGCAACATGTTTGAGAAGTGGCTGAAGAAAGTGAGTCATGGAGACCCTCCAGCCGGTGGGGGATGATGCTCCTGGTCTTTGCCACGCTGGATTTTGCCTCGGTCACCGTTTTGGTGTTGGAACTCGAGCAGGCTGGTAAGGAACCAGAAAGCAGCTGCCTCTTCAGCTTTTCCTTGTCATAGGTTAATGACAAACACCTCATGGACTTCTGTGAGGCTTTCCTGATGATGGAGAAGAACTACAACGTGGAGCTGGAGAGCTGCTTTACAAATTACATCATCCAGTGGATCAGAGCCCTCGATAAAAGCAAGGTAGGAGAGCCGCCACCCCTCCTTGGGCTGCTGGAGGTCTCTATGTCCCGCTTTGCCAACTCTTCTACTGCTGTTGGAGCAGCAGGGATCCCTCTGAAAAGTTTCTTCCAACCTAGTTGACTTTATGATTCGTCCTCCTGACATCCCCTGCCTTACATATTCCCCCTCTGGAGGCACCTCATTAGTGTCTGCAGAGATAACTAAGCTGCAGCACTTCAACCGTTGACTGGGGAAAACAAAAACCCAACCCGAGAGCAAATTTTCTGCAGCCCTTGTTGGCCCCCACGCCGTGCCGTCATAACTTTTTTATAAGCCCAACCCCGGCACCCAGAACGGGAACCATCCAACTCATCCCTGGAGGGGTTCAAGGGCAGGTTGGACGGGGCTTTGAGCAACCTGGTCTAGTGGGAGGTGTCCCTGCCCGTGGCAGGGGAGTTTGACTAGAAGGCCTTTAAGGTTAACCATTCTATGATTCTATGAAAAATATGAAAAAAGGGTGGTCCCCAAGAGCTGATATTAGCATGCTGTTGCTGGGAAAGCACAGACCGAAATTCTCTGGGGGAGGGCAGCGTATTTCAAAAAGCACAACAAAGGGTTATTACATTTTCTACCCCTCTGCTCCACTCTGGTGAGACCCCCCTGCAGCGCTGCCTTCAGCTCTGGAATCCCCAACATCAGAAGGACATGGACCTCTTGGAGTGGGTCCAGAGGAGGCCAGGAAGATGTTCCAAAGGCTGGAGCCCCTCTGCTGTGGGGACAGGCCGAGAGAGCTGGGGGGGTTCAGCCTGGAGAAGAGAAGGCTCCGGGGAGACCTTCCAGCCCCTTCCAGTCCCTAAAGGGGGCCTACAGGAAGGATGGGGGAGGACTCTGGATCAGGGAGTGTAATGATAGGACACGGGGTAACGGCCTCAAATTGAAAGAGGGGA
Organism: Fratercula arctica; assembly: GCA_947846985.1. Taxonomy (NCBI): domain Eukaryota; kingdom Metazoa; phylum Chordata; class Aves; order Charadriiformes; family Alcidae; genus Fratercula; species Fratercula arctica. The sequence goes on along the minus strand of CANTUZ010000014.1, from coordinate 9,915,049 downwards.
GATTTAGATTGGATATCAGGAAAAAATGCTTTACTGTGAGGGTGGTGAGGCACTGGAGCAGGTTGCCCAGGGAAATTGGGCAACCTGAGAAGGCTCCAGGGAGACCTTGGAGCCCCTTCCAGTCCCTGAAGGGGGCCTACAAGAGAGCTGGGGAGGGGCTGTTTGCAAGGGCATGTAGCCATAGGAGGAGGGGCAATGGTTTAAACTAGAGCCGGGCGGGTTTAGATTACACACGGGGAAGAAGTTCTTTACCATGGGGGTGGTGAGACACTGGCCCAGGTTGCCCAGAGAGGGGGTGGAGGCCCCATCCCTGGAGACATTCAAGGCCAGGTTGGACGGGGCTTTGAGCAACCTGGTCTGGTGGGAGGTGTCCCTGCCCAGGGCATGGGGGGTTGGGACTAGATGATCTTTATGATCCCTTCCAACCCCAATCATTCTGGGATTCTGGGATTTAAATCGGTGTGGGTGAATTTTGTGCTCACAGGTTTTGCTGAGCAACTGCTTCCTGTCAATGTGTCCGTCTGCTCAGGAAACTCCGAGGAGGAGTGAAAACCTCCTGGGTTGGGGAAGTTCTGTGATGGGTTAAAAGAGCAGGGAAAGGTTTTTCGGAAACAGCCATGAGTCCACAAAGCCCCTAAAAAGGAGAAATTTCTCATCCTTCCAGGAATCCATTCTAAAATCCAGGATACAGATGTTCCTCAAGACAAACAAACCTTCTGCCATGATGGTGCTTTCTGTTCTCGTGGAGAAAATGTGTTGGGAGGTGAATAGGCTGGGAAGCATCAAAACCTTTGATGAGAGCACTGGCCGCGTTCTTGCAAACCTGCTCAGCACTCCCGCGGTCTGCGATCTCATTTCTGCTGTCCGTGAGTGTCCTCTGAGCACTTTTCTTGGGAGAAGCTCCAGGGTTGTAAGTGAAGCTAGATGGGAAGACCAGGTCTTTTCACAGGGACCTTCCAATCTTGTTGACAACACAAAATGAGACGGGGGAATGGGGGGGAAGCAGAACCTTCCATGCTAGAAAAAATGGAGTTTCATTCCAGGAATAGAGAAACATCTTGATTTCTTTATCCCGTTGCAATGCTGCTTCATTGCGTGTTCAACAAAGTTGTTGAGTTGTTGAGAGGAAGGACATTATGGATCCAGAGCATGTCCAGAGCAAAGACGGTTAAGCGTTAGGACAAGAGCGAGGTGGTGGCATCACCACGCTTGGAGGGTTTCCATGGTTGGACAAAGCCAGTGTTGGCCCTTCTTTGATCGGGAGGTGGTTTTGCGTCCAAATGTTTCTCGTTGTGGTTCAGAATGTGTTGCTATTTCTTGAAGTGAGGAGACGAAGAGCAGGTTTGTGCTGTGAGATTCGTAAAGTGCTGGAAAGTGCATTTCTGTCCAACTCTCCATCATTAAGTTTGGTTTTTTTAGAGAAGCCTAAAACTCCTATAGTTGAAAATATGACAGGAAAGGTGTTAACAGCTTGATCAAGTGGATTTATTTAAGAACAAAAAAAGGTAGGAAATGACGACTTCTGATCTCTGGAACACATTTAGTGAAAATTAGATACTTTCTGTCTGCATATGCTTGCTCTATTTCTTGGGTTAATTTCTGGGCCCTTCACCCCCTTCCAGCTTCAGATTTGGATGTATCTCTTGCAGGCTTCACTTTTCTCATCAATTCATCAAACTTTTAGAAAGCTTCCTATTTTGGGGTATTCCTAAAGAATAATGGGAAGTGAATTTTAGCAAACAGTGTAGTACGAGCTAGCTGGGTTGGGTCTTTAGGTTTGGGGGTTTTTAACAGAAAAGGAAATTAGAAGGTTAATTTCAGATGATACAAAAATCTGAAAGCAAAAATAATGATTTGGAATTTTTAAACTTTTGAAAAGTGTTTTATATTTTCCTTCTTGATTCTTCTCATTGATATAGTCAACTTTTCTTTTATGTCTTATTGTTTCCTGCCCTCATTTTTAAAAATTACCAGATTTCTAACTTTTCCAGAGGTGGATGTTTCTCCCTGCTACAACTTCTGGCACCATTAAAAAGACCCTGGGCTTGGTGTCTCCACAGCTGCCCTTCCCATAGTAGCTGTTGGCTGTGGTGGGATTGTCCCTTCACCTCCCCTTGGCCAGAACAAAGCCACCCAGCACCCTCTTCTGTCACCCAGGCCCCCTTGAAAGCCCTCCACATCCACTGGAACTGGCTGCCCAACCTCAGGTGCAATCTCCTAGGAGGTCCATGGTTTCCTAGGCGGTCCCCATGGTTTCCTAGGTGGCCCGTGGTTTCCTAGGTGGTCCCCACAGTTTGTTTCAGGCATGGGGAGATACCTGGAATTCCCAAAGGAAATTTAGGATTTCCCCAAGGTGCTGGTTTTGGTGGTTGAGCTAGAAGGCAACGACACATCTGTCCTCTACACTGGTGGGGTGATGGAGCCCTGCAAACTGGAAGCTGCTGGCTCTTCCCAAGGGTCTGGCTTCAAAAGAAATAGAGGAGAGAAATTGCTGGCTGTCTTTCACCAAACTTCATTTACTTTACAGAAGAATCGAAGCGCAAGTTTCCAGTTCAGCTCAGCGACAGTGCGCAAGACCTCCTTTCCCAGGTGTGCAAGCTCTCCAGCTTCGTGGGACATCGCGTTCTCTCTGGAGATGTTCCCTGCAGTATCCTCTCCAACATCTTAGAGTATAAGGAGCTGTTTGAGAAGATCCTGTGCATCTGTGGTAAGTTCGGAGTTTCGGAGTTTCATGTTTTCATAGTTATGAGGCCAACAGGAGATAAATCTACTGGATAAGTATCTAAAATGCAAAGAAAACTCAAAATTATCTGCAATGTGAGTCCAAAAAACAAAAGCAAAAATGCAATAGTTGGTCACCGAGGGGATTTTAAGCAATTTCAGAAGCAGGAGGGAGTGAAAACACTGGGATATTATTTTAATGCAGTTAAAGTTTTGGGGGGTTTGTGGAACTTATTTCAAGGATCGCGGTGGTGCAGCTTCCTGGTTACAGGCCTTGCCTTCAGGCCCATTGCAAACTCCATCTCCATTCAATTCAAACCCAGAGGAAAAGGGGGCAAGTCCTCCAAATTATGTTCCGAGAATAAACTTTATCGACATTTTTGGCACTTTTGGAGGCAGATCCTCCAAATTCTGCTCTGAGAATAAACTTTATTGATATTTTTGGTGGCTTTGGCAGTGCTGCATTGGGAAAAGGTTGCAGGCTTTCTGCAAACTGAAACACTCTTTTTTTCTTTTGATGGCAGAGGTTCTGTTCCCTTCAGCTCTTCTCTTTCTAAGAGGTCCTCCTTCATGTCTGGGTCTTTTTTTTTTCCAGATTCCTCTTTCTCCCAGTGTATAACAAAAGTGCTGGAGGTCAGGAAGCAGGAGTTTGAGCAACTGGAAGAGCAGAAGAAGCAAAGGTGCTCCTTTCTCCGCCTGTGCCGTGCCATAGAGGACATGATAAAAGGTACCGGTTGGGTTAATGAAGCTCCTTCTGTGGCTGTTGAGTGGGGAGATGTCTCCTAAAATATAGAGTCTCACAGTGGGTGGGAGGAAACGCGATGAGGGAACCTGCTGACATCAGGTGGAGAGACATGTGACGTGATTTCCTTCTTGTTCCCACCTGGTTTAGTGGATAGAAGTACCGTGGAGAAAAGCATCATGGACAACGAGAGTTTTAAGGATCAGATGTCGGTGAAAAAGTTCTCCATCGACGGCACGAGCCAAATGGAACCGCACGCCCTTGCCAATTATAGCAACATGATGCAAAAACTTGACATCGTGGAGAAAAGCCAATGTTTCTGTAGGCTGTGGAAGATGAGAGCAAAGCAAACCAAAGCCACCACACCTGAAGATCACGTTTTCTCCGTAGAAGATGTTCAAGAAAAAATTTATAAGCCAGCCATTGCTGACCTTCAGAAAACCTACCTGTCCCTCAAAGACTTCTCCATCACCCTCGGCACTGTGCAGAGCCAGTTCAAGAACCTGCTGGGAAAGAAGGATCAGCTCCTGGAGGAGTTTAAAATCCTGGAGGACAGTGAAGGGCCAAGGAATGGAAAAGCTGGCTGGATGGCAGGTGCGGTGGAGAGGATTGAAAACTATCTGACCCTCTCGAAAGTGGTGAACACTGCCAAGATGATCAATGATCTGCAGCAGATGCTTCGGCTGGAGGGGGATTTCCAGATTCTCAGTGACCTGACGAAATACGTACGTAGGAGACACGTGGGCATCTGTATTGGTTGAAAATCCAGGTAGACAGGTCCATGTGGTAGCTTATAATTAAGTCCTATGAGGTGTGATTCCTTCCCCTTCAGTTAAACTTGAGGGATCAGCTGAAGGAATTCCAGTTGCCTCTTCCTACTCATCCTGGAGGCCCATGGGAACAAATTTAAGAGCAGACTTCAGAGCAGTTTGAGGCCAAGATCTCATCTTACCCGGGGAGGAGGAGGCAGAACTGAGCTGCTTCTCTTCCCTTGCCAACAGACACATACTGATTTTTATTATTTTTTTTTTTTTTTCCCCAGGAAGAGCAGGAATTCAAGAATAAGCGCCTCGATTTTATGACCCAAGACTTGATGGAGGTGAAACAAAGTTTGAGTGAAATTCCCCAGGGAGTCTTGGACTTTTTGAGGGTACTTCTGGAATGTGCAAGGAAAGGTTTTACCTCCTGGATCAAGACCATAATAAAAGGTGGGCTGGACAGAAGGAAGTCATCAGATACAGCAGCAGAGGGAGACCACTTAGTCTGTCCCCGCGTCCAGCACAGCATTCCCTGAACAAGAGCAGAGAAACTCCTCAACTGTCTCTCTTATTTGTCTTTTTTCTTTATTGCCCACCCTCAAGACAAGACGGAAATCCCCGTATTTGTGGACCTGGCATCGATTTCTGCGGGTGAAAACGACATGGATATCGACAGAGTGAGGTTCTTCCGTGATGCCATGGCTGCTTCTGCCCCCATCGTGTTAGACCTGAGTCCCACAGCGGGGTTCAAGGAATTCTCTGAAGCTCTGCCTTTCATCAGAGAAGCCATCGCGAAAGACGAGAAGCTTCCCAAGAAGCTGGTGAGTCCTCAAGTCCCATGTCCAAAAGTCACTTGGATGCTTGCTGTCTGGACAAGTTGCTCACGTGTAGGTGTCTGACGCCAGTTAAGGTTGTTTTCCCAGGACATCCATGTGGGCCTTGCAGGACCTGGGCAAAGGCCCTGCCCTTTTTGGAGTGGAAGCCTGGTAGAACATGTCAAATGACCTTCCACATGCGTGTGGGCAACCAGAGAGGACCCAGTAGGTGTTGTGAAGAGGAGGAAATGAGTTCAGGAGTCTACAATTTAGGGTGGGTCACAGAATAGTTGAGGTTGGAAGGGACCTCTGGAGATTGTCATGTCTAAATGGGGTCAGGTAGGGCTGGTAGCTCACAGCCATGTCCAGTCGGGTTTTGAGCATCTCCAAGGCTGGAAGACTCCAGAACCTGTTTCAGAATTTGATAGAAAAGCTTTGCTTTAAGAGAATCCCTGGGGTGTGTGCCCCAGGCTGTAGCTGAGCCTTACGCTCTGCTCCCCACCAAGACCAGAGCAAAGAGCAAGAACTTCACCACATGCCAATGCTCTGGGGTGTTAGAGAGGTCCAACTCTGGGGCTGTGTCTCCTCAGAAGCCATGGGAAACCCTATCCTCAGAAGAAATGGTCACAGAAACCCCACCTGCATCAAATTTGGGGTGGGAGAGTGGTGCTCATCATCCTTCCAGCTGGTTACAGGATTTCCCTTTGGTTCTTCTTTCACAGAAAGATTCCTGTGACAATCGAGAATGGATACAGATGGTTCATGACTCTCATGGCTCTGTGGAGCGTTCTTCAATCTCTCAAGCCAGAAGCATCAACAGAAATGGGATTTTTACCATCTCAGCACCTCCGAAATTCAAGGTAAAGGGTCTCCAAGAGGGTTTCTTGTCCAGTTGTGTTTTTTTTTAGTGCTACTGGGGGAAAAGATCTCTCTTGAAATCAACTTCCGATGAGCATGCCAGGTTGCCAATAGACCTCCAGTTGGGCTTGCAACTAGTACCACCAATTTTGTGCTGAATCTTGAGTATTTTCAGTGGAAAATGGACTTTTCTTTCCTCCAAAGGAAGTGGTACAAAACATGTAGAGCCCTGATGTGCAGCCTTTCAACTCAAAGCTATGTGAAAGGCCATGTGATGATGTTGGTTGTCTTCTCTGCTTTCCAGGCTACGCTTGAAGACTGTGTCTCATTGCGACTGCTGAATGACAGCGAGGAGATCACATCTCCAGCAGACCAGAAGGCCAAGAAATACAGTTTGTCTCAGCTGACGGAGCTCCAGAACAAGCTTATGTTGATCGCCACCAAGGTTGAGCAGGGCAGAGAGGAGGCAAACCGTTTCCTGGAGGTAAGACACAGCACAGCACCAACATCTGCCTGAGAAACAGCTTGGGATTTTACTGGAATTCTTTCCAGGAGACTCGTCCATGGCCTACAGTTCTGGCCTTTCAGGAGCAGAGGCATTGTTCTAGGATGATGCCCACTTCTCAAGCTGCAGGGGTGGGATTTGCTTGCCTAAGCATTGTTCTTCACTTGTGGTGCCCAACAGCCCATCCAAAGTCTTTTGTACTTCTTTATGGAGGGACTTATAGAATGGTTTGGGTTGGAAGGGACCTTAAAGATCATCTAGTTCCAACCCCCTGCCATGGGCAGGGACACCTTCCACTAGTCCAGGTTGCTCAAAGCCCCATCCAAACTGGCCTTGAACACTTCCAGGGATGGGGCATCAAGATCTCTCTCCGTCTTTCTTATAAGGCCCCTTTATGTATGAGACGGTCGCTGCCCTGGTATACAGGCCAGGATGCTGTTGGCCTTCACGGCCACCTGGGCACACTGCTGGCTTATATTCTTGTGCTGGGGACCCCAGAGCTGGATGCAGTGCTCCGGGGGGGGTCTCACCAGAGTGGAGTAGAGTCCCGTGGACTTAAGTACATTCAGGTTCTTCAGTTGATCTCATACCTGATCTCCTGCGATGGGAGGGACTTCATTCCCCCAGCCTCTGCCATGAGGTTCAAGGGCTTGAGAGATGCAGGAAGAGAGTTTACCACTGAAAACATGCAAAAAATTGAATATCTCGGTCTTTTCCATCTGGGTTGACACCAGCTCTCCTGTCTTGTATACCAGGGGGTACATTTTCATTAATCTTCTTTTTCTAGCCAAAGTACCTGTAGAAGCCCCTTCTTATTCTTCACACCCCTTGCCAAACTCAGCTCCAGCTGTTCCTTAGCTTTCCTGATCCCCTCCCTATGCATCTGGGCAGCGTCCCTATAGTCTTCCCAGGATACATGTCCCTTCTTCGGCTGCCTGTGCATTTCCTTCTTACACTGTAGTTTGACCAGGAGGTCTTTCCTCAGCCATGCTGGCCTCCTGCCGCCTTTGTCTGATTTCTTACACATAGAATTATAGAATCATAGAATGTGTTGGGTTGGGAGGGACCTTTAAAGGTCATCTTGTCCAACCCCCTTGCAGTAAGCAGGAACATCTTTAACTAGATCAGGTTGCTCAGAGCCTCATCAAGCCTGGCCTTGACTGTCTCCAGGGATGGAGCCTCCACCACCTCTCTGGGCGTACCTGAAGAACTTAAAAAGTAATTTAGTTCCTTCTAAACTCATAACTCTCTTTATATCTCCTCCTCCTCTCCTTAGAGTGAGAGGTGGGGGAGAGCATCTGTTCTCATTGGCCAATCTGGCCCAAACCATGACACCAAACATAAGGTTTTCTTTCTTGGCTTGACTTCTAATTTCACCCCAAAGCTCCCAACTTGTCCTTTTTAGAGGAACATGCCCTAATTCCCTTGAGACATTCCACAGGTATTTCCCTGTTAGTTCCTAATACACCAGCAGCCCCTGGCTCTTCTCTGTTGCTCAAAACTCCATCCCCTTCCCTAGGTCTAGCCTAAAGCTCCCCGTAGAGGTCTGGCCAGCTTCTTGGTGAAGACACAGTTGTCCCAGTTGGTCTGGTGAATCTCTTCATCTCCCAACAGACTCCATTTCTCAAGGGTAGACCTGGATTCTCAAGGGTAGATCCGGCTTCTCAAGGGTAGACCCATCTTCTCAAAGGTAGATTTAACTTCTCAAAGGTGGGTTCCATGATCATAGAAGCCCAGACCTTGAGTATGGCACCAGCCCTGCAGCCACATGGTCCAATCCCCTCATCATCTTCCTTGAACCCTCTCCAGTACATCCATGTCTTGCTTGTTCTGGGGAGCTCATAGCGGAGCTGTACAGATCTCAGGAGGACAGTGTGACCTGTTGAGAACATGCTGCAGCACGTGATCCATTTCCCTGTTGTGTCTTTGGCCTGTTACAGATACTGGAAAAAGTTGAAACAGTTGGAAAGTTGTACCTGGAGCTTCTCAGCATTGGCAACATCCTCTTCATCGACTGGAAGGCTGATATCTACTGCAACCCCCAACAACATGTGAAGGTCTACACAGAGTTTGGAATTGCCGGCATCCTTGTTCAGAGCACAAGACCCCTCCTGGAGGAGCTGGAGGGCCTCTCTAAAGTGATGGAGCATTGCCTGGTAGAGTGGAAGAAGTACCTGGAGACTCAAAGGGACACTTACTATCACCTCAACCTCTTCACTGCACACCAGCTCTTCTATTTATGCAGCCAGCTGGCCCGAGTCCAAAAAGGCATTGTAGAACCGCAGGTGCTCATCATGCTTTCCGTCATCAAGCATGACATCAATGATGAAGATATCAAAAAAGCCCTGGGGGATGCGCTGATGACTCCCCTGGACTCTGTGAATATGTCGGCAGGAGGCGAGGAATCACTTACCTGGCAAGACTACATCATTCGTTTTCCCCAGCTCATCAAAAGCTTGGCCGAATCGGGCTATGATGAGTCGGTGGCAAAGGCAGCCCTGCAGAGCTGCCTGTCCAACTCCCCCATCACGGAGCAAATGCTCATGGATTTTGCCTTTGAGCAGGGTGATGACAAGGAGTTGGTTGAAGAGCTCAGCAAGTTGTACGAGGAGACGAGAGAAACCTTCCTGCAGAAGAGACGGAAATTCCAGACCGGCAGCAAAGATGCTGACCAGGTTTCCTTCAGCACCCTGTCGCACGATGAGTTGGCCACCGCCTTTGAGAGCTTGCCGTCTATTTACGACAAGGTGAATCTGCTCTGGGACGCCTACTGTAAGAAATTTGCTGGCCTGGTGTCCAATAAATACATAGGCTTGGATGTTTTTGGGGAGACGCTGAAGCACTTGGCCGCTCTAGAAAGCACGCATGTCGAGAGAAGTTTACCCGTAGGCTTTGAAGCGGGGAAACCGCTTCTCATCATGTGTAAGGAAGAGGAAATGTTACCCAACATGTTATTTGTCTACCGACACACTGAGACGGCACCTCTCCCATCGTACGACGAGGTCCTGGTGTGCACACCCAACACGGAGGAGGAGGAGGTGGAGCTTCTCGTCAGGAGAGCTCTTTTCCCAGGTTCCCAAGACCAGAAGATCTACTGCTTGCTGGGTGCTGATAGATTAGTTTATAAAGTTTCCAAACAACTCGAGTCCCACTTCTTCCGCCTGGTGCACTCTTCCAGCATTCCCAACTACAGATTCATCATCTTCTGCAATGCCAAAGCTCACAATTCCTACGTTATCACGGCCTTTGATGCCTACAAGATGACTTTCCCCTGCTACTCCAAGACAGAGATCCAGACCTACCTGAAGATGCACCTCAAAGTGCCGAGCGGGACAGCCCCCGTCGCTCAAGCTTTTGCAGAGCCCTATCAGCAGAACGTGAAGTTCGTCTTTTCGGAGCGAGCGGGAATGGGTAAGTTTCTGGGGAGTAGTACTTTGAGTTGGACTTTAAACCAAGGAGGCAAGGTGGCACACCGTGCTTTTGGGGAGAGGTTTCCTTGGTTTGGGTCACATGCAAGGGTAGATGATTGATGACTGGTTTTTTCCGCTCCTTAGGGAAGTCCCTCTTTGTGGACAATACCGTCAGAAAGGTCCAGGCCCAGCTGGGTGGCACGCTACCACTTCACAAAACCATTAGGCTGATGGAGTCGGAGATCGATTTCCAGTTCTTCGTGGAGGAGCTCTTCTCCATCAAGGAATCCTCGACCGAAATTCAGCCCACCATCTTCCACATCGATGTGTCTCCAGTGGTGAGTGCCTGGATCTCAAAGTGGAGAGGAAGAGGTGGGGAAACAGAGAAGACCCTACGCACAGGGAGGGAGAGAAGGAGGCGGAAACTCAAATCCAGCCCGGTCAGAGCAGCGAGTGTGTTGTGACAGACTTTTCCATCAATTTAAATTTTGGGGGTTTTGTGGTTTTTTTTTCCCTGACAGGTATCGAAGGGTCTCTACCGGCTGCTGATTGACCTGTGCATCCTGCGGCACATCCAGAGTCCTGACGGCTTAGTCTGGAAGTGCAAACCCTCTCATCTTTACTTGATCGAGTACCTGGTGAAAGGGAAAGGTGTTAGCAGTACAAGGAAGCAAGAGGTATTTTGGGGGGTCTGCGCTCGGGCTGAGCATGAGTGAACCTGCTAAACTCTGATTTCTCCGCCATAAGCGATGCACAATTTAGGGTCTGTCTCTCCAGTGGGGCAATGTCTCACCTATGCAGAAGCAATCAGGCCAAACATGCCTCTCCTCAAAGTGAAATATCAGGCCCTGAACTGAGTGTTGGAGGGAAGAAGGGAGTTTTTTCATCCCAGTTTTCCTGTCACTTGAACCTCGCGCAAGTTCTTAAAGATAATTTGCACCTGAGCCATGCTTTAGAGTTACCAAACATGTGAAAGGCACCCTAGATTCTTCCGTCTATGGTTCCTCACCATGCCTTGGATATTGGCTGAGTTCAGGTCCCTCCATCTCCAAAAGGGTTTAGTGGAACAGGAGAAAGTGCAGGAGAAGGTAACAAGATCACCCAACTCAAGACAAGACGCTGGGCAAGACAGACCTTAATGGTTGTAGGGATTTCAATCCCCACAGAGGCTTGGAGAAATCTTGGTATTTATACATTTTTTCCCAGCTTGCTGGACCATTTGTGACCAGAGGGGAAATAAAAATTGGTTCTAGGCAAATGTGGGAGGAAGGGAAACGTTCCTTGTGGTGATTTTGTGTCCTCTTGCTTTTAGATGTCTGTTGAAATGGAAGAAAACTTTTTGGATCTTTTTCCTACCGTGAAGTGCGTATCACCGCGGCGAGTGCTCAACTTGCTGGAAGATCCCAGCTCTGTCCCTCCTGCGGGACTGAGGGAGGAACAGTTTGACCGGGACATGCTAAATAGTGAAGTTTTCCAAAGGTCCTACCAATACCTCAGCAGATACAAACAGAAGAAAAACCTCGACTGTTTCACTTTTGTCCCTGGGAGGATTGAAGGGACAGAGAAAGAATGCCTGGCATGCTTGATGGAGTTCTGCCAGAGAAGCAACCCCTCCTGGACTGAGCTCAGCAACTTCACGCATTTCTTGAACTTCCAGCTAAAAAAGTGTGAGAACTCGGTCTTCTGCAGTACAGTGGTCGGAGGGGAGTTCTCTGGCTTCAAAACATTTGTCATCAAGTTCATGATCGCCATGTCCAAGGACTTTGCCATGCCTGCCCTCAACGTGTCTGATGAAAGTGTGCCGAACGACGAGTGGAAGGAGATGGACAATGTTTTGAGAGAGTACCAACTAAGGCACAAGTGGGAACAACAGTCTCACCCTTATATAGTCTTCCACGCTGAGGATGGTTCCATGGAATTTTTGGGTTTCCATATCAACCAGAACTTTGATGCTATTGATGCTTATTCCCAGGCCGTTTTGGAGAGGGCAGTTATGAGCAGGAATTTATACCGGACCTTGGCACGGCAAAATGTTCCTTTCAATAAGAAATTTGAAACCTTATCCAGAACTGAGCAGTTGGAGGCCCTCTGCAGAGTCTTTGGTGTGAAATGCCGGGAAGATCCAGATGCTTCATACCAGCTGACTCTGGACAACACCATGAAGATGCTGGCTATTCACCTGCGGTTCCAGTGTGGCATCCCCGTGATCATCATGGGCGAAACCGGCTGTGGGAAGACGAAGCTGGTGCAGTTCATGTGCAACCTGCAAAACGCAGGCAGGACCATTCAGAATATGATGGTGGTGCGTGTTCACGGCGGCACCACCTCCAAGACCATCCAGGAGAAGGTAAGGCAGGCCATTGAGCTGGCACGCACCAACGAAGAAGAGCACAACATAGACACGGTGCTCTTCTTTGACGAAGCCAACACCTCGGAGGCCATCTTCGCCATCAAAGAAGTGCTGTGTGACCACAGCGTCAACGGAAAGCGGATTTCCACTGACCGCTTAAAAGTGGTGGCCGCCTGCAACCCTTACAAAAGACACACCAAGGAGACCATTGAGAAACTGGAGAAAGCTGGCTTGGGATACCGAGTCCGGAATGAAGACACCCCGGAGAAGCTGGGTTACATTCCTTTGCGGCAGTTGGTGTATCGGGTGCAGCCCCTTCCTCCCAGTTTATTACCTCTGGTCTGGGATTTTGGGGAGCTGAACGAGAAGACACAAAGCCTGTACATCAGGGAGATTGTGAAGTCCACCGTGGAGACCCAGATCCCTGAGGGAAACCTGGATGTCTTCACCAACGTCATTTCAGCCTCCCAGAAGTTCCTGAGAGAGAGGAAGGACGAATGCAGAGTTGCCAGCCTCCGGGATATAGACCGCTGCATGAAAATAGTGCTCTGGTTTTATGAGTTGAGAGACCTGCTTTTCCACCAGATTGATGAGAAGAGGCGGCGTGAGGAGGAAGAGGAGCCAACCTTAAACGATGCGCAAAGGGCTTTGGTCCTTTCGGTGGGGGCCTGCTATTACGTGTCTCTGGAGAGCCGCGAAGAGTACCTGGAGGAGATTGCAAAATGCTTCTCGGTCCCTGTGTCCCGGCTAAAGCAAGAGATTGAGTTGTGCCAGGAGGTATTTCTTGATAACCTCTCCATTCCTAAGGCCACAGCCTGTAACAACGCTCTGAGGGAGAACATCTTCATGATGGTTGTCTGTATGGACCTCCGGGTGCCACTCTTTCTGGTTGGCAAGCCGGGAAGCTCCAAATCTCTATCCAAAACCATTGCTGTAGATGCCATGGAAGGTACATTGTCCAGAAGCCCGTTGTTCAAAAGGTGCAAAGAGGTCCAGCTGGTCTCCTTCCAGTGCAGCCCCCACTCGAAACCAGAAGGTATCATCTCCACTTTCCGACAATGCGCTCAGTTCCAGAAGGGCAAGAACCTGAACGAGTTTGCATCCGTGGTCCTGCTGGATGAGATCGGTCTTGCAGAAGACTCACCTGATATGCCGTTGAAGACGCTGCATCCTCTTCTGGAAGATGGCTGTGTTGATGACGAGACGCCAGAGGCTTACAAAAAAGTTGGCTTTGTGGGCATCTCCAACTGGGCCTTGGACCCTGCCAAAATGAACAGGGGCCTCCTCGTCTTTCGGACTGAACCTAGTGAGAAAGAGCTGGTGGAGACCGCCGAAGGCATCTGTCCTGACCAATATCTCCTTGAAAGAATCAAGCATTTGTTCCCCATTCTGGCAAACTTCTACTGCAACGTGCTGAAAAGGCAGAAAACAGAGTTTTTTGGGCTTCGTGACTTCTACAGCTTAATCAAAATGATCGTGTCTTATACACAGAACATGAAGCGCGGTTCTCAAGATGAGCTCCTCATCAAGGCCATCCAGAGAAACTTTGGAGGCTCCAGAGATATCCGTCCTCTGGAAATCTTCCGTAACTGCACCAGTGAGCTACGTCTCAACTCTGCGGTGGAAACCAGCTGCATCCGTCTGTTGGAGGAAAACATGGACAAACGGCAAGCGGCATTCACGTCTCGTTACCTCCTGTTGCTGACGACCAACAACGCTGCCTTTCAGATCATCCAGATGACGCGTCTGATAGACACCAGCAACTGTGACATTATATTCGGCTCCGGTTTCCCACGGGACCAGGATTATTCCCAGGTGTGCCGCTCTGTGAACAGGGTGAAAATTTGCATGGAGATAGGCAGGCCTGTTGTCCTCCTCAACATACAGAACCTGTATGAGAGCCTTTACGATGCCCTCAACCAATGCGTCGTCAGCCTGGGGGGCAATTACTACGTTGACCTGGGCCTCGGCACTCATAGGGTGAAGAGCCGCGTGAAGGAGGAATTCCGGCTGATTGTTATAGAGGAGAAGAAAGTGGTCTACACACAGTTCCCCACCCCTCTGCTGAGCCGTCTGGAGAAACATTGCTTGGACATGAACACCATCCTCAACTGGCAACAGCAAGACCTGAAGCAGGACCTGGAGAGGTGGGCCAGTCGGTTTGTCGACATTGAGAACCCCGATTTGTTCAGGGTCTGGTCCCACACGCTCGCTCCCAAGGAACACGATGTCTTCATCGGCTTCAGCGATGACACATCTGCCGCCATCGCGCTGGAGTGCTCCCAACACACCCACTGCGGAGGCTATGAACCCTACGGAGAACAGGTCTTCTCCACTGCCACAAGCAAACTGGTGGAGTGTGCCACTCCTGACGCCATCCTACGCCTTAAGTATTCCGCTCTGAAGGACGCTACGCAGATCCAGGACCTGTATTTCATCCAGCAGAAGCACAACAGCCTGGCCAGCCTCTTGGGTGAGACAATGAACCAGCAGAAGAAGGAAGGGAGCACCAGCGGACTGTGCCTGCAGGTACTCGTGCTTGGCTGTAAAGCACCCAAGGGTGCTGTTTGTTTTCCAAGTGAGCAAGGCCAGGTTGGATGGGGCTCTGAGTAACCCGGTCTAGTGGAAGGTGTCCCTGCCCACGGCAAAGGGGTTGGACCTAGATGATCTTTAAGGTCCCTTCCAACCCAAACCATTCTATGATTCTGTGGTGCCCCCAGCATCTTGGTTAGGCCAGGACAATGATGGGCTTACGCCCACCTTCTTTGCGTCCATGGTCTTCTGCAGCCAGCGCAGACCCTCCCCTTCCTCGGGAGGCAGATGGGATCTGATCAGCTCTGGCTCAGGCTGAGCTACTCAAGGCACTTTCCAGTTGCCTGTAGATGAACCCGAGCCCCGATGGAGATGCCCTGCAGGATCCCACCCATTTGAGGCAGCAGGAAAACCAGTTTTGATTTCCCTTTTTCCTGCAGGTTTCTACTCACACCAGGCTACTGAACCAGAAGGATTTAGAAGCGCTGAGGAAGACGCTCAGTCTCCCAGACGCAATCCACTGCCTCTTCCTAAGCCAGTTTGACACCGAACACGCTTTCCGCCAGGATCTCAGGTGGGCTCTGGTATTTCTTTTCTTTAACCCTGCAGGTGATTTCCACTTCTCACAGGGCTTTGGGGTGGGGTGGGGTGAGACCTTATTAGGAGAAAGCATTAAAGAGGCTGTTTCATTGTAGGAATTTCTTCAGAGAGCCACAAGAAGCAAGATTGCTCCTCGTTCAGTTTCATTTCGATGAGCCGCAGAGCAGCAAAAGACTCCTGGCCTGTGCCAAGTAAGCAGCCTTCCTTCGTCCTCTGTTGTCCTTCATCCTTCTTTCTTCTCCTTTGTCATCCTTCGTTGTCCTTCCCCCTCCTTTTTCCTCCTCCTTCTTCCTCCTCCTCCCACCTTCTTCATCCTCTTCCTCCCTCCTTCCCCCGTCTTTCTTCCTCCTTTCTTCCTTCCTCTTCCTTTCTTTCTTCCTCCTTCTTCTTTCTTTCTTTCTTTCTTTCTTTCTTTCTTTCTTTCTTTCTTTCTTTCTTTCTTTCTTTCTTTCTTTCTTTCTTTCTTTCTTTCTTTCTTTCTTCCTTCCTTCCTTCCTTCCTTCCTTCCTTCCTTCCTTCCTTCCTTCCTTCCTTCCTTCCTTCCTTCCTTCCTTCCTTCCTTCCTTCCTTCCTTCCTTCCTTCCTTCCTTCCTTCCTTCCTTCCTTCCTTCCTTCCTTCTTCCGGGCACAATGTACTTCCCAGAAACCTGTGCTGCCTTTTGGCCTGTTTTTTTACCTCCTGAGACCTGAACTGGGCTGTGCTCTGGACTCTGTTTTCTCCTTTCCCCCTGTGCTGGTAGCAGGTTCTACCAACCATGGCCAGAAAGAATGTCTTCTCAGGGTGGCATCCACCCAAGTAAGCCAATTCAGATGACTGCAACCTTTGGTGGGAAGGGAGATGGAGCCCTGGGAGGGCACGGAGAAGGAGGAGGTGCAGTCGTTGCCTGGAGAGATGGGTCAAATGAGTCTGGAATTCACCAGCTCTGACCTCCTGGTGGTGCTTCCAGGTACTGCATCACAGATGAGAGAAGGAGGTCAGCCAGCCCCCATCTGCTGCATGTTGTGCTGATCACTAAAGTCCCACGGGTGCTGGGGGGCTGCAGCTACCTGGCTTTTGACAGCGGTAAGGTTCCACTCACTTCTTTGGGTCGGGAAAAGAGTGGGAGGGGGAGATGACCTGCAGAGAGGACATGTGAAGTGATGGATCTTCCACCTCTCGCTGTCTTCTTGCCCCGGTTGGCTGGTAAATCCGAGTAGCCAAGCTCACTGGTTTTCCAAATGGCCAGTGTACCAAAAGAGAGCGGATGGACCGATCCACCCTCTTGCCTCTCCAGGCGAGTGGAAGTCCATCCACTTGGATGACCTGATGCCCCCGCAGCACTTTAAGGCGAATCTTGGCCAGCTCTCCAAAATGACCATTGCCGAGATTTTCACCAGCAGCTCCCTGCAGCAGCTCCCAACAGGTAAGAAGTCTCTCACCGTAAACCCACCGTCTCGCCGCTGCTATCCCTTCCCCAAACCCACTGCCTCGTCTTACGATGTCCCACCTGTGGATGGGAATGCAGCTGGACCCAGCAGGTCCCAAGCTGTGGGTCCCAGGAGTACTTACTGCTTCTGAGGTCTTCATAGCAATGCAGCCTTTGCCTCCTGAGGGACCAGCTGTGACCGTGGAGCAGCAGTTAGCGATGGCAAATGAGCTGTGCCGCTGGAGACTTCCATACGGGGTCAACACACGCTTGTTGAGCCCTGTTCTTCGACGAGATGCTTGGGCAAACGGGACAGAAATGGCTTGATTCATCATTGCAAGCCAACTCTGGGTGGCTCCTTGAATCCATATTCTTGCTTAGAGGTGGCCAGCCAATTTCTCTCTAAGCCTGAGGGTCTCATGTCATCAAGAAGCTGCTACCAAGCGGTTGGGTGGCTTCCGCCCCAGCGCTGCTTTATTTCTCCCTGTTGATTGTCAAGGCACTGCCGCCACCTCCTGTGGATGGAAGTGTCTCTTGTTGGGGTTTGGACAGCTGAGTCATGTGGTTGATTGTGATTTCAGGTTCTCCAGAGGATTCTGCTGCCCTGGGAAGACTCACTGAGGCAGGTCTTTACCCAGAGGAAAATGTATGTGTTTTTTTTTCCTTTTTTCTCCTCATTTTAGTTGCTTGCCATTGCGCAAGAACTGGTTGGGGTTTCAACACACACTGTGGGATCTGCTTTTAAAAGTCCTTGCTTGGGCTGGTGCCTTGTTGTGCGTAATAGTTGCAGGTCTTCCATTGTGAGATTGAAGTAGGGTGGTGGTCTCCCAGCCCCCCGTGAGCGACTAGCACAAGACCAGGAGCCTTTTGTCACCATCAACAAAGCAGTGTCCCTTACCAGGGAGAGCAGGAGCTCCCCACGCCTTGGGGACCGACTCAACCAGGGTTTGTTGGGGTGGTCAGATGGGTACAGACCTTGGAGCCCACTGTGCTGAGTTCTGGAGAAGATGATGTCCCAGGATAAGCGTCTCCAGGCAAATGAGAGTAAAGTAGCGCCAAGCAACCAACTGACCTCCAGTCTTTTCCAGCCACAGTTCCTCAACGTGGACGCAATGATCAAAGGGAGCATCCAGAAGGCTGTGATCCAGCTGGAGGACAAAAAGGACAACAGCCAGCGTCCAACGGAGAGAATCAAGATCCTTCACAACTTGCTTTTCCACGCTCAGAGCAGTGGTAAGTGTGAGTAGAGAGAGCTAGAAGCGGCTTCTTGCGCTGTACGGCAAGAAGAAGACAACGGGCAGGTTAAGAGCCAGTTCTGGTGTCCCTCAAAGCCCAGGTGGGTGAGGAAGGACCCAAGAGACAGAGGGTGAGGTGGCATGGGGCCTCCTTCACCTCCCTGCACAGCCCCTCACGTTCATGATCAGAATCTGTACTAAACCACAGAGCTTTGGTGCAGACCTTGGTAGATGATCCCAGACGGATGTCACTTGCCAATGGAAGTTGATTTCTGCATAGGAATAATAAAAAAATAAAGAGGTGGTGTGATCTTTGAGTGGAAAACTGTGGAAACCAAAATCCCTTGCAGGTTTTTGACGGGGTCTCCTGCTTGGACACAGGCACCAGGAGGTTTTTAACCCGTGCTGTTTTTTGATTAGTTTCCGTCCACTTTATGACCATCCTGAAGAAGAGAATTTGTTCCCTCCTACAAGAACGAGAGAAACCCATCCAAGAGCCAAGGGCATGGATTTTCCGCAGGGCGCTGTCTACCGAATTCATCCTGGAAGACACATCATTCAGGTAGTGCTGGCTGTGGGCCACCTTCCTAATGCCAAGTATTTCTGTTCCTAAAACTAACTGCTCTGCGTGAAATGGGAGGCACCTTGCCTAAAGACCAAGACGTGCCAACCAAGAAGTGTCTAAATGCGTGGCGTTTGTTTTTTTTTTTACCAGCCTAGAACAAGGCAGGGGCTTGGTGGAAGGTCATAGTCAGTCTCAAAGGCAAAAAGAAACAAAAAATTAAGAGCACTGTTGATTTTGAGGAAGCTTCTTCTGAAAGGGCTTTTCTGGGAGCAAACAACATTGGTTGACTGTGAGATAGATAAGGACAGTTAGCGTCAAGCCTGGATGTCCACGTTTGGCGTCTTCAGAAGCAGTTGAGGTGTTCTGGTTGACTTGCGGG
Source organism: Fratercula arctica (assembly GCA_947846985.1). Lineage (NCBI taxonomy): Eukaryota > Metazoa > Chordata > Aves > Charadriiformes > Alcidae > Fratercula > Fratercula arctica. Next base: position 9,896,173 of record CANTUZ010000014.1, on the reverse strand, counting down.
TCGTCAGGACCGATGCCATCCCCTGGGCAGCGGAGGGTTTCTTGGGGGGAGGCAGGGAAGTGATGCCATGAGCTGTGTCGTCTCCTTTTTCAGGCAAGCGCTCTGGGTGCACCTGGAAGACATTGTGGCGAATGTCTTTGCCCAAATTCTCGCCGTGGTGGATGCCAACAACAACCTGGATCATGTCTCTCAAGGCTCGCCGCTGGCAGAACTGTGGCTCCAGACGTTCCAAGAAGAAGCATTCCTAAAAATTAAATACACCAGGAAGTAAGAGGCGGGGCGTAAATGTACAGTGAGGTGGTTTTCCTTCGGAGAGTGAAAGCCAGTGTTCATAGTGTAGCAGTAGCTCACGCTTGAGGTGAAGACGTTTATAACCAAGCCATGGAAGGTCTTGGGTGTCAAGTTGCTGGCACCAGAACTTCCCCGTTGTTTTAAGCTGTCAGCAAAATTGGCTTCTTCCCTGCTCTTGCCCAGTTTTCCCTGACTTTCCCACCAAATTTCTCTCCTTTCAAAAGAGAACACACGTCAGTGGGAGTTGGGAACTGAGGTAGTCCATGTCTGGACACCTACGGTCTGTCGCACAATTTCACGCTTCTTTCTGCGCTGTTTGAATTCAAGGGCGGCAGATGCCAGGATTCCCGTGTTATCGATGAGCGAAGACCCCAACACCTCCCTCTTCTGCCAGTTCCCCTTCAGTTGGGTTTTGAAAGCCTACCTGGACGACGTATGGGAGAAAGTCTATCACATGAAAGGTAACATCAGACTTTCCAGGGGCAGCTTTAACCCAACAAAGCTGCCAAAAATCCATATCCTTAGGAGGAAGAGCCATGGGGGCTGTGTTCCACACTCAAATGACCCAGAACCACGTTGGGCATCTCTTCTGCATTATATCGCCTCTTCCAATGGAGGCGTTGTACCTCTTCACCCGTGCTCTTGGCTACACGTCCACCTCAGTCTTAACGAGGATCTCCCATTTTCCGCTAAGCCACCGTAACTCTCTTCACTGTCCCCTCCAGATCAGCCCGAGAAGCCAACGGAGGAAGTGGCCAGGTTCTACCAAAGCTTCATCAAGAACGTCTTGATGCCGGATGGCAGCCACCCAGACGTGCTACGCTATTACGCCAATGACTTTCTCAGGATGGCTTTTCCTGGGCAAGATCTCTCTGTCTATGAGGTGAGCAGGGCTGGGTAGAGCACCATCTCCAACTGGCGTTGGCTTTGGCCCTAATCCTGTCCTTCCTGGCCAAATCTGATGTTCTTGATAAGTCCTCCCTTGCACCGCTCTGTGGCTGCTCCTCAAATGTTATGAACATTTGGTCTTAATTCTGCTTTAAGAACTCTTTTTTGATGGGCAAACTTCATATGGGATAGCACAGCAATGCTGAGTGTCCCACCTTTGTCCCCTTGCTGTTTGCTTTAAGGAGAAATAATGTCATTTATTTTACCTGTAGATTCTCTCAAGAGTTTTCCTAGCCAGCGCAGAACAACTCTGCTCCTCCGTGGGCAGGGGGCAGATGGGCTTCTCCCCGATTTGGCTTCACATGGAATATTTCTACCTCCGAGACGATTATCAGCTCTTCGTCGACATAGCAAAAAGCAACGACGCCGTCATTGGGGAGCTGCAGGCAATGTATGAGAAGAACCCCCCAGAGATGGTGAGCAGAGAGCCGTGTTTGCCCTCTAACCCTTCCTCTACTGCATTTCAACACGGTGGTCTCCACAACTTCCATTGTTTAATTACATACTAGTTAATTAATAAGACATCCTTCTGTTTGTGCCACTCTGGGTATCACGTTGAAGTCCTCTTGGACACTTTGGCCCTAGAGGTGGGTGGGATTTGTTGTGGTGGGCTGCAGCTCCTTAGCCTGCCACGTCCGCGTGGAGATGTCCCCATCCCTGCTAAGATGCTCATTGCTTGGGGCAGCACACTAAGGTTTCTTGAGAACTCCCCATGTTGACTCCAAGATCCTTCTTTCTCCAAGGCACAGGGAGGTTCATTAAAGCCCTTCCTGCTTTACAGATGCCAGAACTTCACCTGTAAAAGTCCATTTCATTTTGCCTTAGCCCTATCAGCTCCTCCAAAAGCTATACCAGCATCTAGTCGCGTGATAGCCCTTCCCTCTGTGCCACCCGCCAGCGAGCTCAGTTCTTTAACTCGACTCTTTTTCTCTCTCTTTGCAACTGTCCTTTCAGTTTGTCGCTCTTGATGCCTTGAACATTCTGCTGCAGAAAGTGCAGCCCTCCGAAAATGGACTTTTACCTTTTGATGCCTGCGTGGCATGGCTCAAAAGCGTCAAGTCCATTAAGCCCTGGGTGGAGTGGATCAGTCTGGACAACTACCAGCTTCAGTTCTACCAGAAGAAGAAGCAGCTCCTGGAGAGCGTGTTGTAAGTTCAGTCACTCTCCTTTGACAGTAGCGCAAGCAAACTTCTTGATGTCTGAAGGTCAGGTGAGCTGAAGGCACCCTCCTCTTGAGGAGCTGGAGGTCACAAGTCCTCCAACTGTCCACTCCCTCCTGGTCCTTCCTCGTTATCACAAACACGGTGGCAAAGTGGCTCCAAAAAACCCCAAAAAAGCGGTGAATGTTTCACCGTGATCAAATTGCTTAGTTCTGGTGGACTTTCTCCTTGCCTGCTTGATGGTGCAAAAATGCTTTCTGGAGTGGGAGAAGTTGGTCCCTCCAGAGACAACACCCAAAAACGGGCTGGCAGTTTGTTTGGCCCACGGTGCGTTGAAACACGTGGCGCAGACAGGACCGTGCCATCTCTTTCTCCCTCTAATGCTGTCTCAGAAGGTCTTGTGTCCTCAAGTGACCACCCACTATCTGGGTTGAGTCACAGAAATAGCGGTGGGAAGGGACCTCGGGAGGTCTGTGGTCCAACCGAAGTGGCAGCCTTCGGGGTGTGTGTTTTACAGCCATCGCTGGACCTGCACTAACATTGTCTACATGTTGATTGACCACCTGCTGCACAACGAGACACAAATAGAGGAGAAACTCCTGAGGCTTGTGGTGAAGCAGTTCATCTTCCTCTGGAACGTAGGTGTTTCCTGGGGCAGCTCCTGGCTGTGAAGCTTGGGAGGGCTCTTCTCTTCCAGGAGACTTCTGGTCCCAGCTGTAGGGAGGGCTTAGAGAAGGGAAGAGGCTGGAAACACCACCCAAGAGACAAACAGTATTTGGATTCGGAATCCAAAAGGAGGATTTGAGATCAGGGAAGGCTTCCTTGAGAATTTAAAGGGCTGATCCAGGTCATTTGCCCTCAGAGGTCCTCACAGAGACATCCGTACATGGATCTGCTTAATTCTGCTGTCCAACCCTGTGTCCCTGCAGCGGTGACATCCCGTAATGTTGGTCCTCCATGTACCAGAGAGATGTTTCTGCACTTACCCTGTATGCTTGGTTTTTTGCAGCGCCTCTATGCAACCCCAGGATTTGAGCCGGAGAAGACTTTTGATTTGGTGACAAAAGTGCTGAAGAAATGCAACGAGAATGCTGACGTTGTGTATCTGGTGTAAGTCCCAGCTGAAAACCAGTTGAGTTTATGGTCCTTCTCCATTGATGTGATGTTTGTAAAGGGTAGGGGAAATCCATCAGCACTAGGGGTGAACCTCTCTGGACCACACTGATGGAGCCAAGGAGTGAAAGCCTGTCTCGGAGGTGATGAATCACCCCTGAAGGAACTTCTCTTAGATGTGGTGCCAAAGAAACCAGCTCCCCTGAGCCCTCAGGCTCTCCATCCCCTTCACCCAGCCATCCTCACCACAGATTGTTGCCTCTCCAAGATGGGATGGTCCTCAAGGCAGCTTAGAAGCTGCTGGTTCTTGAAGCAGTGGTGGGTCACCCTCACCAGGGGGGGTAGGCAGAAGTGCCCATCCAGCTTCAGCCCCACCCCAGGGTGGACGTTAGGCAGGAGCTGACCCGCACCCCCTCCTCAAATCTGGCAGCGACGCTGAGCTGCCTCTTCTTCTGGTGGTGTCCCTCAGGAAGGGTGTGAAGGAATGCAAGAGCTGCCTGCGGGAGATCACTGACCCGGCGGAGCTGCCCTGCGGCCACATCTTCTGCACCGCCTGCATCCTGGAGTGGGCGAACAAGCAGTGTAAGATCTGCAAGGAGGAATTCACGGAGGATTACACACCCACAGCTTCGGAGGCCACGAGGTATCCCAGTGCTGGCAAAAAACCTGCCTGTCTCAAGTGCCTTCATTTTAAATATTGGGATGGACGATGCTGGGCTGGAGCCCCTCTGCTGTGAGGGCGGGCTGAGAGAGTTGGGGGGGTTCAGCCTGGAGAAGAGAAGGCTCCGGGGAGACCTGGGAGCCCCTTCCAGTCCCTAAAGGGGCTCCAGGAAAGCTGGGGAGGGACTCTGGATCAGGGAGGGGAGCCACGGGACGAGGGGAAGCGGTTTTACACTGAAAGAGGGGAGATTTAGACTAGATCTTAGGAAGAAATTCTTTACTGGGAGGGTGGTGAGGCACTGGAACACGTTGCCCAGAGAAGCTGTGGCTGCCCCATCCCTGGAGGGGTTCAAGGCCAGGCTGGATGAGGCTTTGAGCAACCAGGTCTGGTGGGAGGTTTCCCTGCCCAGGGCAGGGGGGTTGGAACTGGATGATCTTTAAGGTCCCTTCCAACCTGAACCATTCCGTGATTCCATGATTCTGTGGTGCCTGAACAAATGGCCATATCATCTCCCTGGTTTGGGTCCCGTTCTCTGCAGAGAGAGGGACGCTGTTTCTTTCCTTGATTGGAGGTTGACCATGAGTCTCGGTTTTCTTCTTCCCTCCAGGGAAGCTGTTGCCTGTCACAACAAATTCAGGAGGAAATGCAATTCCTTCTTCGTTGAGTTCATCACCATGTACTTTTTGGGAGACAGAGAGGCACCGTCTGCCAAAATCATTCAGCGACTGATACAGTTTGTGGCTTGCAAGCCCAACCCTGAGCATCAGGCAGGGAAAAGGGGTAAAAGAGCTTGATTCCACTACCTGGCTCTGACCTTGCACTCTCGGAAGTCAAATAACGGGTGTCATCCTTCCTTCCTAGTGTACAAGAAGAAAAGTGAGTTGTCGCCCTTCGAAGAGTGCATGGGCAGCAGTCCTACCATCCAGTCCTCCCTCCTGAAGCTGCTGCTGCGATGCGGGTCAGCCCCGAGGTTGCTCCCAAACCCCATTGCTGAGCCCCTTGACCGCGTGGAGGCCGACGCTCTGTGTCCTTTTCTGCCCCAGGTTCAACAATGTCAAGGTTCACTTGGAAGAATACCTGTCCCAGATGGAGGAAAAGATAATATCCAACCAAAGTCACATGGACCATTTCTACTTCATGGTGGTGCACTGTCTGGAGGTGAGTTGGGATGCACTGGGAATCCCAACAAACACCATAACTTGGAGGTGCCACCCCAGCTAAAACCTATTAATCACATTAATTATCCCCCCTCCACATCTTTTTATGGATGAGGAACCAAAGGAGGAGCTCACCTGAAAGATGACGAGAAGGCGCAAGGAGCTGCTCAGTTATAACCCACCTTCAGACTCTGAAAAATTGTTCCCCTCTCTCAAGCAGGATTTTATGTCTCCTTCTTCTGAAGAAGACGTCAGCCAGCTTGCTGAAAACTGCCTCTCCACCGCAGACCTGGCTGCTTTCTGCAAGCCCGAGGTCTCGAGAATTAACACCCTCCAGTTCATTGCCCAGCTCCGGCTCTCCATCAGCCACGTGGCCACCGTGCTTGGCAGACGGATGCTTTCCGGTGAGTCCTTTTGCTTAGTGTAGCAGGAGAACTGTGCCTACCCCTAAGCAGGTCTAGAACAAGCCCCCAGAAGGTCTAGTTTTGGAGGGGTTTGCTGGAAAATGACTGTTTTTATGAAAATGGAAGTTGTTTTGGACAAACTTCCTAGGTCTTCAGTCCCCAAACGCACTGTGTTCTCCAAGTATTTCCCTACGTATTAAGGCACCCTCTGTACCTTGGCTTGAAGCCATGTTCCAGCCTGTGGGGAGAAGATCCTCCTGCAGCCTAGATCCTACTGCAACCTAAAGAGCTGTAGGAGCTGCGTTGGTGAAGGACACATGTGACATTCCACCACTGGGGACTTGGCCTAATGAAAAACCTTCTTTCCAGCTGCAGACCCCAATGCGCCCGCCACAGAGGGGAAGGAGAAAGAGCAAGACCTGGTGAACACAATGAAGAAGCTGGTGGTGAAGGCTCCGACTCCATGGCCTCAGGTGTTCCTCATCAGAAACCTCTGTGACATCTACGGGCTTGCCTCTATGTGGAAGATCCTCCAGGTGGAGAAGTGGATTTTACCCCAAGGGGCAGAAATTTCGCAGGTGGGTTATTTCTTGAGAGCCTTGTGCCAAAGCTGAGCTGATGGCAGTAGGATTTGCTGAGCTCAAGCCTTCTAAAATTGACTCGTGTGGCTCCCTTCCAGCTGAGGAGCACAACAGGCCCCCGTAAGGTGTGGTCAACCTCCTCTTCATGCCCTTCCACTTGCTTCTTAGGATAACAATGTCCATCTGTGTTTTTCAGGATAGAAGCACCTGGTCAAATACACTGATGTTTTCAGTGCTGGACAAAGCACAAAAGCAGCTAAAAACCAAAGATTCCACTGAAAATCAGAGCTTGACTGTGAGTATCCATCGTCTCTATAACAGGAGGTTTCCATGGGTTTTGGTCTGGAACCGTCGGTTGGTCTGGAACCGTCGGTTGGTCTGGAATCGTTGGTTGGTCTGGAATCGTTGGTTGGTGTGAAACCTCTTGCAAACCGGAGGTTTCTATCTATGCTGATGGAGAGCTGTGGCAGCTCCCTGCTGCCAGGGGACACAAATGGGACTTAGCATGACCACTGAAGCTCAGCAGCGAAGCCAGAAAACTCCTCATGGGGAGGTGCCATGCCAGTTGCCTTCACTTACATCTGTTTTGTTCAACTTTTGTAGTCTGTCATGAGACAAATGGAGAACATCCTCCACTTGCCATCCATCCCAGACGAGCTGCTGGAAGATAAACTGAAGAAGATCATGGATGCTTTGGGTGACAGTGAAGACGCAGGCCTGCTGGAGGTGGTCTTCCACACTGCGCTCAGTTTGGCCTTGTTCCCAAGCCGCATCACTCAGCTCCTCAAGAACATCTGCTTCAAGCCTGGCGTGGTGAAGGTGAGTTGCGAGGCCGAGGTGCACAGCTCCCTCCACCCTGCTGTCTGAGTGCAAGGTCTCCTGGCAGACAGGCTTTGTTCCGGTCAGGTTGTTGCTTTGTAGATCAATGTTCCTCTTCCTTCTTGGGCCTTGGGCTGAGAAGTAACTGCGACCATCCAGCCTGGTCTGCTTCAAGCATGGATGAGATAGATGTACGGTCTTTGGGAAAAGCCCATCTGTTTTCTGACTGGAGGGGAGCTGAAGACCTGGCAGAGCTTTGTTGGTGGAGATTAGGTGGTTTGAAGGCCAGCCCGAGCATCCTCCTTCTGCCAAAGGTCTTCCATCATTCAGATGATGATGGAGACACTCATTCCCGAGCTGGGCTTCCCCTCGGGTCTGTCTGTGCCTGAGTTGTTCCTCTTATTTGAGGGCTGCAGGAAGCAACCAGGACAACATGCTGCTTTTCTTGGGAGTGAAGGCAACAGCCACCTCTGGATCTTCTCCCTTCCCACCAAGGCTGTGTTTGGCCCATGGGGCATTCAGTTTCCAGAATCAAAACTCATAAATAATTAGGACTTTTGGGGACCTTCCTTGCGTCTGGTGACTCCAGCCTCACGTCTCCCTGTCTGATGTACCTCGCTCCCTCACTTGGTCCCCATTCCCTCACCAGAACTTTCTCCCCAGTGACAGTGGCTGTGCAGGACCCTTCCTCCCCACTGTTTGCTTTAGAAGCAGAATTGTTCCTTGCATAGGTGTGAAGCGAGCCAGGAAGATGGTTGCCCCACACCTCACTTTGTATCGCGTTTCCTTTCCAAGGGGTCCTACCTTCCCACCATGCCTGGAGACCTGCTTTTTGATGTGGAGAACTGGAAAATTGGTGCAAGAGAGAAGATTTGGAGTAAGTGTTGGGGGAATGTTTCTCCTCCTGTGCATGTGGGGGACCCACCAGGAGCTGCCTGAGACCGGCCAGGGGGCAGAGGGAAGGGATTAAAGGCTCTTGAAGGCCACCTCTGTCCTTCTGTTGAGTCCTTCGTGATCTCCACCTTGGTGGAGCAACTTTGGGTCCGTTTTTGACAAGCTCTGTGAGAGGCACATGGTGGGACTGGATGCCGGGAGGTGGGAGCCAGGCCTGCCACCCTCTTGGTGAGCGTCTGGCCATCATGGAGGTTGTTGTGGGAGACGACTGACTAACCATATCCTCTTTCACACGTAGCTTGTCAGTGTGGCTCGTACTGGATTGTCACTGATGTAAGTGTCCCCTTCTGGCTGGTGGTCTTTGCAGCTCTGTCTTTTGTGCTTCTCATTGCAACTCTGTCACCTGCATGGGAAAAAGCCAGGCTTGGGATGAGCTTCTCGGGTCTTCTTCTGGCTCCCAGAGGTGCCCATCCCCTGTGCACTGTCTTGAAACACATAGAATCAGACATCTTGGCCTCTTGGCCCAGCTGTGGTGGCAACTGTAGATGCTCCTCCTGCTTCTCTGTTCCCCTCCTGATGTGGACTCCAATGTCACCTCCGTGTCAAGTGGTCCTTTAGCTGCAAGGCTCAGAAGCCAGCTGGGTTCTTCTCCAAGCCAGCTGGCTCTTCTCCAAGTCGGCTGGACTCTTCCCCCAGCGAGGCACTAGGCCAAGTGGAGCTGGGATTTGTGTCTCCCCATGGGAGCAGTGGAGTGAAGCGGGTGCTTCCAGGTCTTGGTTGCTCTCTTGGTTACCCAAATCGATGCCTAGATGTGTCCTGCCAATGGTAGGAAGAACCTGGTTGGCCTGGAGATGTTTGCTCATAGACATATGTCCCCTCCTGCCTCTCGTTAGCTGTTGCAATGACCCCATGTAGAAAGCCAAAGTCCAGGAGGACATGGAAACCCCCTGGGTGCCCTCAGCTTTTGCTAGATACCTTCAGCACCTGGCTGGGCTTCCAACCTTCTTGTCCCAATGCAGTGTGGGCTTCCCATGGAAGTGAAGAAATGCAAGTGTGGTGCCACCGTTGGGGGAACCAACCACAGACCTGAGACAGGCTTCATGCAGAAGGAAATGTAAGTCCACCCTCCCAGCTCCGCAGCCCCGGAGGGCTTCAACCGTCCACCCATCCCTCCCGCAGAGCTATGGGCACAGGGAAAATGCCATGGCTGGCCAAAGCAAAGGTCTCTGCGTCCCATGGTCCCACCGTGGAACCTAGCAAAAGACGTGGTGGGTAATTGCTCTTTCTGAACGCAGCACCAAGGACAAAACGGAGAAAGGGTACATCCTGGAGAGCCCTCTCTCGCGGAGGAATGAGCTGGAGAGGTGCCTGTCGCCCGCCTGTGTCAGTCTTGCGAGAGCTCTGCTCCATTCATCGCTCCTTCTTGGGGTCCACGCTGACAAAAAGGTGAGCAACCGTCATGCCATGATGGTTCAGCCTAGCCTGGGAGGAGGAGACCTTCTTGAGAGCCTAACGGAGGAACCTGCCCTGTCTCGCAGGCAGTTCTAGACCTGCTGAAAGAGGAACCGGAGGATGTGGAAGAGTTCTTCTGGGGCCACCTTCAGAAAGACATGGTGTGCCTGGCAGAGGCGCTCAGCAGGAACACGGAGGATGCCGTGTTGACTGTCCATCTGTTTCTACAGCACCTGAGCAACCACAACCCAGCAGGTAGGGGGATGCTGGGAAGCACTGGGAGGTCACCAGCAGGCTTGCAGTGGTTGGGTTTGATCCGGGAGCAGTGTCATTGGTTCCTCCTTCCCGGGACAGTCTCCATCCCAGGAAACCGGTGAGAAGACAGGGAGGACCACGAGGGCAGTGAGCTCATCCAAAGCACTCAGGCCAGCCCAGCCTGAGGCCATGAGCAGACTGGGAGATAGTTTGCTCCAAGCAGGCATCTGTGTCATCCCTTGGTCCCTCTTATTTCTACATCATCTTACTCCTTGCTGTCAGGGAACACAACAGAGCTCCGGGCTTCCCCCAGGGTCTACAGGGTAGAAGCTCAGGTATTCCTTTGTGTCTTCTACAGACAAGAGTGTAGCCTTGAGCATCCTGCATGAGAAAAAGGACCGAGAAGAATGGGAAACCTCTTTCAAAGCTCTGGCTCAGCCCTTCTTCCAGGTACGCTTGTGGCCAGCTGCTGTTTGCAGGTATCATGTACCCAAAGTGCTGCTTTGCTGGTGGTCGCGTCCGTGTCCAGACATATCTGCTGAGGTCAGGGCATTCCCACGTGCAAGAAAAGAGATTTGTCCCCTCGGTTTTGAATCGGGACCTCGTCCTGGTGTGGTCTCCTGCAGAGAGCTGGCTTCTTGGATGCTTTTTATATGCCGATCCAGATCCTCCTTGGAAACCAGTTGGGTTTCTTCCCTTGGAGAAAATCACCTGTGGGTTTCTCCCTGGACAGTTCTGTTCTTGTCTCTTTGGTGGCAAGTTCTCACCATGCTCCCCACTTCTCCAGATCCCTCGTTGCTTTTCTTTGCCCTAAGACCCCGTGAATCCCCTCAGGCTGCTTTGGTAAGGAGGGGTGGCTCCTAATGACCCTTGGGTTCTTGCAGGAACTGGAGCAGAGCCTTAACTCTGTCAAGGAGCAGAGGATGAATGAAGGTCCCCACGGCTCCAGCCTTCTCCTGAAAATAGCTTCTGGCCAGACACCACCTTTCCAAGACCTGCCGAGTCAGGGGTTGATCAACCAGCCCTGCATGTGGAGATTTGAACAGAAGATGACCATCCAGACCTTGATGCATTTCCTACAGCAGGAAGATGGAGAAGGCACTGGAAACCCGTACCCCATTCTACTGGGACTCCTGTCAAAGGTTGGCTGTGGGAACATCCCCTCACCACCAAAGCAAATAGAGTGGATTCAGCCTGGTTGGTGTGCGTGGGGCACTGGGGTAACTTTTCCCCCCCGCCATGTTTCTTTGGAGCATCCAAGCAAGACAAGTCCTCCTCCAGGTTACCCTGTGGTGCCAGATGGCATTCCTGTCCCTTGAGTCACGCTGGATTTTCTTTTCCAGCTTGAGAACATCCAACATGTCCGACACCTGCCCGACATTTTCCGTCTGCAGAATGCCCTGATCCACTTCTTCCAAAGCAGCCATAAAGGGGAAGACTACACAGTCCGGCAATTCCTGGACCAGCCTGAACTTTCAGGTGCCATATGGAATTCCATCATGCCCGGGACACGGGCATTAGCCACCCCTCAGCACCCAGATGCTCCGCTGAGAAGCTGCTGCCATAGTTTGCGTGATGGAGCCAACTCGGCCAACACAAGAGTGGCCCATCAAGGCTGAGGGTGCCTCTGTGGGAGCAGTTTGGGGTGGGAATTTAGGGGAGGGTGGAGGTCTGAGGAATCGAGATGGATCCGGGGCAGATCCTTTCTCCTGGGGCATTTGGGGCTTGGCGAAGTTCTTCCACCGCGAGCAAGCAGGATGGGTGAGACGGGCTTTTCAGCTCCTAAGTCACGGTGCCTGGTTGATTGATGTCACACGTGGTCCAACACAGCCCAGCTCGAGCCAGCACAGGGCATGGTTTGCTGTGACATGTCCAATGATGTGTCGGTTGGAGACATCCTTTGACCTAACATGTCTCCTGGGAGGATGCTTTGACAGGGCCGTTTTCTCCTCTCTCTGTGCCCACAGAGGACCAGCGTTTGGCTTTCAGCAGAGCTATAGAGACCATACGTAAAGTTTGGAGCAATATTAAAATGAACCCATCCAGCTCAGGTACGTGCTCTTCTTCTGGGAAGAAAGAGGGATGTCATGTTCCTCTTTCCTTGGCCATTTCTTCTGGAGATGCTCGGAAGCTGAGCTGCTTCCGCAGCTGCCCTTCCCCACAAACTTGCTGGGATTGCTCCATTTCCACCTCCTAAAAACAAATTAAAAACCCTCCTGAAAATACAAAAGCTAATAAAAACCCTTCCAACGGAAGGGTGAATTTCCCCTGGGATCCCGTGGAAGACCATTCCACCCTTTTACAGGCATCACCATCCTGCCGGACCTCTCGCCGAACAACATCAACACCAACACCGCCGTCCTTCATCTCCTCCCCACCCAACCGTCTATCAGCCATCTGGTGACCACGTTCCTCATCCAGCTGCAAAACAGCTGTGTTGACACGGCCGCGCGGGTCACCAGGGAGAGGCAACGGTAGGTCTGGAGCCGCTTGCCCCAGGGCTTCTCCATCTCCTTCAGCCTCCATAAAGATTCCGTAAAAGGTTTTCAGGGTTGGTGTGGGGTTTGCAGGGAGCTGTGGTGGCCAAGCAATGCCGTTGCAAGGTCCTGGTGGCTTGGTGTTCAGCAAAGGGGGTCCTTGATGGCAGGGTAGGAGGAGGCCAGAGTTCCTGTAACCACACAGAGCAACCTTTTCTCTCCCAGATCCATCTCCGCAGAAGAGGTGAAGCCCTCCTCGGTGCTGGCCGTAACCAAGAGTGACCTGGTGACCATGGCGCTCGCCAACTTGCAGTATGAGATAGATGAAGATGGCACCAAGACAACCTACTTTGACTTCCAAATGCTGCAGCGGCAAGTGGTTCATCGCTTCATCAGCGGAAAGCCCATCATCAAGGCTCAGGTGAGCTCAGCAGCAGCCAGGTTGCCTTGTCCCAGGCCAGTGGTGGGGTTGGGGTCTGTTCCCAGCCTCTTCTACGTGCTTTTCTGGAGCCAGCAGACTCAACTGAAGGCATTGGCAGGTGCCTGTTGTGCATCTGTCTCTGTTCCTCGGGTTTTGATGGACTGCCATGGCCAGAAACCACTTCTGTGGTCATGAAATGGTGGCCTGAAAGGCAGTGTGAAGACCTACAGCCCTGTCTTTTGGGAAGGGGAAGCCACCCTGGTTTCTTTGCGAATGAGGGAGCAGTTGGCAGCTGGCCAAAGAACTTCAAGAGGCATCTTCCAGGGCTATGTATGGTCCCACGTGGCACTCTGAACCACCTTGGAGGAGCTCATCTTTGGCTGGGGCTGTTGGTCTCCCTTCTGTGAAAATGAAGCCTGGAGCTGGTGGGAAAAGAGGACTTGAGGACACTAGAACCAGGCTGTCCTGCAGCAACTGGGGTGTGCGTGCTCCCCTAAGGGTGGAGATCAGTCCACGCTGGCTGTTCCCAGGACCCTTTTGGTCCTTGGAAATAGCTCCCAAGAGGACTTTCTCCATCACCTTGCTGGAGACGGAGGTGAGGCTGCAAGTTCCCCAGGTCCTCCTTCATGGACATGCCTTCTTCCAGCCATCAGGACATCCCTTGATCTCCACAACCCCACAATGGCCTCAGGAGGCCATCAATCACCTCCTGCAGAACCCTCGGGGACATCCCATGGGCTCCCATGGGCCCAGCTGAGCTTCTCTGCTGGCCCCCATTAAGTGACACCAGGCATGCTGCTAACCATCTGTTCCAAACCCTTTCCAGACGGCTCCATCCATCACCCTCAACAACGTCAGGACCCTCCAGGCCACCAAGACAAAAGTCAGGGACCAACTGCTCCAGGTAGGAAATGGGTTGCTGGTCTTCTCCATCCAGACTCCGAAGTCTCCTTACAAGTCCCATGACACAATGGGTGCACAGAGACCAGGCAGACATGTGGGAAGACCCATGGCCAACTCAAGCAGGAGGCTGGAGACCTGGCAGGACCCAGTTCTCCTGCGCTGGGGGGACAAGCAGGCTGGGAGGGCATCACGTTGTGGTGGTCCCAGCCCTCTCTGGGTCACATCCATGCCCTTCTTGCTGCCAGGAGCCGCTCAGCGTCAACCAGCAGAAGCGCATCATGGAAGAGGCCCGCTCAGTCAACGCCCTCTCCAAGGCCCTGGCCACCCTGAAGGTGGCTGCTGAATTCCTGGCGGTGACGGGTGGTGACCCGGAGCGCCCGCTGCCCGAGTATGTCCGGCAGGACCTGAGGATGGATGCCGATGCAACGCAATTCCAGGACGTGCCGGTGGGTGAGGGGCAAGTGGGAAACGGGACCCTCGTGTTCTCCCCTTGATGGCCACCCCTGCCACTCTGGGCAGGGCTTCACGTCCCCTGTGGCTCCCACCACCTTCACATGCTCCAAGATCCCCAGATCTGGTGTCCATGAAGGTTTGGGGGTTCCCTGCTCAGAGCAAAGAGGTCCTGCGTGGGTTTAAAAGCTTGGCTGAGTGGTGCCAGGTCTTCATGCTGGGGCCACCAACACCTTGGGGGACACCTCAGGCACTGTGGCCATCCCGGAGCACCTCTGGGGGGGACACCGGTGATGTGGGAGCCAAGGGTTGGTAGATGAGATGCTTGAACTGGGCGGTTGAGGTGCAGCCATCGGGGGATGTTGGTGGCCCAATGTGTCCTGCAGGACACGCTGGAGTTGAATGTGGACATGACCTTTCCAAGGAGCTGAATGCCTGTGCCTCTGTCCTTCTTCAGGTGGTGCCCAACACTCGTCTGAAGCATCTCCTGTCGCTGTGGCAGGTCCTGGCAGCTCGCAGGTCCATGCTATTGGTACAAATGAACCAGGTGAGGGCGAGGAGGTTGCAGGAGCAGATAGAGCTTGCTCCCCTGGGAGGAGAAAGGAAACCCACATTGCTGCAGCCAGGCAGCACTTTTGACATCCCTCTCCCTTCCCTGGGGGAAGTCAAGGTCTCTGGCCCAGCCTGAAGATAATCCACTCCGCCTGGGCACTTTCAAGACTGGCTCATGTCTTGGAAGCTCTCTGGTGGCCCCGATACGAGGTTCAAAGACACGAGAGGGTTGTGGTGGTCTTTGCAGGATCCCTTCTGCCTGGTACCCAGGCAGTTCCAAGAACAGCTGGATGCAAGGGAAGCAAAAGCCCTGGCCTCTGCGTTGTCCAACACCAACCTCGACCTCTTCCTCATCGAGCTTCACGAGATGATTACGGTGGCACTGTCCAGATTTGAGCCTGACTATGAGTAAGTCCAGGTCATATCCTGGCACAACCAGAGCGGTGGCAGAAGTTGCAGCTTCCTGGGAGGGTTTGGTTCAGGAGGGACCTCGGAAGGTCTCTGGTCCAAATCCTGCCCCAGGCAGGTTGCTCAAGGCCTCGTCTGGTTGTGTGTTAGTGGATCTCTGTGTTTGGAGATGCTCGTCCCAAGGTGGCATCACCCCTGATGGGAAGAGAGCGGATGCCCAACCATCAGCTGCCCCATTGGCTCCTGATGCCACTGGACATACTGGTGTGGCCTCTTGCGGGAGGCATTGGCCATTGCTAACCAGCGATCTAGGCCACCATTGAGAGCCACCATTGACCAGCAACCTTGATTAAGACAGTGCTTATTGTTGACAGCCAAGGCTGGTGGCTGAGGGTGGTGGGACATCCATCCCACCTCCACCCGCTCACCCCCCCCGCTCTACCTCACCCACAGGCTGAAGGAGGCCTTTAAATTCTTCCTGGAAGACAACCAAGTCCCTGCCACCTCTGTGGCCACCCTCACAGATGCCCTGGACCCAGACATTCCTGTCAAGAACATCCTCTCCGTCTGGAGGACGGCTGCGAAGACCAGCAAGATCAATGTCCCTGCCTACAGCCAGGAGAGGCCAGCCCAAGGCAGCCATTAGCCCCCTTCTCACAATGACCCTGCTGGTGGCTTGTCCCCGTGGGCACAGAAGAAACATCTGTCCCCTAATCCCAGCTCTCTTGGAGCAGCTTGAGCCTCCGAATCCCCCAAATCCTGCTCCCCCACTGCCTGAACCTGGGTGAGAAGCTCACCTGGACCCACCACTGCCCCCATGAGGACCCCAAGCATCCCCATCCCTCCAACCCTGCCAAGCCACAGCAGGAACCTGGAGAATATCCCTGTGGACACGTTCCCAACACCACTATCTCTGTCCTCAGACGGCCAGCTCTGCCCCCTGGCAGCCCCAGTGGTGTCCCAGGTGATGGAGCCCCTCTACCGCCCCAGTGGTGTCCAAGGTGATGGAGCCCCTCTACCTCCCCAGTGCTGGCCAAGGGGTGCTTCTGTGTGTCCTGTGCCCATCGTTGGTGGCCTTCATCCTGCCTTGTCCCTCCTGTCCCTTCCCACATCATTAAACGCTCAAGAACCCATCTTGGTTTCATGTTGTTCCCAAAATGGTGGTGGAGGGGACCAACCCCGTGTCATGGGTGTGACTGGACCTTCTAGGGGCCACCATGGGGCTCAAGGGGCCTCCAGAGAGGTGGCATTGGAGGAGCTGGAAGCCTGAGCCTCCCCACATTGGTCTCCACAAGTGGCCAGTGCTAAGAAAGGCCACCCTGCCTGGAGCTGCCCCCAGTGGTCCCAGTGTGCCCCAGTGCCCCCAGGGGTTTGACTCGTGTGGTGAGCTCCTTCCCTCCATGTTCCTGGGGAAGGAAGTCCATGCTCAAGCCTCCATGCTCTCCACGCCCTTACAGGTATTTATAGACATTGATGAGATCTCCCTCAGTGTCTTCTCCAAGCTGGACCATCCCAGTGCCCTCAGCCTCTCCCCCTAGGAGAAGATGGTCCAGTCACATCATCATCTTGGTGGCCCTTCCCTAAGGAGAAGGAGAGTTTAAAGCTCTCCTGAAGTCTGGCCAGCTTCTTGGTGAAGACCCACTTGGTCAGGTGAATCCCATCAGCTCCCAAGGGCTTCTCAAAGGTAGATCCATGATCATGGAAGCTCAAACCAGCCACACAACCAGATGCCCCAGGCTCTTCATTATCTTCCCTGGTGTCTCTCCAGTATGTCCATGTCTCTCTCATACTGTGACTCAGTCCTCTAGGTGTGGCCTCAGCAGAAAAGAGGGGAAGGACCACCTCCCTCCGCCATGAGCCACCTTTGCGGCAAGGGCCCCTGGTTCACAGGCAACTTGGTGCCCACCGAGACCTTTTCTACAGAGATCCTTTCCAACCAGGTGTCTCCATCCCATCCTGATCCTGGCAGTTGTCCCTCCCCACGGGAAGGACTTTGCACTTCCTTTGGTAGAAGCACACGAGATTCCTGTCAGCCCATATCTCCAGCCTGTTGCGGTTCCTCTGGGTGGCTGCAGGGCCCTCTGGTGTCTCAGCTGCTCCTCCCAGTTTGGTGGCACTGGAAAATTTGCAGATGTTCAGCCAGTGGACAACCCACCTCACTGCTCATCCAACTCCTACATCAACAGCTTCTCTAGGAAGATCTTACGGGAGACAGTGTTGAAAGTCTTCCTGAAGTCCAGGTAGACAACGGCCACTGCTCTCCCCTCATCTACGAGACCAGCCATTGCATTGTAGACGTTTATCAAGGTGGTCAAGCATAACTTCTCCTTGGTGAGGCCACACTGATGCCTCCCAATGATTTTATCATCCTTCACGTGCCTGGAAACAGTTTCCAGGATTAGTTGTTCCACCGCCTTCCTGGGGGAAGTCCCTGCTGGCCCCACAACCACTGCTCCACAGCAGCTGGTGACGTTGGGGTGGTGACACGTGCAGGGATGAAGCAGGAGATGGGGGAGGCAGGAGGAGCTCCTGGACCACAGCAAATGCCCCCTCCCTCGGGCCCTCAGCCACCCCCAGGGCCATCACTTGGACAACGTCCCCATGGCCACATCCACTGAGATTAGATATGCCGAATGCCGGCCAGTAATGGTCATCTGATAACACCTCCCCTTGAGAAGAAAGGACCGGCCACCTGGCTTGTGCAACGGCCATGGGGCTTGCGACACATAAACCACACAAAAGAGCAGATTTCCACCCAAAAAAAGTCACATCTACTTTGTGGTCACTTTTTGAAGGCACATCTTGGACATCGCTGTGTGTCCTCAGTGCAGCCCACCGTGGCTGTGTACAAGATGAAGGTGGGCACTCAAAGGTGGGACCCACAACTCCATCACCTTAGTGGGCAGTTGCGGAGACAGACGCAGGACAACCATCAACTGCGTGGTCCTGCTGGGGACAGTGAGCATGGGGATAGTGACACAAGTGGTGGCATGAACTGTCCCGGGGGTCCCAGCATGGGTTTTACTGGGCAGGGTAGGAAAAGGGCTGGGTCATCTCCGAGGTTTTGGGGGGGATGGTGGGACGGGGTCTGGGGGGGTAGTGGGAAGAGGTCTTGGAAGATGGTGGGAAGGGGTCTTGGGGGGGGATGGTGGGAAGGTGTCTTCAGGGATGGTGGAAAGGGGTCTTGGGGGATGGTGGGACAGGGTCTTGGGGGGGTGGTGGGAAGGGGTCTTGGGGGATGGAGGATAGTGTCCTGAGGGATGGGTGGGGGGAAGGTGGGAAGTGGTCTTGGGCAGATGGAAGGAAAGGGGTCCTGGGTGGTGGAGGAAAGGCATCTTGGGGGAATGGAGGAAGGAGGTCCTGGGGTGGCGGTGGGAAGCGGTCTTGAGGGGATAAAGGGGTCCTGGGGGGATGGTGAAACCAGATGCTGGGAGGGATGGAGGAAAGGAATCCCAGGGGAATGGAGGAAAAGGATCCTGAGAGGACAGAGGAAAGGGGGTTTGGGGAGATGGAGGAAAGATGAAGAGATGACAGCTGCGTGAGGTGCCACCAGGGGGATGATCTACTCAGGACCTCCCTGAGGAAAAAACCAGGAGAACCACCAAAAAAAACCCAAGCTGAAGGAGATCTGGTACCCCCCTGCCAGACTGAAGGCAGTGGCCAAAAGGAGCCAGTGAATGGAGGCTAGTCCCTACTAGGGGAGGCAAGCGAACTCCCTCCTTGCCCACATCCCCTGACCAGGTGCCTCTGCAAAACAGGTATGAGGCTCTTCAGGAGATAGGCCAACCCCTGGATGGCATGGGAGATGGTTTGGCTACACCAGAAGAGATGCCAGGACCAGTAAGGCCTACCCCCAGTTTAAAAACTGCCTCCACAAGGAAGAAGAGGCGGGTTGTGTACAATCTATCCACACGTGGCTCCGTGGCTGGTGTCACCACCACAGTTTGGGGTTTTTTTGACAATGGGATGGCCTACACGGCACCAGGCTTGTTGGTGTCGGATGGGGCTCATCTTTCTGAAAGGGGGAAGAGGGTGTTGGCATCCCAGAGACGTGGTGGGATGGCTCTTATGATTGGAGTGTCGGAATGGAGGGATACAGACTCTTCAGGAAGGACAGGCTGGGGAGACGAGGAGGGGGTGTTGCCCTCTGTCAATGAACAGCTGGAGTGCCTGGAGCTCCACCTGGGGATGGATGAAGACTCAATGGAGAGCAAGATGGATGGAGAATCAACGGTCAAGATTAAAGGGAACGCAGGGGCAGGTGACATTACAGTAGGGGTCTACTACAGGCCACCTGACCAGGATGACGGAGCGGATGAGGCCCTCCATAGACAGATAGGAGCAGCATCACGTTCACAGGCCCCGTTCATCATGGGGGACTTCAACCACCCCAATATCTGTTGGAAGGACAACAGAGCGGGGCACAAGAAATCCAGGAGGTTCTTGGAACGTGTCGATGACAACTTCCTTCTTCAAATGGTAGAGGAGCCAACGAGGAGAGGAACTACACAGGACCTTGTCCTTACCAGCAAGGAGGGGCTGGTGGGGAATGTCAGCTCAAGGGTGGCCTTGGCTGCAGTGATCATGAAATGGTAGAATTCAAGATCCTTCAGGTAGTGAGGAGGGTACTCAGAAAGCTCACTACCCTGGACTTCAGGAGAGCAGACTTTGGCCCCTTGAGGGACCTGCTTGGCAGGGTAACATGGAAAAAAGTACTGGAGGGAAGAGGGGCCCAAGGAAGCTGGTGAGTATTCAAGGATCACCTCCTTCGAGCTCAGGAGCGGTGCATCCCAAGAAAGAAGTCAGGCAAAAAAGCCAGGAGAGCTGCATGGATGAACAAGGAGCTGCTGGACACTCTCAAAAGCAAAAAGGAGGCCTACAGAGGCTCCAACGACTGATAGCAACCCAAAATGTTCCTCTCTGGGCATCAGCCCCATGGAGATGGAAACCTGCCCTTCACCCCACCTCCAGGGATGCTGCGGGGCAGAGGGATGCTAGAGCAGGCCCGGTACATGGATGAGGGCGTGTGAGCTTTCTGCCCCCACGTTGCCCGATCGCACACCCCAGGGTGCCATCAGAGCCTGGGGGCACCTCACCCCAGGGAGGACATGTCCCACTTTGCACCCAC
>CANTUZ010000014.1:9820038-9875999 GCA_947846985.1 Fratercula arctica | reverse complement strand
TTCAGCCTGGAGATGAGAAGGCTCTGGGGAGACCTTATAGCAGCCTTCCAGTACTTAAAGGGGGCCTACGAGAAAGCTGCGGAGGGACTTTTTACAAGGGCGTGTAGTGATAGGACAAGGGGTAATGGCTTCACCCTAGAAGAGGGTAGACAGATTAGATATTAGAAAGAAATTCTTTGCTGTGATGGGAGTGAGCCCCTGGCCCAGGTTGCCCAGAGAAGCTGTGGCTGCCCCATCCCTGGAGGGGTTCAAGGCCAGGTTGGACGGGGCTTGGAACAACCTGGTCTGGTGGGAGGTGTCCCTGCCCACGGCAGGGGGGTTGGAACTAGATGATCTTTAGGTTCCCTTCCAACCCAAACCATTCTATGATTCTCTGATTCAGCAGTGGGTTCACAGTTTCGGTAGCCTCCCTTTTGTCAGTCTTTGTACTTATAGACATACCTCACTTTTGTGCTTATCAAAGCCCTTTTTGGTGTCTTTAACATCCCTGGTCAGAATTCTAGCAGATTCATCTTTCCTAACCTCATCCCTGGATTCTCAGACAACATCTCTGTATTCCTCCTAGATTACCCGTCTTTGCTTTCACCCTCTGCTTCCTTTTTGTGTTTGAGTTTCACCAGGAGCTCCTTCTTCCTTCATGCAGACCTCCCGGCATTAACCTTTTCTTTTCTTCCTCCCTCTTTTCCCCATTCCAGATAATCCTCACACCTGTGACAGGTGCCCTCAACGCCTTAACCAAACGAGCCGTAGACTGGTACAGGCTCCAAAGGAGGTAAAGGCCTAAGCTGTACCTGGGCCAAGAACTTCTCTAGTTCCAATCTGTTCTCTGAAAAGCCACAAAGGAGCACAGTGACACAGTGAGCATCGATGCATCGGAGCTTGGAACACCAATCATGACATTACCACATGACCAACGGGTGGCTTTTCCAAGACTCATTTATCAGGGAACAAAGAAAGTTGGGGGTACAAAGGGTCTCATGCCTGCCTTTTCCATCACATGTACTTTGACTACAAGCCAACCACTTCATCCCATAAATATGACAGCCTAAATGAGCCTTCTTTGAGCTCCCCCTGCCAGGCAGCACGGCCGCATGGCGGTGACCTCCCCTTGAGCTGGGACACCTCTCAAGGTTGCTCCTTGAGGCAGACAGAGCTTCCATCAATGTTTCATCACTGTTCCAGTCCTCTGGCACCCTCAAAGTAAAGAAGTTGTTCCTCAGGTTGAGATGGAATTCCCTGTGTTCCAGCTTGTGCCCGTTGCCCCTTGTCCTGTCGCTGGGCACCACTGAAAACAGTCTGGACCCATCCTCTTGACACTCACCCTCTAGATATTTATAAGCATTGATGACATGCCCTCTCAGTCTCCTCTTCTCCAGGGTAAACAGACCCGGCTCTCTCAGCCTTTCCTCATCAGAGAGGTGCTCCAGGACCTTCATCATCTTTGTAGCCCTCCATTGGACCCTCTCCAGTAGTTCCTTGTCTTTCTTCAGCTAGGGAACCCAGAGCTGGGCACAGTACGCAGGATGTCACCTCACTAGGGCAGAGCAGAGGGGCAGGATGATCTCCCTCGCCCTGCTGGCCACGCTTTTTTTCTTGCACCCCAGCAGACCATTGGCCACCAGGGCACATTGCTGCCTCATGGGCAACTTCTTGTCCACCAGGCCTCCCAGCTCCCTCTCTGCAGAGATGCTTTCCAGCAGGTCAGTCCCTAACCTCTACTGGTGCATGGGGTTATTCCTCCCTACGTGCAGCACCCTACACTTCCCACTGCTGAACCTCATGAGGTTCCTCCAGCCCCGCCCAACTCTCCAGCCTGTCCAGGTCTCGCTGAATAGCGTCACGGCCTTCTGGTGTGTCAGCCACTCCTCCCAGCTTTATGTCATCACCAAACCTGCTGAGGGTACACTCTGTCCCTTCATTCAGCTCGTCGATGAATACGTTGGGCAAGACTGGACCCAGTACAGGCCCCTGGGGAACACCGCTAGTTACAGGCCTCCACCTGGGCTCTGTGCCGCCGATCACAACCCTCTGAGCTCTGCCATTCAGCCAGTTCTCACTCCACCTCACTGTCCACTCATCTAACCCACACTTCCTAAGCTTGCTATGAGGATGTCATGGGACACGGTGTCAAAAGCCTTGTTAAAGTCAGGGTAGACAACATCCACTGCTCTCCCCTCAGGTACCCAGCCAGTCATGCCACCACAGAAAGCTCTTCCTTGTCTTTCCCTGGCTCTGGGAACACCCTCCTTCGCTTCGATCTAGCGCCCAGCCGCAGAACTTACCCTTGCCACCACTGCGTTCCTCACTGCCTGAGCACTGCTTTCGCTTTCACCACCTTTCCACAACAAAAAAGGGAGCACGGCACAGAGCAGAGAAACTAATGTCCGGAACAGAGAAGTCAATAGCATGACCAGCAACTGTTGAACAGATAGAACAGTTCTAAGTTCCCTCGAACGTGCTCGGCTCAAACCTCTTGTAAACTCTATATCCCAGCCAAAAGCAGGACAGCGGGACAGAGACCCCCTGCTGAGTCCTGTCCTTCCCCCCCCACCCTCCGTGGGTACCGAGGGACACTGGAAACTGGAGGGTGCTGGGAGATGGGAAGCAAAATGTAACTGTGTGGAAAAAAGGGCCCACGCTGTCTGTCTGTCCCCACAGATCTGAGTCCTTTCCGACGTCATTCAAGCAGCAGATGGGACCTTCCTGAGTAGCACCTTGAATGTTAAGTGGCTATCAAATGCATTTGTCCCTCATTTGCATTTATCTCCAAGGCAGCCTTGACCTCTCCTGAGTCAATCTTCCTCCATTATGACAGTGCGCACAATTCACCAAGTCTTTTCAGAATAACTTCAGAATACAAATAGCGTCACGGCACATTTAAAGATGATCAAGAATTCAACACTGGGTAACTTCGCTATCTAATAAATAACACACAGAGCAGAAGCAGTCAACGTGAAAATCTTCCAGGTGACTGCCTGCTCTTTGGGCAATTTCCAAAGCAAGTATTCAAGTCAGTTGCCTTACATCTTTTCACAGATGATCCACAACACTTCTCTTGTTTATAACTAGTGTCCCGTAAAGATAGAACCATACCCAAAATCCTTGACCACGACATAGAATGTCACTGAAGAAGCTGAGCCATCTCCAGTTCTCGTGAACCACTTATCAGTGTATTTTTATTTCTTTGAAGCCGTGACAGCAGTCTGTATCACCAAGGGAACAAAAGCAGTGACACCTTGCATTCACTGCAACTCAGGAAAACCTTCCAGCGACTTCAAAACCTACACCAGCTCTTTGCCGCCAGCCTTGGATTCCCAGCTTGTGTCTCACCACAATGAATTAGCCTCAGAGACACAGGACTGAAATGGCGCACTCTTTTACTTTCAGACATGTGACATGGAGCGCCGGATGGCTTTGGAGTGAAGGGCAAGTGGGAAGCACAGCGTGGTAGCTTCAATTACTGTGGCACTTAACAAAGAGAGGATGCGTTTACAGAGGAATGTGCCAGCCCTACAAAGTATCCACGGATCTGCCCTCCTAAGATTGATGTCCCATGAGCTCGGGACAGCCGTGGAGTCCAATGCATTCCACGTTGCTCTTGCTCAGTGTGGCTAGAGGGTCTGCTGGTCGTTCCGTGGGGTTACTTCTGACTATCAGCTACCGAAAGGAACAAGTAAATACGTACCGCATCTCTTGACTGAGACCTTCCTGGCCCTGCCTCCTCCCAGCGCTACCTCACACCGCTCGTAAAAATGCTGGTCTTCTCGTTATGCAGAAATCAATAAACATTGGTCCTTTTCTCTACCTCTTCTGACAGATGTGTGCACCTGCAGGAGGCAAAACAGGGGGGCCTGAGCTTGTTGATCCAAACTATGCCCATCTTCATGAGGAGTGTGTCCCTGCTAACAGAGGTGCCCTCTGCTGTTTGGGGCGCTGCCATCCTTGAAGAGAGCACCGATGGCAGCCCACCGCGTCCTGGCTGCATCAAAAGAAGCGTGGCCAGCAAGACGGGGGAGGTGATTCTGCCCCTCTACTCTGCGCTGGTGAGACCCCACATAAGAGGGACATGGACCTTCTGGACTGAGTCCAGAGGAGGGCCACGAAGATGGTCGGAGGCTCCAAGGCCCTCTGCTGTGAGGACAGGCTGAGAGCGTTGAGCCTGGAGAGGAGAAGGCTCCAGGGAGACCTTATAGCAGCTTTCCAGTACTTACAGGGGGAGTACGGGAAAGCCGGGGAGGGACTCTTTACCTGAGAGTGTAGCGATAGGACAAAGGGTAACGGTTTTAAACTGAAAGAAGGGAGATTTAGATGAGGTATTAGGAAGAAATTCTTTACTGTGAGGGTGGCGAGACACTGGGACAGGTTGCCCAGAGAAGTAGAAGATGCCCCTTCCATGGAAGTGTTCAAGGGCAGGTTGGACGGGGCTTCAATCAAGCTGGTCTAGTGGGAGGTGTCCCCGCCCATGGCAGGGGGGTTGCAACTACATGATCTTTAAGGTCGCTCCCAACTCTCGCCGTTCTATGGTTCTCTGAGTCCCACACTGCCCCTGCCCCTCTCTGGCCAGAGGATGCTGTCAAGGGCCCCCAGGATGGTGATGTTTGAGCCAGGGGGGCTGTGAAGGAAAACACCCTGGAAAGCCCTAGGCAAAGCTGCCGGGCAGGCAGGGGAAGAGAGGGAAAGGGATGCAGTGCCCCTGGGGAGACAGCTCCATCACCCCGGCTGCCCTAAGCCCCACTCCTTCAGGACTCCCCTGACACCAGGCCTTCCTGGAGGACGGCGACACTCCAGGGGTCAGGCAGCTCCCTCAGGACTGCCCCCGCCTCTGGGCTTCAGCCTGTCCCCAGGGGAGCCAGGGAACACCAGGCGTGTGGGGTACCCCAGGACTGCTCCTCCTCCCTCGTGTCCCTCCTCTGTGGATCTCCTCGCTGCCAGGGCTGGAGGGAGCCCAGCCATCCAGGCTGCTTGAACCCGCACCAGACTCCCCCACTTGGGCACTCTTGTGAAGCATCAATCTTACTCAACAGGCCCCTTGCGCCACGGGCCCTGGGCAAACAGGGCTTATCAGAGATGCTGCGGGGACAAACATCCCTCCTCTTGCCAGCGGAGCTCTTTCCCCACAATTACCTCCGGGTGGCTGCCTGCGGACAAGCAACCGTTTCATTGTGTCCCTCTGAATGGCCGCATCCTGCTCAGGGGCAGCACTGGCCTGGGCCAAGGATGAGGGCATTGGAGGGACACTCCGTGGGGACAAGGGCCTTTGGTGAGTTGTGGCCAAGTGCCAGCCAGGAACTCCCAGAATGAGCCAGAGCCTTGTTGGGGACGGCGTCACTGGGACCCACCATCCGGGGGAAGCTCTGCAGAGTAGGACCCCTGTTGTCTGGAGGGCATGGTGGACCCAGGGAGGGGCACGGTGAGGGCCAGGCCAAGGGATATTCCCCCCTGTTTTCTGCTCTGGGGAGGACGTGGCTGGGAACTGGACCAGATTATAATGCGCAGTGCAAGGGAAATGGGGTGGGCTGGAGCAGGGCACTGCGACAACCCCAGCACTTCCCCAAAGCCCAGCCCACATCTCCCGGTGCCCAACATGCAGCAGTGCTCCCCATTGCCTTCAGTGACTGAAGATCCCAGTCATCCGGCTGTCCTCATTGTCCATGCCCTGAGTTTTCCTCCTACCTCCCAGTGTTCCCCAATCCTGCAGTCCAGGGTGCCCCGAGAAGAGGGGTCAGTCCCAGCCCCCCGTTTACGCAAGGGGAGGGACCCCTAGTTTGAGGCTGGTGCCATCTCTGGGGGAGTCCCGGAGGGAAAAACGGGCCTGGGAGCTGAGTGGCATTGGGGGATGGCAGTGCTGGGAGGTGAGGGGCACTGGGAGAAGGGGGGATGTGGCTTTGGGGGGCTGTTGGAGGTTGGCTTTTCCTTGGAGCAGTGGGTCATCATCGCAGAGTGTCCGGCTGTCAGGGGTGCACTGCGCGTCCCCTCACCACCTGCAGATGCCTGGGCACTTCCTCATGCAGCTGCCCCATGCAGGAAGCTGGACTGATGCCGGGGAAGGTGTCTGGGCCAGTGCCGGAGGCGGGGGGTGACTCTGTGCCAGGGTGGGCTTGTTGCCAGGCCTGGTGTCTCTGCCAAACCTGGCTTTGCCCCGGGGGCTCTTGGGGTGGGGAGGGACAAGGAGGAGTCCTGGGAGGAATAAATTGGTGCCTCACCTTCTCCAGCTTCACCCAGGACTTACCACACTGCAGAGGAAGATGAAGGTCGCAGTCCTCAGCGTGGCCCTGCTCTTCACCATCCTGCTGTGCACCCCGGAAGATGCTCAGGTGAGTCCCCAGCGCCACGGGGAGCGCCTCAAGGCTGGGGATGGGGCTTAGCAACAGGACATCCGCTCTCCTGCAGATTGAAATCGTGGTGGTGAGCACGAAACCCCTTGAACTGGCCTCTCCCTTTCCCAAGCAAGGAGCTCCTCCAGGCTCCCAGGCACCTCCAGCCCTGGGCAATGCAGCTTTCTCCCTCCCACAGTTCTGTCTCTTCCCTCCACTTCCCCCACAATTAAGCTTCTGCTGCCCAGAGACCGAGTTCCTCAGTGACTGGTCAGACCTGTCCCCTCCCTGGGAGGGTCCACCACAAACTCCTCTGAGGGCTTCCCCCCGTTTCTTGTCTTGGTGCCCCCACAGCTCTCCCTTTCTGGCCTCCCCATCCCATCCTTTTGGTCGCCTCAGGCTTTACCTCCCCGGGACCTCCTCCGTGTCCTTTCTAGGGTCCCCAAATGACCTTCCATTGATTGTTCCCAGTGCCTGCCTTTCACTCTTTCCCTTCGGTCCTTTGCCTTTCACCCTCCCCACTGCGATACTGTCCCCAGATCACCTTCCTTGAACCCCCACTCCCAAACACTCTCCCAGTCCCCGGGGTTTGGTCCTCTGCAGTCCTCTTCCTTCTGCCCCCACCAACCACCTCGCTGGAAGTCCCTCTGTCCCCTCCACTTGAATTCCTTTGCCTCAACTTGCATCCCACAGAGTCCTGTCCATTCAACACCCCCTGCCCATTCCCTTGGGGTCCCCTCGTTCACCCCAGTGCCCTGTTTTTGGGTCCTCCCCACCCCCATCCTCTCTGGAGGCCCTGAATTCCCCACGCTATCCTCGTCTCCATCCCCACCCCTGCTCCCTGCATGAACACGTATCCCAGGTAAAACTTTGAGGAATGGAGCTGCGAGGAGCAGGAAGGATTTTCCCCTTCAGACCAGGGGGAAGCCATGGGCCTGGGGGGACTGGGGACACCTGTGTCCCACCCACAGCCCCAACGAGCTCCAGCCCAGACCATCCCTTTGCTCTCCTTTCCTAGGCACTCTTGGAAGGAAGTGGACTTAGTGACATGGTTGTAAGTACTTGGGTGGAGCTGGAGGGCTTCCAGGCTGGGGAACAGGAGAGCCCTTTGGTCCTCCCATCCCTTGCTGGGACCGGGGACACCCCAGCCACCAGTGACGTCTCCTGTTCTCTTTACAGGCGGCAGTACCCAGAGGTCTGCTAGGAAAGAGGGATCTGGTGGGTACCACGAGTTCTGCTGTCCCCAGTCCCTCCCCTCCATGGCCACCACACTCCAGCACATCCCAGGGTGCCCCAGTACACCCCAATGCACCCCACTGCAACCCCGGAAAACACCCCTGCACCCCACTCTTTTCCCAGGGAGGGTCCCGTCCCCAGGGCCCCCATGCCATTCCCATCCATCCCATGACAACCCAGTACACCCCACGATGCCCCACTACACAGCCATGCACCCAGCTGCGCCCCTTCCCCAGGACCCCCGCTGCTCCCTGTGCACCACCACACAAGCTCATGCACCCCATTTCTCCCCGGAGGCACCTTCCCCAAGGACCCCCTTGCTTTCCCCTCTACTGCCTCCCAGTACAGCCCACTGCAGCCACGCCTTTCCCTAACCCTTGATTTCTCCCCAGCCTCCTCTGGCTGACGAGGCTGCGGACCTTTTGCGCCAGAGACGTGTGGCTGCAGCCCTTCATGTCTAGGTGAGCAGCATCAGGGAGTCTCCAGCCCCACAGAGGATGCTGGGCCCTGGGGGATCCCTGAGCCCACTGCGATGGCCAGAACTTGGGTGTGGGAGAGGGAAAGAGAGGGGACTGTGCATGATCCATGGCCCAGGGGGAGCTGGACACAGCTCCCCCCATGCCTTTCCCTTCACCCAGTGGGGCTCTACGGACCCAGAGGGTCACCATGCAGGACAGGCAGGGGCTCTGGTGCCATACAGACCCCAAGGACCACCGTGAGGGCTGGGCAGGGATCTGGGAGATTTAGGGGCTTCCCGGGGTTCTGGCACACTGGGCAAGGCCCTCTGGGTGCCATATGGCTCTCAGGAGAGCCAAATCCAGTCCTTCGCATATATGGAGGGCTCCAGTTCCCTGCTCCTTCCCCACGTCTCTGCAGAGAGTCACCGTGGCGGGACAAGGCCACTGTCATGTCCCGGCCGACACTGGGGGGCTTATTGTGGGCTCTGTCTTTCAGGACTGGAACTGGTGGTGACACCCATGTCCTGTCCCCCTCCAGCAGCATGAGGAGATGATCATCCCTGGATGACCCCACCTGATCCCCTGGGAGCCCTGGCCCATTTCCCTCTAATCATCAATAAACCCCATCAGCAAAGCTACGCTCTGTGTGTCTGTGTTCCCTCTGGTCTGCCAGCGCCCAGGCACCTGGGTCCTCTCTGCCTGTAGCTCGGGGATGAGCCGAGGGAGGGAGGGAGCACGGACACCTGGGGTGTCTCTGTAAAGGTGATCCCCTTGCCCCCCACCATGTGCCCCCAAATAAGGGCAGATCAGGGCAAACTGGATGGAGAGGGCAGGGCAGGGCAGGGAACAGAAGGCAAGGGAAGCGTATACCCTCCAAAGTGTAATTATACAGCATATATATATGCACATAAACCACCAAGGGTATGTCTGCCCTTCTCCAGGCTTTTCACTGTTGTCTGGCACCTGGGATTCCTGAAGGCCAGTCTTGCTTCCTGAGGCAAACAAGACATTCACTGCCCCAGCCTTTTCCATGTCTGCTGTAACCACGTCCTCTGTCTCCCCCTTGCTGGGGAGGGCAACCACAATCCATCCCACTCCTACCAATATGATCCCAACATCGGCAGTAGAGGCCCAAAACCTGGAGAAGGGTTGCAGGTCAGCAGGAGAGTACCTGGAGCGCAGCATGAAGGAAAACTAGCCACTTGAGTGCGGAAGCCAGCTTCATCGGGGGCCCAACTTAAATTCCTCTACTGTAACGCACGTAGCACGGGGAACAAACAAGAGGAGTTAGAGACGTGCGCATGCCTGCAAGGGTATGATCTAATTGGCGTCACAGAGACATGGCGGGATGGCTCCTATGACTGGAGTGTTGGAATGGAGGGATAGAGGCTCTTCAGGAAGGACAGGCAGGGGAGGCGAGGAGGGGGTGTCACCCCCTCTATCAAGGACAGCTGGAGTGCATGGAGCTCTGCCTGGAGATGGAGGAAGAGCTGACCAGGAGCTCATGGGTCAGGAGTAAAGGGAAGGCAGGGGCAGATGACATCAGAGTGGGGGTCTGCTACAGGCCACCCGATCAGGAAGACTGAACAGCTGCGGCCCTCTATGGACAGATAGGAGCAGCCTCACGTTCACAAGCCCTGGTCCTCATGGGGGACTTCAACCACCCCGATATCTGTTGGAAGGACAACGCAGCAGGGCATAAGCAATCCAAGAGGTTCCTGGAATGCGTCAATGATCCCTTCCTTCTCCAAGCGGCAGAGGAGCCAAAGAGGAGAGGTGCCATGCTGCACTTTGTTCTCACAAACAAGGAGGGGCCGGTGGAGAATATCAAGCTCAAGGGCAGCCTTGGCTGCAGTGACCATGACATGGAGCAAGGGCCTTAGGGTGGCGAGGAGAGCACCCAAGTCTCTGCTGGACTTCAGGAGAGCAGACTTTGGTCTCTTCAGGGATCTGCTTGGCAGAATACTGTGGGATAAAGCCCTGGAGGGAAGATGGGCCCAAGAAAGATGGTAAATGTTCGAGGATCACCTCCTCCAAGCTCAGGAGTGATGCATCCCAACAAAGAGGAAGTTGGGCAAAAACACCAGGAGGCCTGCATGGATGACCAAGGAGCTCTTGGACAATCTCAAGCAGAAAAAGGAAGCCTAAAGAGGGTGTGGGAGCAAGGACAGATAGTCTGCAAGGAATACAGAGAGATTGTCCGAGCAGCAGGGGTCAGGTTAGGAAAGCTAAAGCCCAATAGAGGTAAATCTGGCCAGGGACAACAAGCGCACCAAGAAGAACATTTACAGGTATGTCAGTGACACAAAGAAAGCCGAGGGAAAATGTGGGCCCGCTCAGGAAATGAACGGGAGCCTGGTCACCAAGGATGTGGAGAAGGCTGAGGCACTCACTGACTTTTTTGCCTCAGCCTTCAGCGGTAAGGGTTCTAACCACACTGTCCAAGTGTCAGAAGGCAAAGGCAGGGACCGGGAGAATGAGGAACCGCCCACTGTAGGAGAAGATCAGGTCCAAGACCAGCTGAGGCACTTGAAATTGTACAAATCCATGGGACCTGAGGAGATTCTTCTGTGGGTCCTGAGGGAGGTGGCGGATGAAGTTGCAAAGCCACTATCCACCATATTTGAGAAGTCGTGGCAGGCCAGTGGAGTTCCCGATGACTGGAAAAGGGGAAATATAGCACCCATTTTTAAAAAGGGGAAAAAAGGAAGACCCGGGGAAGTACAGACCGCTCAGTCTCACCTCTGTGCCCAGCCAGATCGTGGAGCAGATCCTCCTGCAAACTACGCCAAGGCATGTGGGAAATGAGGTGATTGGTGACAGCCAACATGGCTTCATTATGAGCAAAGCATGCCTGACAAATTTGGTGGCCTTCTACAATGCTGTTACAGCATTGGTGGGTAAGGCAAGAGCAACTCACATCATCTACCTGGATTTGTGCAAGGCATTTGACACTGTCCCACGTGACAGCCTGCTCTCAAAATTGGAGAGACACGGATTTGACTGATGGACCACTCCGTGGATAAGGAATTGGCTGGATGGTTCCACTCAAAGAGTTGCAGTCAAGGGCTCCATGTCCAAGTGGTGACCACTGATGAGTGGTGTTCCTCAGGGCTCAGTACCGGCACTGGTGCTACTTAACATCTTTGTTGGCCACATGGATGTTGGGATTGAGTGTACCCTCAGCAAGTTTGCCCATGACACCAAGCTGTGTGGTGCGGTTGATATGTTGGAGGGAAGCGATATCATCCAGAGGGACCTGGGCAGGCTTGAGAGGTAGGTGTGCGCATACCTCATGAAGTTCAACAAGGCCAAGTGCAAGGTCCTGCACGTGGGTCAGGGCAATCCCAAGGCCAAATCCAGGCTGGGCAGAGAATGGATTGAGAACAGCCCTGAAGAGAAGGACTTGGGGGTGTTGGTGGATGAGAAGCTCAACAAAAGCCAGCAATGTGCGCTGGCAGCCCAGAAAGCCACCCGCATCCTGGGCTGCACCAAAAGACGTGTGGCCAGTAGGTGGAATTAGGTGTGATTCTGCCCCTCTGCTCCGCTCTGATGAGACCCCACCTGGAGTACTGCGTCCAGCTTTGGAGGCCACAGCACAGGAAGGACATGGACCCGTTGGAGCACGGACAGAGGAGGTCACGAAGATGATGGGAGGGCTGGAGCCCCTCTCCTATGGAGACAGGCTGAGAGAGCTGGGGTTCTTCAGCCTGGAGATGAGAAGGCTCTAGGGAGACCTTATATCAGGCTGGGCAGGGATCTGGGAGATTTAGGGACTTCCTGGGGTTATGGCACACTGGGCAAGGCCCTCTGGGTGCCATATGGCTCTCAGGAGAGCCAAGTCCTATCCTAGGCATATTGAGGGCTCCAGTTCCCTTTTCTCTCGCCAGGTCTCTGCAGAGAGATATGGTGTTTTAGGCCACTCTCTTGTTCACACAGACACCGGGGTTATTATTTTGAGCTCTGTCTTTCAGGACTGGAACTGGTGGTGACACCCATGTCCTGTCCCCCTCCAGCAGCATGAGGAGATGATCATCCCTGGATGACCCCACCTGATCCCCTGGGCGCCCTGGCCCATTTCCCTCTAATCGTCAATAAACCCCATCAGCAAAGCTACACTCTGTGTGTCTGTGTGTCCATGTCCATGTCCCCTCTCATGTGCCAGGGCCCAGGCACCTGGGTCTTCTCTGCCTGTACCAGAGCAATGAACAGAGTGACTGAGGGAGCCTGCACACCTGGGGTGTCTGTGTAAAGGAGATTCCCTTCCCACCCACCGTGTGCCCCCAGATAAGGGCAGATTAGGGCAAACTGTAGTGTCCCCGCCATGAGGCTGCAACACGCGAAGGGCTAGACTGTACTTTGGAGGCGTAGCAGGAAACAGGTTCTTACTGGGGTTCTAATGAGCCCCATCCTCAAACAGCACCATTTGGTGTCGGGGCAGGAGACGAGCACGGACAGGCAGCCCGGATCCCTGGGTCCTCTGCCTCGCTCTGGGAGGAGTGGTGGTTCCCTGCCCCATGGAGTCAGCCTTCCTAGATTCACAGGCACTTTCAGAGCCCCATGCTTTGGTTTTGTCTCTCCAGGCACACACTGAATTACCACCGACTTTTACATTAGGACTTTTTCCCTCATCCCACTGCCTTTGATGACCTTAAGGGTCTTTTCCAAACTAAATGATCTTATGATATTATGAGGATCAAATTCAGATGATTGTTGGCTGCAGTGCTCCAAGTGGAGTCTCACAAGAACTGAGTAGAGGGGAAGAATCACCTCCCTCAACTTGCTGGCCACACTTCTTCTGATGCAGCCCAGGATATGATTGACTTTCTGGGCTGCAAGTGCACATTGCTGACTCGTGTCACCCATCGGTATCTGCAAGTCCTTCTCTGCATGGCCGTTCTCATTATTCCCTTCATTCCCCAGCCTGTACTGATAGTGGGGATTGCACTTGGCCTTGTTGAACTTCATGAGCTTTGCATGGGCCACCTCCCCAAGACTGGCAAGGTCACTCTCAAGGGCATCCCTTCCCTTCAGCAAATCAACTGCACCACTCAGCTTGGTGTCATCTGCAAACTGCTGAGGGTGCACTCAATCCCACTGTCTGTGTCCCTGTAGAAGATATTAGATAGTATTGTTCCCAGCACAGACCCCTGATGGACACCATTCCTTACTGGTTTCCGCTTGGATATTGTGCTTTTGACTAGAACGCTATCTATAGATGCTATTGATAATGCAGGTAGTGCTGCTGA
Source organism: Fratercula arctica (assembly GCA_947846985.1). NCBI lineage: Eukaryota > Metazoa > Chordata > Aves > Charadriiformes > Alcidae > Fratercula > Fratercula arctica. The sequence goes on along the minus strand of CANTUZ010000014.1, from coordinate 9,862,742 downwards.
TGCCATAGAAGGTGCAGACACCATTGCAGATGTAGGCACCATTTCAAATGCAGATAGCATTGCAAAGGGGATTGCAGACTCAAATACCATTGCAGAAACCTTTTCAGATGCCCATGCCATTCCTCATAATGTTGCCGTTGCAGATACTAGAGCAAATACCACTGCAGATAGAGATACCGTTTCAGACGCTGAAACCATTGTAGCAACTGCTGCAGATACCATCGCTGATGCAAAGCCAGATGCAGGTACAATAGCAGAAGCAGATGCCATTGCAGATATCACTGAAGATGCAGAGACTATTGCAAATGCTGTTGCAGATGCACACACCATTGCCGATACTGATCCCATTGCAGGTATCCATAACATTACACATGCTAATGCAGATACAATTACCATTACAGATCCCGATAGCAGAACAGAGACAGCAATACCATTACAGACAGCCACAATGATACCGAAACCATCAGTGGTACAGATTCCATTAGAGATACTGTTGCTGATACTATTTCAGGTAGCGAGATAATTACTCATGCACATACAAACCCCAAATACACATACACATACAGAAACCATTGCAAGCCCATGTGCAGACACAGGGTGCGTGTGGGATGGAATTAACTCTCCCCACAGTGCAGCCCGCATGGTACTGTGCTTTGGTTTTGTATTTAGAACGGTGTTGATAACACACCAATGTTTTGGCTACTGCTGAGCAGTGTTCGCACAGCAGCCATGCTGGAGGTTCCTTCCGACCACCTCACTCAAAGACCAGTAAGCTGTAGGTGGGCAAGAGGCTGGGAGGAGAGATAGCCATGACAGCTGACCCAAACTGACCAAAGGGATATTCCATACCATATGATGTCATGGTCAGCATGAAAGCTAAGAGAAAGGATGGGGTGGGGCATTCATTATTTAGGCATTTATCTACTGAAATAACCACTATGTGTACTGAGGCCTTTCTTCCTGGGGAGCGGCTGGACATCCCCTGCTGCTGGGAAGTAGAGAATAATTTTTGTGTTTCCTTTGCTTCCACTTGTGACCTTTGCTTTTCTTTATTAGACTGCCTTTATCTTGACCCACAAGCTCTCCATCTTAATTCTCCCCCATACTGCTTAGAAGGGGGAGCAGTAGAGCAGCTTGGTGGGCAATTGGCAGCCATCCAAGGTCAACTGACCATGCTGGTGAACGATAGCTAATTTCTTTGGCTATTGTAGATTTTTCTACAGTTCAGTACTTGCTCTCACTAGAAGTTATGGACCTACGCTGCTTCCATAACTGTCCAGGGACATGGCATACTCCAAAAGAATACTGAGACTCAGTATAAATATTTAGTCTTTTCTTTGGACAGGTGGAAAGTCTTGGTTAATGCAATCCTCTTGGATTGCCTTTCTGGCTGTCTGAAAGAGAAGGGGACTGAAGGAACCCAGGGCTGATCATGCCTGACCATCCTCATTGCTTCCTATGCTGACAGGACCACAACTGTGGGCGAAGGGAGAGGGGCGGGTGTCATTTACTGGGATACAAGAAAGTCTTGGTTAATGCAATCGATTCTGCTGCTTCCGCACTCAGCTTTGGACTCAGCAATAAAGCCTCCACTACTTTATTTTCAGTAAATACTGAATAACCTGTAACCCTATTACGATTCAAACAATATTAGGACCCACCTATGCATAGTTTAAGATCAGGATCTCACAATGTCACATCTATTAAATAGGTTTGAGTCTTTTTGGCGTCATGGGTTGTCACCACACAATCACGATGTGGGGTTTTGTTGTGGTTTGGGTCAGATTGGCCATTCAGAATGACAGATGCTCCCCCTCCACCTCTCTCTCCAAAGGGAGGAGGAAGAGAGATAAAGATATTTATGAGTTTAGAAAAAACTAAACTACTTAACTGAAAATATTAATAAATTAATAAAATAATAAATACAAGAAAATAACGAAATTGATACAATATATAAAAAATTGTATCAAGCTCCCAGGATAATTATTGTGTCACCAGCAGGCACCGGGAAAATCCCAGGCTGGACTCAGTGAAGGACAGGAGCTGGATTCCAGATCTGGAGTCAGGAATACTAGTTCGGGATCAACAGCAGATGAACTGACGGAGTCTTCCTTGGACCTTGGCCATTGAAAAAAGAGGACTGACCCTTTGATCCCTCAGCTTTTATACTGAGCATGATGCAGATGGGATGGAATACCCTGTTGGTCAGTTTTGGGTCACCTGTCCTGTCTGCTCCTACCTGCAAGTGTGACCCCTCTGCGCTTTTCTGCTTCCAACCCTCCAACGGGGCAAATGACAAAGTGAGCTGGCCTTGGTTGTTATAGCAATAAGCATGAGCAAGAGCCTCTCTGCCTACCACTCCTTGGCAGAAACTATAAACATAGGTCTTATCACTCTAGGAATGACCAGTTTCTGCATAATATGCTGTTAATTTCAGAGCAAGTTAGAAGACGCTTAGATAAAAGTCAAATTACTGAACAGAAAGTGGTTTCTGTTTTACCTCAAACCAGGATATTCCACCCTTATTCCATACCATTTGTGTCATGCTCAGATCACTATTACTTTTATCTATCAAATCTGTACACACATATATATAGATAGATACATGCAGGCCACTCATTTATGATTTATCTTTATATACAAAAGTTCGCTAAATCTATTTAGTTCATAACTACAGGATTTCATTTATCATAGCAGATTCTCAGGAATCTGGTAGGAAAAAAGGTGTGAAATTCATTGTAGTTCATGCCCATGGGCAGCACGTCCATCTGAAAGAGTTTTGCTCGACACCACTTGATGAAGTTAGCTCCGGTTTCATCACTGCTGTGCTATCTTGAAAAATACTTATTGTACATTGTTAGTATTAAATAAGAATTAACATCCTACATCTCAGGATTAAGTACTCTCACCAAGGGTTAAATTTCCTTGAGGTACACATTGAACTTTTCCATTCTTCAGCATCACCTGCCAAGTACATCCAGATCCTTGAGTGAAAACAGTCCCACGGATTGGTTTGCCTTTGCCTGAAGCAGGAAAAATGCAGTTTTCCCTGACATATTCCTTTCATGCATCACAGGGACTTTATCCCCTTCTATAGTATGTAAAAAGTCTGATTGAGCAGGACCAGCTCGATTGATGGATCCTCTGGTGTTAACTAACCAGGTAGCTTGTGCTAAATGCTTGTCCCAATTTTTAAAGGTCGCACAACCCTTTGCTTTCAGGCTAGTTTTTAACAGTATATTGTATCACTCAGTTTCCCCAGAAGTTGGTGCATGACAGGGGATATGATATGCTCTCCCAGGGCAGAGGTGGAGGATAACATCCCTGCACCTGCTGGCCATGCTCATCATAATGCTTTTGGTTACCAGCAGCTGAGGTTTCCCTCTGGTCACCATGAGGACAGAAGCACGCAGAGTGCCTACACACCCTTGCCTCTCAGACCTGCCACTGCCCACCTCACCCTAAACCTTTGCCTTTACCTTAACCCTAATACCTACCCTGAAGCTCTCATCTGTAGTCCTTCCCTGAACACTAACGCCAAAGCTGAAACCCTCATCAGATGCCTCACACCTAAACCCAAACCCAACTCCCTAATCCTGTCCCTCCCTTCATCTTCAACCCCTCTCCTAAGCCTAACTCATGTTTCCCAGGATGTAGGAGGGCAGGGATTGTGAGGGGAGATGAGATGTTAGGGGCAGGCAAGAGGAAGATGAAGGCAAAGGTGACATTGCTTGGAGAGTAGGTTGGGATGCCATTTCTGCTGGAGGAAGATGGATGGTGAGGAGCAGTATTGTGAAGTGCTCGAGATGCCTGAGAGTTTCATGAAAGACAGAAGAGAGTGTGGGGAAGGTGAAAGGTGAGGCACGTGAGAGGGATGTCACTTGGTTGAAGAATCCCAAACCCTCACCCTGAGTCCCACCATGATCCCTAGCCCTAAAAGGGAAACTCTTACTCCTTCCCCCAGCCTGATCATGAGGCAGAAACTCTCACCAGTTTCAAGTTTGCCTGAACCCAAACAGAAACCCCAAACCCCTAAGCCCCAGCACCCTCCCTTGAACCGCTAGCCTTCCACCTGTCCTCTAACCCTCACCATAAGCTGTTTTTCTCCCAGCAGGCAGAATGAAAGCAGAGATTGTGAGGTCCCGGCACAGTCGCATGACATTGGAAGATGAAATGTGACATGACATGTATCAGATCCGTTTGTAGGTGACAAGGTGGGTGATGGTGGGGAAGTTACTCTAATGTCAGCTGTGGCTCAGAGTCTCACAGGTGAGTAAGAGGCAGGGGGCTGTGAAGGTGACTGAAGTCCTTTCTGCCTGAGAACCTTACAGGCCAGAAGTGGGAAAATGCCTTGGCTGTTGATTATGAGGTCACATCTGTCTCTGTAGGTGACAGACAAGAAAAGTCTCATGGCTGGGTCAAGCACTGGGATAAGCTTGCCCCCAGCCAGGGTCACCAGGCAGGCCAGCCAGGAGGGCAGGCCGTGGAGACAAAAGGACTTTCTTTGGGTATTGTGGCACTGTAGCAATGCTGGAAATCTCCATGAAGATCTCTCTAGCATGAGTGGTGGGTAAGGATTCCCTTGTAATGGGAAATCTTTCGCTAGACAACGTCCATCACCACCAGTCTCTCCTCTTGTAGTCAGTCCTTGGCCTTTCTCCTCCTCTTGTTATCTTGGACTTTGCTGGGAAACTCTCAGTATTGCTACAGTCCCCACAGAGTGCTCTTCTTGGAGAGTGAACAGCCAAGCCTGAACTGGGGACCATCTAGAGCCCTAAAGCCCACCAGGAAGGAGTTAAACCTGTAGGGGCAACAGGCCTTTAGCTCACCCAATCCCTTGCCTTTGAAGAAGAGCTGAGTGAGAAGCGAAGGCTGCTCATCCAAGGGATGAAGGTTCAACTGGTGACCCTTAAAGCTCTAATGTCTGCCTGGTGAAAGGACATCCGGGGGAACCAGCTGCCAAGCTCATCCTTTTCTAGTCTCTGGAGCAGAGGCAGATAAGAGCTTTCTGTTAGGATAGAAGGGGCGAGACAGGAAGTTTGCTCATCCAGGTGCTGAAGGTGTCGGGCACATGGAGGCTTTCTCACATGTTGCATGCCAAGGTAAAGAGTGAGGGGCAGACCTGCACCTGGAGCCAGAGAAGCACAGCTGGAGTTAGGGATTGCTGATTTGTCAGGGATGGAGGCAGGGAATTGTATGCGAGAAGGATAACCATGACTTCTGTGAAGTCTGTCTCAGACCCCAGCCATAACAAGGGTCATCCTTGCCCACCCTGCTTGACTAAACTTCTTGTCTCTTCTTATGGCTCCTTGCCATTGCTAGATGGTTCTGAAGGCTGGGGTTGTCACTGGGCCTGGCTGGAGGAGGGAGTACGGCTGAGGTTTTCTCCTTTGGGCTCATCAGGGCAGAGACTAACATCCTTAGCTGCATCATAAGGGCAAACATGGAGAGAGGGAGGATTTGGGGCCAAAAAGGTTGGAGAGGTTTTTCAGCACAAGATCTCCAAGCAAGATGAACAAGAACCCTGCCTCTGGTGCCTCTGCTTCTGAGACCACCATGGGATGGAAAGGGGATCTCTGCAGAGGAGCTTTCATGGATCCATGCAATGGAAGTGACAGGAGAGCTCTTGGCAGGAGCCGGGCTTCAGGGATGGTTCCTCTGCCCAAACGAATGCAACATCCAAGGAGCCTTCTCCAATTGCACTGGACAGATCATGGATGCACACTGATGTGGCATGTGTTAGCATCCATCAGAGATTGCACTGAGTGGCAGTGCGCCTGGCACTGAAGTCCCTGCCTGCAGACATGCGTGCTGTTGACCGTACAGCCTTTTCAGATGCCCTCACATTCCCCACTGCCAATATTTGTTCATTGTCCCCATGGAACTCCCCTTGATGTTCCCCTAGATGTATCTTCCCTAGCTTGGAGAAGAGAGGATGTGGGGTGAGGAGAGACTTCTGCACTGGAAATGTGCTCAACTGACAGAGATGAATATCATCACAGGAATCCGCACTTAGATAAGAAGGCATCCTACACCTTGGGAAGAGCTCTCTTTTCAGCCCAAATTCCTTTTTTATCTCCTCAGGAACAGCAGGATCCAACTGACAAGTACACAAGTTTACTTATACTTAGTGATACAAGCAAGCAGGGATTTTTCCACATTCTCTTCTCAATAAGGCATAAAGATCACTAAGGAACTCGTTCCTCCCTCCTTCTTCCCGCTTCACAAACATCCAGAAGGCAGACACTACTTGAGGGCACCTGGTGCAGAGCACATGCCTTCGCACAATTTATCCTCAGCAATTCACAGAAGAACCATTGCTACTTCATGTTCTAAGAAGCCTATGAGACCTGGGTGCCAGCTGGAGCTTTCCTGAGCCTCTTCCTCAGGGCCTCCCTGACCTCCCTGTTCCTCCAGGTGGAGATGAGGGCATTGACCAGGAGCATGACGAGGGTGTAGAAAAAGGAGAACATTTCGCTGAGCTGCCTCAGAGGGGCTGTTCTGGGCACCAGGAGCAAAATTATGAGGTAGAGACAGACAACAGTGATGATGGTGAGGTGAGAGGAGCAGGTGGACAAGGCCTTCTGCCTGCCCATGCTGGGAGGGACCCTCAGGATGGCAGCTGTGATACACACATAGAGGCCAGCATGAACACAAAGGGGAAGATTGCATCCAGAAAACAGAATGTGAAAGACTTGAGTTTGACAATGCTTGTAGGTAAGTATTAAAGAACACTTGTAAGTCAAGTACCAAGATCTCAACCACTTAATTTGCTTTATCCAAAAGGTTCACCCTATAAAGCGTAATGGCAAGTGAAGAGTTAACAGCATCCCTGGAAAGGAAAAGATGAAAAAAGAAGACAATCAACGTCTGTGTCTGGACTATAAAGATCTCCTGTTCCATAAAAAGAAGAGCTGGAGTCAATGGTTACAGGGGTTGCTGGATAACTAACACTGAGGAGAGGTTTGTGAGCACTGGTTTGAGAACAGTTGGCAAATTGGAACAGCTAGGGAACAGAATCCAACCTAGTTGATTCTTAATCCATGAGGAATCAAATATTGGACAAAACCAATGTATTCTTAGCAAGAATCAAGCAGACTCAAGATGAGTCACCGTCTGCCTTGGCAGCCAAGAGGGCAAATTGCATTGTGGGTTGCATTAAACACAGTACAACCAAGTGGCCAAAAGAGGTGATTATCCCACTGTATTCAGCGTTGGTGTGGCCTCACCTGGAGTAATGTGTGCAGCTCTGGGGCCCACAATTTAAGAAGGATGTGAAGGTACTTGAATGTGTCCAGAGGAGGGCCACAAAGCTGGTGACAGGGCTGGAAGGAACGTCCTATGAAGAGTGGCTAAGGACTCTGGGTTTGTCTAGTTTGGAGAAAAGGAGCCTGAGGAGTGACCTCATTGCTCCCTACAGCTTCCTGAGGAGGGGGCATGGAGAGGGAGGTGCTGATCTTTTCTCCTTGGGATCCAGTGACAGGATGTATGTCAATAGTTCAAAGCTGTGTCAGGGGAGGTTCAGACTTGACCTTAGGAAGCATTACTTTACTGAGAGGGCGGTCAAACGCTGGCATAGGCTTCCTAGAGGGGTGACCGATGCCCGATGACTGTCAGTATTTAAGAGGCATTTGGTCAGCTCTGAAGCAGTCAGGCAGTTGGACTAGATGATTATTGTAGGTCCCTTCCAACTGAGCTATTTAATTCTATGCTCTGCTTTGCTCTGCTATTCTAGAAAAACCTGCAGGGGAGTGCGACGAGCGAGGGAAGACAAGCAGCCGACTCAATGTGAGTGATAAAGCAAGCTTCAGTTTATTGCCCGAATACGCTTCATTATATAGCTACTGGTTACATCACCGCTTGAATATTGGCTAATTATAAAAGTCATCTGCTCACTGCGATTGGCTCTCTGTCCACACAACAGGGTTCAGCCTTAGTTCCCTATTCTTATCAGCTCCTTATTCTTGCTTCTGCATTCTCATGGCTTGTTTACTTAGTACTTTCCCATCGCCGAGCTGTAACTTGCTTCTACGCTATTCTCATCTCACATAACTCCTCTATTGTCCCATGACCTTGCTCCTCAAGCCATTCTGCAACAATTCCCCCTTTTTTTTTTTTCATTTTTTTTCCTCTTTTTTTTTTCTTTTTTCCTTTTTTTTTTTTTTTTTTTTTTTTTTTGAACAATCCAGGCTTGGTTTATTACTTTTAACATAGCTCTCTTAATACAAGAAAGGACTACACATAAGCACAAATTTATGATTACAAGAATTATTATAATATGCAAGCCTTCAACAAGCAATTCTAATACTTTCAAACAACCTAGTTAGCCACTCATCAAAAAACCCATGAGTTTGCTGAATTTTGTTTGTATGTTCTTTTAACCACTGCAACTGTTTGTGAATTGATTCACTGTGATCGGACAAATTCATACAACACATACCCTCAAAATCTTCGCAACCATGTCCTTGAGCTAATAACAAAAAGTCAATTGCTGCTTTATTTTGCAAAATCGCATGGCGCAGGCTATTCTGATCTTCTAACAAACTTTCAATTATTTCTGTGGTGACATTGGCTATCGTTACATTCATAGTATTATGCTATCTGTTCACGCGCTCTAACTCTTACTGATTGGTTGCATGCTATTTTCATGCGCTGACCACGAGCGCGGGCAGCATCCTGCTGATAGATTGAGGGTCGGTTGCCACGCACCTCTCAGCGTCTTTTAACTGATGGTCTCTGACTGTTCACACGGAGCAGCAGCTTTGCTTTTCACATTCCTTTCCTTGCTGATATCTCCTGGCACTTGCTTCTCAAGGCGCCTCTCACAGATACAGTTTTGTCTCATCAAGGCCAAACAGATTCCCTACACTGCTCTCTATCATCTCCACAATTTCCCCTTTTTTTTTTTTTTTTTTTTTTTTTTTATGCAACAAAAAGCTTGATTAATCATTTTTTGCACTATTTTCTGTAAGCAACCTAAACTACAGGGCATGACAAGCATTGGATGACAAAGATGACATGTTTGATACCCCATGTCTGTAAAGAGACCTGTATTTTAGCGAACACATAAGCTGGTCTGTTAGTTTTTACAGTTTTCGGTACTCCCATGACTGCAAGGCATTGCAACTAATGTCGAATAACATCACGAGCGTTTTCTCCTATATGAGCACTAGCTACAACAAGGTGAGAAAACAAATCAACTAAAACATGTAGATAGCGCAAACGTCCCGATTCCATAATGTGTATAACATCGAATTGCCAAAGTTCATCAGGTGTAAGCATTCGCAGGGTAATTCCCACAAATGATGGCAGAGGAGCCGGCTGCTGATAGTGCAAACGACCCCGTGAAATCAATCGTGCTAACATTTCAATCATCGTAGTTACTGTTTTTTGAAAAGTTATGTGGAAAAAATACTCACTCTAATGCAGTCAGGCTCTTTGCGAGTGTATCATCCCACTGTCCTATCAGGGCGTAAGGTTGAAATTTTTGATGTATCATAAACAAATCTGCAATGTGCTGTAATGCCTTCTGAGCTGTTGGGGTTAATGAACGTGGAACCTACCAGGGAGGGGGGATGGGCAGACACAGCACTTCAGGGCGTCCCCTGTATCTTCAAAGTGCGCTCATGTCTGACCCCCTCTCTCCGATCCGAGACAGCCCCCTTATATCCTGTCCCGGATTGAATGGAAAAGTACAGGCTAGGGTCGCTGCATGCGTGGCCAGCACATGCAGCGAGCCTCACCAGACTCATGATCCAGCTTTGCTAACTGCGGATGTCTGATACCTGACTCCCTTGTACTCCCTCCTTGTTATCTTCTTCTTTGAAAGTTAGGGTCTCATGGATACACATATAGTTTTTCAGCAACAGTACTGAGTCCCTTTTTCCCAACATGCATACTGGGTTTGGTTCAACTAGTAATTCTCCGTCGTGTCTCACTCGAACCATCCTCTATTATCCCTTACACATGCTACCCCGTGGCCCATAGTTGGGACACAACAGTATTCTATAACTCGTACAAGGGTATGATGCAAAGCAACATCTGCAACTGATCATATAATGCTTATTAAACATAGCAAACAGCATCCTAAACATAACAGACAGATTCCTTCCACACAGATAATGAGTATAATTTCCTTCAACCAACCCCACCCCCAAGTCCATCCAGCAAAGAGATTTCACACAGCGGTCTCCACAAGTTGCTGGCTCGGTCGGTGCAGTTCTTGCAACTGGGCATGGATGGATTTGGAGTGGTCACTTAGACTCATACAACACAGTCCTTTAAAATCTTGACAACTGTGTCCGTGAGCTAAAAGCAAAAAATCAATAGCAGCTCTGTTTTGCAGCATTGCATGTTGAATACTATCTACATCTAGCAATAACTCAGAAACAGCTGTACTAGTAGCATTACTAAATTTATCCCTGGCAGCGAGAGAGTCCTTGTTATCAAGAATCCTTGGCATCGAAAGAGTCCTTGTTAGCAAGAGCGCATGCGGACTCCCTGTTCTTGCTGTACTGTGCTTTGATCTTCTTCCACAACAGGCCAAGATTCTCAGGCAGCTAGATAAGGTGTCCCTGAGTCCATTACAGACTTATGTCATCTAAGTGTTTTTCTTGCAAGCACCCAAAACTGAATAACAATTAGTGATAGATGTGTTTTCCAGCACCCAGGTGCGAGTCCCTTGAGCGTATTTACAATCCTCCTTGCTGATCTTCCGTTGCTTTCCCATATTCCACCCCCCTGCTCAAGAGACTGCTTCTGCTGGTGTTCATTTAGTCTCACAGGGTATAACACAGAGTAATTTACAAAGGCGTGCAATAACATATATACATATAGGAAAAAAACCTAAAACATATCTCTATAATACTGCTTGAATCAGGTGTCTTATTTCTCTTTTTCTGCTGCTGTCTTGTAGAATATATGGCATACTTTTGTGCTAAGACGGCACATTTCCCTTCTAATTGTTCCCTTTTTTTTTTTCTCTTTTTTCTTTTTTCTCTTTTTGTCTCTCTTTTTTTTTTTTTTTTCTCATCACTTACAGCTGACATAAAAGTCTGCCTTGCAACAAGAGCTCACCCTTAAGTTTCTCATTTTCCTACAGAGCATCCTATAAATTTTAGCTTAACTCCTTTTCCCAATCAACCATGATCTTATAGGCAAACAACAAACAACTAGTCATACGCCCTGCATGGGTAAGCTGTTCCCGAGACTGTAAGCATGTCGGCTGGTGAAAACACCCCCAATACTTCAGGACTTCCATCGGTTCTACAGCCCATCATGGTCTATCTACCTGGGGTGCACTCGCCTTACATCTAAACATTGTGTATGTACAAACTTCTTCGCTTGACAGAGTGTCAGCCCTAGTCACGTACGAGAACAGTACCACACCGGGCAGAACACCTGCTCAAGCGGAGTCACCAAACGACACTGCACACAGCAACAAACAAACAGTAGCGCAGATGCTGATCACCAGATATAAATTGGCACCCACACACACTTACACAGCAGACATACAAAAAACACCACTTCTATCTCAGGGAAATGGCTGGGGCGGGGCGGGGGGGGGGGGGGGGGGGGGGGGCGGCTGTTTTCACTTGTATAAGCAGGTCCATTATCGGTCTTAATTTCTCGTGGTAGTCCCATGACGGCAAAGCAACTTGTAAGATGCCTAATTACATGTAAGGCCCTCTCGCCAGCCTGAGCTGTGGCCCAAAGAAAGTCACTATAAGTATCAATAGTAACATGTACATATTTCAGTCGTCCAAACTCGGGAACGTGTGTGACATCCATCTGCCAGAGCTCACAAGGACCCAATCCTCGCGGGTTAACGCCTAAACCGAGCCCAGGGCCGTGGTGACTACAGGTGGGACAAACACGCACGATTCCTCTGGCTTCATCCATAGTGACATTGAACTGTTGATGCAATCCCTTAGCGTTTTGATGGAACATGCCATGTGATTCCCTGGCTTTGATGAATTCACTCAGGGGGGCTGCCACTGTCACCAATCTGTCTGCTCGGGCGTTACCTTCTCCTAACCCTTGGTCCCACATGTGACTCCGAATGTGGATGACACAAAATGGAGCAGTATGTTGCTTAATCGCTGCCTGTAGCGCTCTCAGCAGCTCAAAGAGCCACCGATTAGACAGCTCTTTTATTCTTGCGTCCGCTCTGGCTCTGTCCTTCTCCCCTGACATTCTGACAATACACTGCTATACCCTGATTCTGGCTGCGCACACATAAGCGGTTGAAAAGGAGGAACAAACGCGATACCTGGCGCAAATGGAGGAGGCTTAATAATGGAGGAACGCGATAACGACTTTTGCCTCTGTTGCTGTAAAATCTCCTCCGCAGTTGTAGCAGAGGCAGCCATAGCTTTAATCAGGGTTAAAGGTGGACATAAATCAGGTTCAGTCTCTGGATTTATTAGGCCAGGATCAAAGGGATCTTCTGGCTCTTTGCCTCCTGAATTCTGTTTTTGGTAATGTTTTTCAGAATTGGGAATTTGAGCATATTTAGGCTAAGGGTCTGCAACTGGGGGTGTCATTTCAAAAGACTGAGGTTCCTTTGGGGGAGCTTGTGGTGCCCCTCCAGCAACCCCTTGCAGGGCTCTGGCAAGGACAAGTGCAGCGTCTCCCGCGTTTGCAATTCCTCCCCCACTTTTAGCCACTGAGCCAAATCGTAAGACCACCCTTCAGGGAACCATAAGCAATAATCATGTATCCATACAAGCAAAAAATTTCCGAGTCAAATACTCATTCGCATCCTATGAACCCATCTCTGCTGTTTTCCAGCATAGTACAAATCCATCTCCTCACTTTCTATTCTTTAACACTATCTCCCTTTTCTGATACATTACACTATTGCGTATCCCCAGACTCGTCCGCTGCTGTTTCAGACGGATCACCCATTCCCAGACTCCCACACACCCTCTCCTCAACCGCCTGCAAACCCTCCTTGATAACCTCATGAGCCTTTTTATAAGCAGCCCGTATCGCGCCCGCTTTCAAACCCTTATCAAGTCTCTGCATTTCCGCGAGCAGTTGCTGCATAGTGTTCTGTTGATCGCGGAGAGCGTCACGGAGCTCCGCAGTATCTTTAGGTGGATAGACGGTTTTCAGACGAACATCCTCGGAGGATGATGATGTTTCCATAGGTTGAGGAGAGTCGGGGGGAACCTGCATGGATGACTCCGGTAGACCAGAGTACGGTGGAGCGGTCGGTTGCGGAGGCGAAAATGTCCGTTTGTCAGACACACCCCAGAACTCCTTTTCTGACTGCTTTATTACAGGAAATACATTGGAGAACGAACTGTTTCCCTCTTCCCCAGCTGCATCTAACACCCTCTGGGCTGTGGCGGCAATAACAGCTGATCCATGCATGCCTGCAGTCAGTCCCTTCACCTGTCGATAAGTGCCTGCCAGGTTCCGGGCTTCCTTATTCTCTGACTGCACTGCTTCCCACATTTCCACTCCAATTCTAGTCCATGTTGAAAGGTCAAAAACTGAGTCGGATCTCTGAGCAATCCTCATTGTCGGCATCAAGATAATAGTTCCAGTAAGGCACTCTCACTAAGGTTTTCCCTGGCACTTTTTGCCAGCTGCAGCAAACTTTGTACCGCTGCCTTTTTGCCTTATACCTTTTCATACAGTTAATAACGTCTCGTCAGGATTTCATCAACTTTTTTGTAGTTTTATCGTCATCTATAACTTTATCCCATAGGCAATCTCCAAACGTTCACCACTCTTCTACTTCAAACATATCGTCTGGGTCCTTAAAGTATCCTGGAGCTTTGCCTAATGCAATTAACGCGGCCAGATCTTTTATAGGGCCTACTCCCCGCTTTTCTAAAAAGCATAAAAATTGTAAAGCTACCTCTCTATCCTTTTGCGACGCGTCGACTTCCTCTTTATGATCCCTTGATTAGTTTGATCCCTTGATTACTTTGTTTGCAGCCTTTTTCCTTTCCCTTTAGGTAGCTTTCCTCGGACGGCGATCCTCCTCTTAATTATCCGAAGATCAGGTACGGACAGACATATCATGTACCAGCCATATCATGTACTGTCTTTTACCCCCTGGTCGCTGCTACCAGTGCTTTTCCGAGCTCGCTGTCCGGTGGGAACAAGGCTGGGGGTCCCTGTTCGGGCGCCACTTGCGACGAGCGAGGGAAGACAAGCAGCCGACTCAATGTGAGTGATAAAGCAAGCTTCAGTTTATTGCCCGAATACGCTTCATTATATAGCTACTGGTTACATCACCGCTTGAATATTGGCTAATTATAAAAGTCATCTGCTCACTGCGATTGGCTCTCTGTCCACACAACAGGGTTCAGCCTTAGTTCCCTATTCTTATCAGCTCCTTATTCTTGCTTCTGCATTCTCATGGCTTGTTTACTTAGTACTTTCCCATCGCCGAGCTGTAACTTGCTTCTACGCTATTCTCATCTCACATAACTCCTCTATTGTCCCATGACCTTGCTCCTCAAGCCATTCTGCAACAGGGGAGTGCAAAGAAGACGGACCCAGGCTCTTTTCAGTGGTGCTCAGTGACAGGACCAGAGGCAATGGGCACAATCTGAAACACAGCAGGTTCCCTCTGAACATCAGGAAATGTTTCTTTACCATGAGGTTGACCAAATAGTGGTGCAGGTTTCCCAGAGAAATTGTGGAGTTTCCATCCTTGATGATACTCTGGCATCTGGGCCAGTTCTGGGCTCCCCGGTTCCAGAAGGACAGGGAACTGCTGGAAAGGGTGCAGCAGAGGGCTACCAAGATGATTAGGGGACTGGAACACCTCTCTTATGAGGAAAGGCTGAGGGATTTGGGTCTCTTCAGTCTGGAAAAAAGACGGCTGAGGGGGGATCTTATCAACACTTATAAATACTTAAAGGGTGGGTGTCAGGAGGATGGGACCAGGCTCTTTTCAGTAGTGCCCGGGGACAGGACAAGAGGCAATGGGCACAAACTTGAGCACAAGAAGTTCCACCTAAACATGAGGAGGAACTTCTTTACCCTGAGGGTGGCAGAGCACTGGAACAGGCTGCCCAGAGAGGTGGTGGAGTCTCCATCTCTGGAGACATTCAAAACCCGCCTGGACGTGTTCCTGTGTAACCTGCTCTAGGTGACCCTGCTCTGGCAGGGGGGTTGGACTAGATGATCTCCAGAGGTCCCTTCCAACCCTATGGTTCTATGATTCTATCTGGACGTGATCCTGCAAAACTGGCTCTGGGTGGCCCTGCTATAGCAGGGGACTTGAACAGATGACTTTTAGAGGTCCCTTCCAACCTCAACCATTCTATGATTCTGTGAAAAGGCAAGTAATCCTTGATCTGGCATCACGTCTCATGGGTGTGGGATTACTGAAGACTCATCTAAGAAGCAAAGAATGGGGTTAAAAAGTGTGGAAGGATCTCTAATACAACGAGGTCACCCTATGAACACTCCAAGCACTGAGGACTTGGTAGCAGCTGTGTAGGCCTGCCTTGACATGAGTTTAAGAAAGGTTACTGTCGGACATGAGATAAGGAGGTGCTGACCAGAAAGAAGTGTAACAAAGGAACTGAAAACATCTTACGTCAAGAAAGGTCGACCAATGACAAGAAAGAATTAAGTGCGTGGACAGCTCGTGAGGATAACATGCAGCCAATTAGTAGGAGTTAGAGCGCGTGAACAGAAATCATAATACTATAAATGTAACAGGTTGAATAAAGTGGCATTAACCTGATCACATTGGTCTGCATGTTATTGCTCGAGCCTTCTGCATCGACAAAGAAGGTGTCAAATCCCCCAGCCTTTCCTATGTCCTGTGACACCAGAACCCCTGCCCCATTCAGCAGTGGCCCCATGTTTTCCCTAGCCTTCTCTTTGGTGTTGATATAGTTGCAGAATTCTTTTCTTGTTGCATTTCATGTCCCTTCCCAAATTAAACTGCAGGTGGGAGGTGGCCAGGAGTCTGCTTTTCCTAACCTCCTGTCACAATGCTTGGGAAATTATAATTTCTGCCCTCCAGAAGCCTTCTAGATAGCTTCTGTCCTTCTGTGTTTCCCCTCAGACAGATATTGGGGCTTTCATGACACCTATGGGAGAATGGCCTGTGAACATCTGAAGAAAGTCTCTTCTACATCTTCCTTAATCTTCCTGATTCCCAGAGAAGACATCCCCTACATCAGCCGTGCTGCTCTTTGCACCAACTCATTTGTTCTCAGCTAAGTCATCACCTCTCCCCAGGCAGAGATCCACACATTCCTGCTGCTCTCCCTCATGAAGGGAAATTCCTCCTCCTCCTTGCCATCTGCAAACCCCTGCACTATGGGTCCCTCCTGGGCAGCAGAGCTTGTGTCCACATGGCAGCAGCTGCCTGGGGCAGTGGCTTTCTCCATGCTCTGCTGCACACGGCTAATACATTTTCAATACCACTCTGCCAAGGCAATGCCCTAGACCAGTTCTTCTGTGAAGTCCCCCAGATCCTCAAGCTCTCCTGCTCACACTCACACTACCTCAGGGAAGTCGGGCTTATTTTCTTTGGTGCCTTTTTTTCTTTTGCGTGTTTTGTTTTCATTGTGGTGTCCTATGTGCAGATCTTCAGGGCCGTGCTGAGGATGCCCTCGCAGCAGGGACGGCACAAAGCCTTTTCCACGTGCCTCCCTCACCTGGCCGTCGTCTCCCTCTTTATCAGCACGGCCACGTTTGCCTACCTGAAGCCCCCCTCCATCTCCTCCCCATCCCTAGACCTAGCGATGTCAGTCCTGTACTCGGTGGTGCCTCCGGCAGTGAACCCCCTCATCTACAGCATGAGGAACCAGGAGCTCAGGGATGCCCTGAAGAAACTATTGCAATATACTGTATTCCAGCAGCAATGAGGGAACTGTCTTTCTCCTGTGACTCCCAGCATATTCACAGAAAACAGCAGGACGACCTGTTGTTCAGAACCTTTTGACATGCTTCCTTTGTTGTTTTCTTTTTCTTCCTTCCTTCTTTTCTTCTTTCTTTCTTTCTTTCCTTCTTTCCTTTTTTCTTTCTCTTTCCTTATTTCTTTCTTTTTTCCTTCTTTCCTATTTTCTTCTTTCTTTCTTTCTTTCTTTCTTTCTTTCTTTCTTTCTTTCTTTCTTTCTTTCTTTCTTTCTTTCTTTCTCTTTCTTTCTTTCTTTCTTTCTGTCTTTCTTTCCTTTGTTCTTTCTTTCTTTCCTTTGTTCTTTCTTTTGTCCTTCCTACCTTCCTTGCTTTCTTTCCTCTCTTTCTCTCTTTCACTCTTTCTCTTCTTTCTCTCTTGCTCTTATTTTAGGCTTGTGATAACATTATTCCTAAGCTCACTTCTTAAGCAGCCAGCTGTTCTTTCTTTCCAAGGACCTGATGTACATGAGAAGCCAGACTCCCTCTGTACTTGAAACAAAAGAAAGGCAGCAGCAGAACATCAAGCAGTGAAGGAATGCTATGTTTGGCTTTGCTTACACATGCAGCTTTTGCTTTCCCTGGGCTGAGCTGGGAAGTGCTCGGGAGAGGAAAACACCGGTGCAGAGCTCAGCTGTGTGAGTGGGAAGGCTGGGTGCACACAGCAGTGTTCTCACACAGCCAGGCCTTCTGGAGAGACATGAAGGACCAGGAGAGCAGGACCTGCTCTGTGCCACGGTCCCTGCACACCCCGGGGAAGCTGCCCCAGGGTGATCGGCACCAACCAGCCCCTCACAGCTGCAGCAACAGCCACTCACCTCAGCTCACAGAGCTGGTCTCTCCCTCCACGGCGGGACACAAAATGACCACGTCAGAAGTTTCTTCTTGTACCACAGACTTAGGAATACACATTTCATGTGTGGGATGAGACGAACTTGAGGGAGCACAAGTGCCAGCAGCTACTCCTAGGAGTGTCCTGTTGTGGGAAACTCAGTCTCTTGAGATCACTTCAGTTTGTGAGTAACATCCCCTGGGTAACCACCACTGGGATGTGCTTCCTTGTCTGTAGGTCATGGAGACATTGAATTGTAGAATCACAGAATGGTTCGGGTTGCAAAGAACCTTTAAAGATCATCTAGTCCAATGCCCTCTCCACAGGCAGGGACATCTTTCACTAGATCAGGTTGCCCAAAGCAACTTCCAACCCGACTTTATAAACACTTGCAATGATGGGGCATCGACAGCTTTTCTGGGCAACCTGTTCCCTTCTCTCACCACCAGTATTGTAAAATATTTATCCCTTATGCCCAATCTAAACCTCCACTTTCTCGGTTTAAAACCATTGCCCATCATCCTATCGCTACGCTCCGTGATAAAGAGTCATTCCCAGCTTTCCTGTAGGTCCCGTTTAGGTACTGGAAGGCTGCTATAAAGTCTCCCCGGAGCCTTCTCTTTATGCTAAACAACCCCAACTCTCTCAGCCTGTCTTCATAGGAGAGGGGCATCTGATCATCTTCATGACCTTCCTCTGGACTCACTCCTACAGCTCCATGTCCTTCTTATGTTGGGGACCCCAGAGCTGGACATAGTACTCGGGGTGGGGTCTCATGAGAGTGGAGTAGAGGGGTAGAATCCCCTCCCTCGGCCTCCTGGCCACGCTTCTTTTGATGCACCCCAGCATGCGCACGTTGACAGTTCACGTTCAGTTACCCCCACCCCAGTATCCTCAAGCCCTTCTCCGCAGGGCTGCTCTCAGTCCCTTCGTCAACACGCTCCATGACTCTCCTGGACTGCTTACAGCTTGCTGGGATGCTTTTCCAGCAGCTCTCAGGGTGGCCAAAGTCCCCCAGGAGGAGCCGAGTCTCTGGGATACTTCCTGTAGGTGAAGGAAGAACGCTTCGTCCAAAGGCTCCTCTGGGTCGGGTGGCCTGTAGCAAACCCCAGCCATGAGGATTCCAGCTGCACAATGGTGCTCAGCTCCTCCTCTTTCTTCCCCAGGCTGCCTGCATTGGTACAGAGGCACTTCAGCTGGGCCACTGACCATGGCCACTTCTTCAGAGGAACACACCCGAAATCCCATGAAGCATTTCACAGCTCTTTCCCTGGGGGTTCCCAACACACCCCCGGCTTCTTCTCTCGTCCAAAAAACTCCATCCCTTCCCCCCGTTCAATCCAGTCTGACGTGCAACTGGCCTCTTTTATACCCTCTTCTGCCTCCCCCCTCTCGGTTCCCCCCTGCGCCCCCTTCCGCTGCACGTCCCTCGGGGCTTTGCACAGCTCTATTCATTCCCGCATCCCTCCCAGCCCAGGGTCCCTCTGAGTCACAACGGTCTCATTTGAAACGGCCACTTGATCTTCCTGGAGGTGGCACCTGGACTTTCTTGATGGCCCGTCAATTCCTGTGACTGGCAAAAGTTCTTTCTTGTCAGGGACTCCAGGCTCTTTTTCTCAGGTTCCTGGCTCAGTACATTCTGCTTCTGGTTTCCCCTTTTTTCTCCCCGTTTCCCCATTAACAAGGTCCCCGCTCAGAGAACCTTGCTGGCATCAACACTCCCACCTCTCACCCGCCTTCACCCCTCAGCGTGACTGACCAGCTTTGGTCCCCATCGCTGCCTCCCTCAGCATTTGCCCTCAGCTTTGGGGCCCTGGACCTTCTTCTTTATGGCCACACGGCCCGACAGCTGCCCCGCCCACCAGCTTCCGGCGGAAGTCCCGCCCCCTCTCCTCCACCGGGCCTCTGCTCCCTTCTGATTGGCTGCCAGGACCGGCCACCCCGGCTGGGTAGACCCGGAAGTGCACTGGACCCCGAAGGCCCTTCCCCTACATGCACGGGGTCCGCCATTTTGGTTTGTCCACCATTTTATGCGCAGATGCCGCCATTCCCTGGCAGGGAGCTGCCATTTGGTTAAAGATCACCCAGATCTGTGATTGGCTACCGGCCATTTCTTGACACGGTCACACCCGCATGTTCTCAGGCAGCCCCTGGGATTGGCTGCTGCCTCCTTTGGCCCAGGGAATGCTTGAGTATAAAACTATAAGGTTTGGGGACAATATATACATATAGGAGAATATGTCTATGAAAGGAAGTGTGTAATTCTGTTAATAAAGTTATTTATTTATGTATAAAGATATACACGATTTTTACATATATACGTCTATATATGTATATATATTTTTTTATAGGTAAACATTCATAAAGCTATAGAAATTAAATTAATGTAGCTATAGAATCACAGTTTTGAATGGAATAAACTCTTTGTAAATAAATTTTAGTGTAGTGAAGCATTACAGTTTAAATATGAATAGAAGCAAAAGAAAAAGGCCGGGTGGGGGTCCTGTGAGGCTTGTGACGTCACTGGTGCAGCCGATAGGTAAGTGGAGACAGGGTGCTTGGGTACGTTCTTGTGATGTCACCCATGGCTGAGTAGCTGATAAGGCAGGCCCAGGTGAAGAGCTTGTGTAGGTGCCTGTGAGGTCACTGGTGCCTGCGCAGATGACAGGCCAGGAGCTGTCACCTGGCTTGTGGATTCTTTGCGGTGTCACTGGTGCCTGCATAGGCCAGGAGCAACATGTCGTGTGTTGGGTATTTTGAGGTCCCAGGTGCCTGAGAATCTGGTAGGCCAGGACTAAGCACCCATCTTGTGCGGGTGTTTGCAAGGTCACTTGTGACCGCTCAGCTGATGGGCCAGGAAGAGGCCCATGGGCTGTGTAGGGGCTGGTGAAGTCACTGCTGCCCGCGTACCTGGGAGGGCAGGAGCAGGGCCGTGGGCGGTGTAGGGTGTTGTGACGTCACAGGTGTCCAAGCAGATGATTGGTTGGGAGCCAAGCAATAGCTTATGGAGGTGTTTGTGAGGTCATTAGTGTCTGAATACCCGATAGGCCAGGAGCAGGAACGCAGCTTGTGACTGTCGCTCTTGTGACTTCACCGCTGCCTGTGTGGCTTTTGGGCAAGGAGCAGCCACAGGGCTTGTGTGGCTGCTTCTGATGCCATTAAAATCATATTGGACCCCACCCCAACATGGCTGTTTGGAAGAACCATCGTCAGCAGAAGCCCGGACACAAGACACACAGGCGTGTGACAGTGGAACTCCTGAGCACGCAGCAGCAGCAGCAGCAGGAGGGTGTGAGGTCACGGTCACTGTGACTCCTGAGCACGTGGTGGTGGCAGCAGGAGGGACGTGAGGGCACTGTCAGTACAACTCATGAGCACACGGCAGCAGCAGTAGGAGAGTGTGAGGTCACCGTCAGTACAAGACATGAACACGCAGCTTTGGCAGTAGGAAGGATGTGAGGTCACGTCAGCGATGTCAGCCCGTGCCCGCGGGGCTCGGTGCAGAGCAGCCGTGTGCATGACAGGGGCACGACGGGGGCCGGGAGCTGCCCGTCCCCGTGTCTGCGAGGCCGAAGGAGCAGCCCCTGCGGCCCCGGCTGGAGCAGTCGGGGTGGGGGTGGCTCGGGGGCACCCCAGGGATGTGCCTGGGCACGGCGCCAGGAGGAAACCACAGAGTTCCTGCCCGGGCGCTGCGGGGGGAGCGGGGGGAGCGCGGCGAGGCCACGTGGGCTGTGGTTTGTGCACCTGCAGGCTCCGGCTCCCGCTCCGCCCGCGGGGAATAACGGCCCCTGGGTGACACACGGAGAGTCAGGGACACGTCTGAGCCTCTGGGCTGCCCGTCTGCTGCCAGGGCAGGGACATGATCCAGCTCCGGCTCCTGCGAGGGACTCACTGTGGGGGTCTCCGGGGAGGGACGCACCAGCCAACCCTCCTGGGACGCAGCTCTTGCCCTGGATGAAGACCTCTCCCAGCTGCTGCTCCCAGCACAGCCAGGTCTGTAGCAGGGGCAGGGGCTGTTTCCTCCCCATCCTGACACAGACCCTGGTGCAGTCCCCGCTCCATGGGCGCCGCAGCTTGGGGGCAGCTGCACACTTGCCTCACGGGTTCTTGGATGAGCCCAGCGTAGGAGATGCTCAGTGCTTCCAGGCCCACAGCAGGGGGCAAGGGGTGACCGACCCAATTCCCCTCCACACCCAGCTTGTCCCGGGATGATCCGCCACCACAGCGACCATGCCACCGGCAGTGGGACATATATGTCCCTCATATATGGTCATGACCGGCGCTGGAGAAGTTCATTGGCGGGCTGGGCTGTGTCGGAGGGGAGATAGCTCCCGATAACGTCTAAAAAGGTGCTGCTGCTTCGATTGGCTCCTTCCGCAGCTGGGTCGGCATCTGCAGAGATATATCACCCTCCCATCGCAGTTGTCCCCGTGAGCCCCCAGGAGCTGTGACAGGGAGTGGGGAAGAGCAGGGCAGGAGGCTCAGGATGGGAATGGAGGGACTCCTGTCCCCTCGGGTGCTGTGCCTGCTCCTCTGGGTGCAGCTCTGCAGAGGTAAGTGCTGGCTGCCTTTTCCCACAGCCCAGGGCCATGGGGCACCAGTGGGGTCATCAAGAGCCCTTTGGGAAGAGGGTTTCTTTCCAAGTGCCACTGAGATGAGGGTCAGAAGGAGCTGAGGTCTATGGACCCTGTGCCTTTGCCTGTGTCCATGTGGCTGGGAGAGGGTGTCTCCACTTCCAGAGCTCCTGTATTTTGGGCAGCCTGTGCCTGGCTGCATTTAAAGACAACCCATCCTGGGGTACCCTTTTGGGACAACTTCTTCCCCAGTAGCGTGCCCCTGAGGCTGGCTGTGGCTCCAGGCGTCAGGGGAGGCCTGACACCAGGAAGGCAGTTTGTGCCCCACAGAGGGAAGGGGACTGGGCTGTCTGCACCCACAGGTGGTAGAGAAGTTCCCTTCCTCGGGGCCCCCACCAAGCACAGGGGCTGGGCTGACACCAGGGGCCAGGAGGGGACATGAGTTGAGGGGATCCTTGGGATCATGTTGGTGTTCCCTGAGGACACTGAAAGGCCTGGGGGAGTGTGAGCTTGGGTGTTGCCAGGGCGGGTGGTCGGGAGGGGAAGCTGTGGGTGTGGGGGCATGGGGCTGTTATGGGGTGTTGTGCTGGGGAGGAGTGGGTGCCCTGTGCAGGGCCTGGGGGCAGGATGAGTGGGTGGTCATGGGAGGGGGCCATTGGAGTGGGAGGAGGTTCCAAGGGCTGTGGGACGGTGAATAGCCCATCGCAGAAGGGCTGGAGTTCTGCAGCCCCAGCCTTCAGAGGCTGTGGGGAGAGCAGGGACCCCCACACTGGCCAAGGGACAGCCCGGAAGGGTGAGGACTCCCACCCTCCCACCGTGGTGCCTGTGACCCAGCCTGGGCAGGGGGGACCTTCTAGACCTGCACTCTGGGGCTCGGTGCTCTCCTGAGCGGTCCCATGTCGATGTTTGAAGGGGCTGCGGAGGTGAGGCTGGAGGATGGCGGCGGGCGCTGTGCTGGGAGAGTGGAGGTGAAACACCAGGGCCAGTGGGGGACCGTGTGTGGCTTCGACTGGGACACAAATGATGCTGCAGTGGTTTGTAAGCAGCTGGGCTGTGGGTCTGCTCTTGAAGCTCATGCTGAAGCACACTTTGGGGCAGGATCTGGCCCCATTTGGATGGCTGGTGTTGAGTGCAGTGGCACCGAGTCAGCCCTGTCTGATTGCACAAGCAGAGAAGATATTCTACAATACTGTGTTCACAGTTTGGATGCTGGAGTGACGTGTTCAGGTACGGTGCCAGCCTGTTCCCCACCTTTGTGACCGGGATGGGGGAAGGGACCTGGCTGTGCCCTCAGGGAAACAAGGGGTTACTGGGGAAGGGCCTGGTGTGGCTGGTCACACTGCTGAGCTGGGACCGTCACTGCTGGTTTCCCCGGTCCCTGAGGAAAAGCCAGTGGGAACCCACCACTGCCTGACCCCTGATGTGGCTCAGCCCAGCCTCCGTCGGTGCCTGGGGCTGGGAGATGAATTCCCACCCTGCCTCGCAGTCTCTGCTCGTCCCAACTTCCTCCTCCCATTCAGCCAGGACCTGCCTGGCAGCACCGAGGACACGGCGCCCTCGTGCAAGAGGAACTTAGAGCAGCTCCCGTGGCCACCCACAGCCCTGGGGAAGGGCCCAAGGAGGTCAGGGACGTTTGGGTTGTGTCCCCTGGCAGACATGAGTCCCCCAAAGCAGAGGGGCTGCTCAGAGGGCAGGAGCCCTGGCCTTGGGCAGAAGAGCTGGGTGGCTCCTGGCCACCTCATTCCCCTTCCAGAGTCAGCCCGTGAGAGCGAGCCCACAGGGAAACACCCCTGTGCAGGCAGCGCTGACCTGCTGCCCAGCCTCTCCTGCCTCCCCTGCCTCCCCCAGCCCCTGCCTGCCCTGTGCCAAGGGGACTTGCCAGCACTTTCTGGCTCTCCTTGGGGCCTGTCCTTGCCCTGGGAGCTCGTGTCAGCCCAGGGCTGCTCCTCTGCCCGCTCTCCTGCCCTCTACCCAGCCGGGGGCCAGGGATGTGCACGCCTGGCAGTCTTCTCTGGCCCTGGCTGAGGACCCTGCCCAGGCAGGCGCTGGAGCTGGGGCTGGTGGAGACAGCGCCTGCAGGTACAGCTGCACCACATCTGCTCCCTCTGACATGTCCCATCTAATAGCAGTGCCTCAATGGGGTCCATTTCTGGTGGCTCCAAGGGCTTCCTCAGCCTGGCTCTCAGCTTGGTGGGGCAGAGCAGGCTGCAGCAGCCAGCAGAGCCTCAGCCCATCTCCTTGGGCTCAAGTGCTCCGGGCGCTGCAGTGCCTGGGGCCAGTGCCGGGTAGCCCAGGGTCTCCGGGAGGGCAGCAGTTTTTCTAAGCGCTTCCTGTGGCTGTGGGTTTGGGAGAAAAGCCAGCCCACGAGTGCTGTGATGATGCTGGGGGAGAAGCAGCGTGTCCCTGGTGTGTTTGTGCCATCGGCACCCACTGGGAGCTGCTGGGAGGGTCGTGGGGCTCCGTCTGTGGCTGCCTTGGAGATGAGGTGGCACATGGTGGGACACGTAACTGCCAGAGGGCTCTGGGAACTCACAGGGTTCTTTGGTTGCTCCAGGATTTGTCCGGCTGGTTGGAGGGGACAACCCCTGCTCAGGACAAGTGGAGATTCGTGACGGGAACCAGTGGAAAGCTGTCTGTGACTCAGACTTTGGTCCCAAAGCTGCCGACGTGGTCTGCAGGGATCTGCAGTGCGGCACAGCCCTGTCTGTCCCCGGGGCAGCTCACTTTGGAGAAGGGGTTGGTCCCCTGTGGGACAGAGAGCTGCAGTGTGTGGGGAATGAACCCCTTCTCGTCTCCTGCCCCATGGGGTCCCGCAGGGACCAGCCCTGCCCCCACGCGAATGCTGCCGGTGTCACCTGCACACGTAAGGACTCAGGGCAGGGTGGTCACACCGGGGGTGTGCCGATGATGGGGGAGCAGGGACGGGACTGTGCTGTGCTGGGTGTGAGGACAGAAGGGGTGATCACAGAACCATAGAACGGTTTGGGTGGGAAGGGACCTTTCAATGTCATCTAGTCCAACCTGCCTGCATCCAGCAGGGACATCTTCAACTAGGTCAGGTTGCTCAGAGCCCCCGTTAGAGCTGACCCTGAGTGTTTGCCTGCAGCCCTAAAATGGTGCAGAAGGCGGAGAAAGGAAGGGTGTCCATTTGGCCTCTACTCCAGCACCCAAGGCAGCAAAAGCACAAGTCTGCCCTGTCTCATCCTTCTCTGTCCAGAGTTCACAGGGTTCAGGCTGGTGAACGGCAGCACGGCGTGTGAGGGGAGGGTGGAGGTCCATGTGCAGGGGACCTGGGGCACCCTCTGTGCCTCCCGCTGGGACCTCTTGGACGCCCACGTTCTCTGTCGCCACCTCAACTGCGGGTTTGCTGAGTCCATTCCTGAAGGAGGGCATTTTGGGAGCGGAACCGGCCCTGTCTGGAGAGACTCCTTCCACTGTGAGGGGACTGAAGCCCACCTGGGACAGTGCCCAGTGACTGCCCTGGGGGCCTCGCCGTGCTCCCATGAGAACGACGCTGCTGTCATATGCTCGGGTGAGTGCGGGGAAAACACTGGGTTACTCTGTTTTCAGTGCTCCCAAAGCAGGGGACCCTGTGGCAGCGCAAGGCTCTGGCTCAGAAGCTCCCCACGGAGGGCTGGAGGCAGGCAGGCGAGCTCCAAGGCCCTCCTGCAGGGGTGCCAGAGCCTGGAGACATGCTGCAGGCTGCCGGGCTCCCCGATGCCACCAAGGGCTGGGGCATGGCTGCTCTCCCCAGGCCCAGCTCCCTTCGCATCCCTGCGGCTGGTGGGTGGAGGAAGCCGGTGCGACGGGCGAGTGGAGATCTTCCAGCACGGGACGTGGGGCAGAGTCCTGGATGAGCAGTGGGACGTGCAGGAGGCCAGCGTGGTGTGCCGGCAGCTGCAGTGCGGAGAGGCAGAGGCAGCCTACAACCCCGCGAAGCCTCAGAGAGGGACGGGTCCCGTGGGGCTGCGAGGGGTGCGGTGTGCAGGGCACGAGGCCAACCTGACCCTCTGCAACACCTCCCTGCCTGAGAGTGCGCTGGAAGCAGGCATTGCCGAGGACGTGGGGGTCGTTTGCTGGGGTGAGTGGCGCTGCGCGGCCCCCCCAGGCTCTGGGCTGGGTGGGCAGCCAGCCCTTGACGGCAGCCGGGGTTTCCTCCGGCTACAGGGAGCCGTCAGGTGCGGCTGGTGAAGGGGCCTGGGCGCTGCGCTGGGAGAGTGGAGATCTACTACCAGGGCAGCTGGGGGAGCGTCTGCGATGACGGCTGGGACCTGTCTGATGCTGCCGTCGTTTGCCACCAGCTGGGCTGCGGAGGGGCGCTGGAGGCGGTTGGCTCCGCTGGCTTCGGGGAAGGCTCCGCTCAGATCTGGCTGGAGAGCGTGAACTGCTCCGGGGCCGAAGCTGCTCTCTGGGACTGCCCGGCAGGGTCCTGGGGGCAGCACGACTGCGGGCACAAAGAGGACGCAGGAGTCGTCTGCTCAGGTGTGTGCGGGAGCTGTGGTGGGAGCCCAGTGCCCAGGCAGGCCGGGACGAGGGGAGAGGCGGCAACGGCCGAGGCTGCTCCTGGCCAGCTCTGAGCCCCTGCCAAAGGCCGTTGTGGGGACACCCCGGCACAGGTCCCCTCAGTCCCACCGGGGGTGCCTGGGGAGCTCAGCTGTCCCTGAGGGTCAGCAGGGCGGGCAGGGGGGTCTGTCCATCAGGGACATTTCTCTGTCCGTGGGTGCAAGGGGGACTTGCTGGCCGTGCCTTTGCCTGTCTGAGGGCCTGGGGGGTGCAGGGGTGTCCCTGCTCGCCCAGCCCCAGACCAGCCTGTTCCCCCTCGCTGCCTTTCCTCCCAGAGTTCATGGCCCTGAGGCTGGAGAACGGCACCAAGTGCTCCGGGCGCCTGCAGGTTTTCTACAATGGGACGTGGGGGAGCGTTTGCTCCAACTCGATGACTCCTGAAACTGTGTCGCTGGCGTGCAAGGAGCTGGGCTGCGGGGACAGAGGGTCCCTGGAAAGACAAGAGCCCTACGGCAGGCTGTCTGGCACGGCCTGGCTGGATCGTGTGGAGTGTGGGGAGAGAAACAGCTCCTTCTGGCAGTGTCCCTCCGCTCCCTGGCACCCGCAGTCATGCGACGACCTGCGAGATGAGACCCGCATCACCTGCACGGGTAATTCTGAGCTACCCGGGCACCAGCATCCCCTCCGTTCCTGCTCCTGGCTGGGCATGGTCACATTCCTGGGCCTGCAGGGGCCTTTCGTTTCCATGCCAGACGCTTCTGCTGCTGGTACCAAAAACGGGACTGCATCTCTGGGAGCCCCACACATTCAGCAGCGGTTGCCAGCCGGGCTCCCAGCTTCGCCTGGTTGAGGCAGAGCTTTCTCGAGGCAAGGTCTCAGAAGGGAACAGCCAGGGCTCCCAGGAGCGTCCCTTCCATGGACGCCCTCCTGCTGCTCTGTGACCCAGGGTCCCTTTGGGGCTGAGCAGTCAGGGTCCCCCACACTGCCGTGCGCGTCCCCCGAATGACCGGGGTTCAGCTGATGCTCTGGGTGGCACGAGCTGAGCTCAGCCCCGCTCTCTGCTGCACGCGCCCCCTGCAGCAGCCCCTTCACCACAGCGTTTCCCTCTGCAGGGAGTCAGCCAGAAACGCCCCCGGCCCCAATGGCCGCGTGCCCCAGCGCCCCGAGCTGCACAGGTAGCTGCTCCTCTGCGTGCCCCTCTCGCCTGGCAGGGCTCTGCCTGCTGTCCCGCTGCCCTGGGAGCTCTCTGCCTTCTCCAGACAGGGAGAAGATTCGTGCCGTGGGAGGGGAGAACGGGTGCTCTGGCCGAGTGGAGGTGTGGCACCGCGGCTCCTGGGGGACGGTGTGTGACGACTCTTGGGACATGCGGGATGCCGAGGTGGCATGCAGGCAGCTGGGCTGTGGCCCTGCGGTGTCTGCCCTGGCCGAGGCTGCATTTGGGGAGGGCAGCGGCCCCATCTGGCTGGAGCAGGTGGAGTGCCGGGGGACAGAGCCATCTCTGCAGGAGTGCTGGGCCCGGCCTGGGGACAGCGGTGCCTGCCGCCATAAGGAGGACGCGGCCGTGAACTGCTCAGGTGAGCGGCAGGGCTGGGACACCTCACAGGGAGCCCTTTTCCCCATTGGCTGCCATCATGGCTCCCAAGGCCATGCCCGCAGAGCAGGAGAGCCTTTGGCCAAGTGGGCAGCAGCTTCTGTGGGGCTGGATGTCCTCCAGCTTCTGCCCGCAGGGCCCTGCAGCCCCCAGGGGCACCTCCCGGGCTGCCTGCTCTGTCCCTGCTCTGGGCCCTGCGCTCCTTCCTGGCCACGCTCACCAGTCGTGCAGGAGGGGCCATTTGGGTGGGATGTGGCAGGGATGTCGGCACATGCACCCGTGCACACACACACACACGCGGTGTGTCAGCGAGGAGGCTCCCTGGTAGCTGCACCCCCGCCCTCTCAGCCCAACTCTCCTTCTCCTCCTCTGCAGATGCACCCAGGACGGCAGCACCAACCCCTCCAGCAGGTAACCCGTCCTCCCCACCAGCGCTGGCTCTTCTTGGGGCCAGGCTGTGACCCACAGCCCGAGGGAAGGGGCTCCTTGCTGGGCTGTGAAGCTCCCAGGAGGAGGCAGCGGGGTAGCGGTGGGGCGGGAGGCTGGGCAGGGCTGTCATTTACCCAGTAAGGTGGGAGCTTCCCCATCCCTCATCCCCTGAAACCCGCTATGGAATGGGGGTCAGGACTGGGGTGTGCCGGCCCCTCACCTCTCCCAGGCCTGGTGCTGCCCTTTCTGTGTTCCTGCCACGCAGGTCCCACCCGGCCCCGTCTGACTGGCGGCACGAGAGTCTCATTGCCCGTCATCATCTGCATCATCCTGGGAGCCCTTCTCTGCCTGCTCCTGGCCCTCCTGGCCGGGCAAGTGCGAAGCGCCAGGGCTGGGCGCAGAGGTGGGTCCCTTCCCAGGGGAAGATGCCTGCTGGCAAGGCCAGGGGCGCCGTGGGCTGTCAGTGAGTGGGAGAGGCAGAGCTGGGGGGACGAGAGTGTGTGCTCTCTGCAGGATCCCATCCTCTCTCTGACCAGCCCTGGGCCGGCCCTGCCTCTGTCCACAGGCTCTGAGCGAGCCCAGCAGCCCTTCCCCGAGGCCGTGTACGAGGAGATCGGTTACAGCCCAGCATGGCAGAAGCAGGCACGGTTCAGCGGCTCAGGTTGGTGTGCGTCCCTCCTTGAGGACACATCGCCAGTGCTCTTTCCCCTGGCTCCCACCCAGGGTTGACCCCTGCAGCCCCCTTGCCCGTGGTCCCTGAAGCGCTGAGTCTGTGGCTCTGTGGGGGGAGCATCCATGTCCTGGGCCCAGGAGAGAAGCTTTCTCCCCACCAGCTCTGCCCGTCCCAGCTGGGGACAGCCCCTCTCTGCCTGCCCCTGCAGCCCGGGGGACACCTGAGGGGTGAGGGAAGGGGCTGTCCCAGGGCAGCTCTGGGAGGCCCTTGGAGATGGGCTTTGTCCCAGGGCAGCCGGCTGAGTCCTGAGCCCTCGTCCCCGTGCAGCCGTGGCTCTGTGGCTCCCCCGTCCCCAGCAGCACTGAGCACAAGCTGGGTCAGCAGAGCGCACTCCCGTAACACCCGCTGGGCCTCTCTCCAGGCTCCCATTCAGAGGGGTCCCTGACCAAGCTGCAGCCCTACCCCGGGGACAGCGAGGAGGAGGATGGCGCGGGGTCAGCAGCAGGTAATGGGGGGCAGGAAGGGGTGGATCTCTCCTCCCTGCAGACGTGTGATGGACAGCAGTGTCACTGAGCGTCACCATCGGAGCTGGGAGGACATGGGGGATCTCCTGTGGGGCCGCAAACCCCAATGTCTGAGCCCCACGTCCCTGCGCAGCCTCCCATCCTCCGCTCTGCAGAACGCATCTTCTCCCTGTCCCCAGCTCCCCTCTCCTTTCAGACGTCCCTGTCCTGCCTGGAGGTGACCCAGGAGATGGCTATGATGATGCCAGGGAGGTTTCTGACCCTGGGGAGGATCCTTGCCCTGGGCAGGAAGCGTGGGAAATGCCCAGGGTGCCAGAGGAAGGAGCTGGAGCCACGGATACCCCTGGAGGTGAGAGGGAAAGAAAGAGCTGCTGGTTCCTGGGGTGCCATCCCCGGTGCTGGATGAATCGCTGTCACACTGAGAGCCCAACCTGCTGGGATGGGGGAACCTGCCCCGGGAGTTTTTCCCTGGGGGGACCGTGGGTGGGAGAGGGAGCTGAACGTCTCAGGACTGGTGAGGAGAAGGGAGGAAGGTGATGTACAGCCCAGGAGGGGCACCCCGTGGGGTGAACGTGCAATGGCCTGCCTTGCTGCTTGCAGGGGCAAACCTGCTCTCCCAGAGAGGTGCTGGGACCCCTGGCGCTAAGGGGGATGGCTGGTCCCTGTCCCCAGAGAGCACGGGCTATGACGATGCTGAAGAGGTGTCTCTGGCACATCCCCCTGAGGACACAGAGGCTGTGACACCGGAGCTCAGTGCACAACAGTCCCTGAGCCCCGGGCCAGGAGAGCGCGTCCCTGCAGTGCAGCTGGGGGCAGCCAGGAGGGAGGAGAGGTGTGTGCAGCTGGGAGAGCCGTGAGCACCAGGGAACCCTCTCCCTTTTCCCACGGGCAGCAGAAACTGCCAGGGCTTTCCTCGATTTGGATTCCCCTGTTTTTACGCAGGGGCCCCCATATTGGTTCTTATTAAAAGCCTTTGAGCCAGAGCTGTGCTTGCCTGCCCAGGTGCTTTAGTGGCTCCCTGAGGGTGCTTGGAGGAAAGCAGAGCCCAAAGACATGGCGGTGGGGAAGGGGCATGTCTCGGCTGGGTCTGTGGTGCAGGGCCGTGAGCTGAGCTCAGGTCCAGCACAGCTGCCCGCCTCTCGTCTGAGAGGGGGCTCCAAGGAGGCAGCGCACCCAGCCCTCCTCACCCCACAGCCAGACCCTGGCTGGGCAGGGCAGGCCCACGGTGCCGGCAGAGGACCAGAGGCTCCAGCTCCAGCCTTTCCCTGAGGCTGGGCGTTCAGGGAAGAACCCCCTTGGAGACGCTGGGGATGGAAGCCAGGATCTCCCACAGGCAAAGTGGGTGCAAAGTGGGACATGTCCTCCCTGGGGTGAGGTGCCCCCAGGCTCTGATGGCACCCTGGGGTGTGCGATCGGGCAACGTGGGGGCAGAAAGCTCACACGCCCTCATCCATGTACCGGGCCTGCTCTAGCATCCCTCTGCCCCGCAGCATCCCTGGAGGTGGGGTGAAGGGCAGGTTTCCATCTCCATGGGGCTGATGCCCAGAGAGGAACATTTTGGGTTGCTATCAGTCGTTGGAGCCTCTGTAGGCCTCCTTTTTGCTTTTGAGAGTGTCCAGCAGCTCCTTGTTCATCCATGCAGCTCTCCTGGCTTTTTTGCCTGACTTCTTTCTTGGGATGCACCGCTCCTGAGCTCGAAGGAGGTGATCCTTGAATACTCACCAGCTTCCTTGGGCCCCTCTTCCCTCCAGTACTTTTTTCCATGTTACCCTGCCAAGCAGGTCCCTCAAGGGGCCAAAGTCTGCTCTCCTGAAGTCCAGGGTAGTGAGCTTTCTGAGTACCCTCCTCACTACCTGAAGGATCTTGAATTCTACCATTTCATGATCACTGCAGCCAAGGCCACCCTTGAGCTGACATTCCCCACCAGCCCCTCCTTGCTGGTAAGGACAAGGTCCTGTGTAGTTCCTCTCCTCGTTGGCTCCTCTACCATTTGAAGAAGGAAGTTGTCATCGACACGTTCCAAGAACCTCCTGGATTTCTTGTGCCCCGCTCTGTTGTCCTTCCAACAGATATTGGGGTGGTTGAAGTCCCCCATGATGAACGGGGCCTGTGAACGTGATGCTGCTCCTATCTGTCTATGGAGGGCCTCATCCGCTCCGTCATCCTGGTCAGGTGGCCTGTAGTAGACCCCTACTGTAATGTCACCTGCCCCTGCGTTCCCTTTAATCTTGACCGTTGATTCTCCATCCATCTTGCTCTCCGTTGAGTCTTCATCCATCCCCAGGTGGAGCTCCAGGCACTCCAGCTGTTCATTGACAGAGGGCAACACCCCCTCCTCGTCTCCCCAGCCTGTCCTTCCTGAAGAGTCTGTATCCCTCCATTCCGACACTCCAATCATAAGAGCCATCCCACCACGTCTCTGGGATGCCAACACCCTCTTCCCCCTTTCAGAAAGATGAGCCCCATCCGACACCAACAAGCCTGGTGCCGTGTAGGCCATCCCATTGTCAAAAAAACCCCAAACTGTGGTGGTGACACCAGCCACGGAGCCACGTGTGGATAGATTGTACACAACCCGCCTCTTCTTCCTTGTGGAGGCAGTTTTTAAACTGGGGGTAGGCCTTACTGGTCCTGGCATCTCTTCTGGTGTAGCCAAACCATCTCCCATGCCATCCAGGGGTTGGCCTATCTCCTGAAGAGCCTCATACCTGTTTTGCAGAGGCACCTGGTCAGGGGATGTGGGCAAGGAGGGAGTTCGCTTGCCTCCCCTAGTAGGGACTAGCCTCCATTCACTGGCTCCTTTTGGCCACTGCCTTCAGTCTGGCAGGGGGGTACCAGATCTCCTTCAGCTTGGGTTTTTTTTGGTGGTTCTCCTGGTTTTTTCCTCAGGGAGGTCCTGAGTAGATCATCCCCCTGGTGGCACCTCACGCAGCTGTCATCTCTTCATCTTTCCTCCATCTCCCCAAACCCCCTTTCCTCTGTCCTCTCAGGATCCTTTTCCTCCATTCCCCTGGGATTCCTTTCCTCCATCCCTCCCAGCATCTGGTTTCACCATCCCCCCAGGACCCCTTTATCCCCTCAAGACCGCTTCCCACCGCCACCCCAGGACCTCCTTCCTCCATTCCCCCAAGATGCCTTTCCTCCACCACCCAGGACCCCTTTCCTTCCATCTGCCCAAGACCACTTCCCACCTTCCCCCCACCCATCCCTCAGGACACTATCCTCCATCCCCCAAGACCCCTTCCCACCACCCCCCCAAGACCCTGTCCCACCATCCCCCAAGACCCCTTTCCACCATCCCTGAAGACACCTTCCCACCATCCCCCCCCAAGACCCCTTCCCACCATCTTCCAAGACCTCTTCCCACTACCCCCCCAGACCCCGTCCCACCATCCCCCCCAAAACCTCGGAGATGACCCAGCCCTTTTCCTACCCTGCCCAGTAAAACCCATGCTGGGACCCCCGGGACAGTTCATGCCACCACTTGTGTCACTATCCCCATGCTCACTGTCCCCAGCAGGACCACGCAGTTGATGGTTGTCCTGCGTCTGTCTCCGCAACTGCCCACTAAGGTGATGGAGTTGTGGGTCCCACCTTTGAGTGCCCACCTTCATCTTGTACACAGCCACGGTGGGCTGCACTGAGGACACACAGCGATGTCCAAGATGTGCCTTCAAAAAGTGACCACAAAGTAGATGTGACTTTTTTTGGGTGGAAATCTGCTCTTTTGTGTGGTTTATGTGTCGCAAGCCCCATGGCCGTTGCACAAGCCAGGTGGCCGGTCCTTTCTTCTCAAGGGGAGGTGTTATCAGATGACCATTACTGGCCGGCATTCGGCATATCTAATCTCAGTGGATGTGGCCATGGGGACGTTGTCCAAGTGATGGCCCTGGGGGTGGCTGAGGGCCCGAGGGAGGGGGCATTTGCTGTGGTCCAGGAGCTCCTCCTGCCTCCCCCATCTCCTGCTTCATCCCTGCACGTGTCACCACCCCAACGTCACCAGCTGCTGTGGAGCAGTGGTTGTGGGGCCAGCAGGGACTTCCCCCAGGAAGGCGGTGGAACAACTAATCCTGGAAACTGTTTCCAGGCACGTGAAGGATGATAAAATCATTGGGAGGCATCAGTGTGGCCTCACCAAGGAGAAGTTATGCTTGACCACCTTGATAAACGTCTACAATGCAATGGCTGGTCTCGTAGATGAGGGGAGAGCAGTGGCCGTTGTCTACCTGGACTTCAGGAAGACTTTCAACACTGTCTCCCGTAAGATCTTCCTAGAGAAGCTGTTGATGTAGGAGTTGGATGAGCAGTGAGGTGGGTTGTCCACTGGCTGAACATCTGCAAATTTTCCAGTGCCACCAAACTGGGAGGAGCAGCTGAGACACCAGAGGGCCCTGCAGCCACCCAGAGGAACCGCAACAGGCTGGAGATATGGGCTGACAGGAATCTCGTGTGCTTCTACCAAAGGAAGTGCAAAGTCCTTCCCGTGGGGAGGGACAACTGCCAGGATCAGGATGGGATGGAGACACCTGGTTGGAAAGGATCTCTGTAGAAAAGGTCTCGGTGGGCACCAAGTTGCCTGTGAACCAGGGGCCCTTGCCGCAAAGGTGGCTCATGGCGGAGGGAGGTGGTCCTTCCCCTCTTTTCTGCTGAGGCCACACCTAGAGGACTGAGTCACAGTATGAGAGAGACATGGACATACTGGAGAGACACCAGGGAAGATAATGAAGAGCCTGGGGCATCTGGTTGTGTGGCTGGTTTGAGCTTCCATGATCATGGATCTACCTTTGAGAAGCCCTTGGGAGCTGATGGGATTCACCTGACCAAGTGGGTCTTCACCAAGAAGCTGGCCAGACTTCAGGAGAGCTTTAAACTCTCCTTCTCCTTAGGGAAGGGCCACCAAGATGATGATGTGACTGGACCATCTTCTCCTAGGGGGAGAGGCTGAGGGCACTGGGATGGTCCAGCTTGGAGAAGACACTGAGGGAGATCTCATCAATGTCTATAAATACCTGTAAGGGCGTGGAGAGCATGGAGGCTTGAGCATGGACTTCCTTCCCCAGGAACATGGAGGGAAGGAGCTCACCACACGAGTCAAACCCCTGGGGGCACTGGGGCACACTGGGACCACTGGGGGCAGCTCCAGGCAGGGTGGCCTTTCTTAGCACTGGCCACTTGTGGAGACCAATGTGGGGAGGCTCAGGCTTCCAGCTCCTCCAATGCCACCTCTCTGGAGGCCCCTTGAGCCCCATGGTGGCCCCTAGAAGGTCCAGTCACACCCATGACACGGGGTTGGTCCCCTCCACCACCATTTTGGGAACAACATGAAACCAAGATGGGTTCTTGAGCGTTTAATGATGTGGGAAGGGACAGGAGGGACAAGGCAGGATGAAGGCCACCAACGATGGGCACAGGACACACAGAAGCACCCCTTGGCCAGCACTGGGGAGGTAGAGGGGCTCCATCACCTTGGACACCACTGGGGCGGTAGAGGGGCTCCATCACCTGGGACACCACTGGGGCTGCCAGGGGGCAGAGCTGGCCGTCTGAGGACAGAGATAGTGGTGTTGGGAACGTGTCCACAGGGATATTCTCCAGGTTCCTGCTGTGGCTTGGCAGGGTTGGAGGGATGGGGATGCTTGGGGTCCTCATGGGGGCAGTGGTGGGTCCAGGTGAGCTTCTCACCCAGGTTCAGGCAGTGGGGGAGCAGGATTTGGGGGATTCGGAGGCTCAAGCTGCTCCAAGAGAGCTGGGATTAGGGGACAGATGTTTCTTCTGTGCCCACGGGGACAAGCCACCAGCAGGGTCATTGTGAGAAGGGGGCTAATGGCTGCCTTGGGCTGGCCTCTCCTGGCTGTAGGCAGGGACATTGATCTTGCTGGTCTTCGCAGCCGTCCTCCAGACGGAGAGGATGTTCTTGACAGGAATGTCTGGGTCCAGGGCATCTGTGAGGGTGGCCACAGAGGTGGCAGGGACTTGGTTGTCTTCCAGGAAGAATTTAAAGGCCTCCTTCAGCCTGTGGGTGAGGTAGAGCGGGGGGGGTGAGCGGGTGGAGGTGGGATGGATGTCCCACCACCCTCAGCCACCAGCCTTGGCTGTCAACAATAAGCACTGTCTTAATCAAGGTTGCTGGTCAATGGTGGCTCTCAATGGTGGCCTAGATCGCTGGTTAGCAATGGCCAATGCCTCCCGCAAGAGGCCACACCAGTATGTCCAGTGGCATCAGGAGCCAATGGGGCAGCTGATGGTTGGGCATCCGCTCTCTTCCCATCAGGGGTGATGCCACCTTGGGACGAGCATCTCCAAACACAGAGATCCACTAACACACAACCAGACGAGGCCTTGAGCAACCTGCCTGGGGCAGGATTTGGACCAGAGACCTTCCGAGGTCCCTCCTGAACCAAACCCTCCCAGGAAGCTGCAACTTCTGCCACCGCTCTGGTTGTGCCAGGATATGACCTGGACTTACTCATAGTCAGGCTCAAATCTGGACAGTGCCACCGTAATCATCTCGTGAAGCTCGATGAGGAAGAGGTCGAGGTTGGTGTTGGACAACGCAGAGGCCAGGGCTTTTGCTTCCCTTGCATCCAGCTGTTCTTGGAACTGCCTGGGTACCAGGCAGAAGGGATCCTGCAAAGACCACCACAACCCTCTCGTGTCTTTGAACCTCGTATCGGGGCCACCAGAGAGCTTCCAAGACATGAGCCAGTCTTGAAAGTGCCCAGGCGGAGTGGATTATCTTCAGGCTGGGCCAGAGACCTTGACTTCCCCCAGGGAAGGGAGAGGGATGTCAAAAGTGCTGCCTGGCTGCAGCAATGTGGGTTTCCTTTCTCCTCCCAGGGGAGCAAGCTCTATCTGCTCCTGCAACCTCCTCGCCCTCACCTGGTTCATTTGTACCAATAGCATGGACCTGCGAGCTGCCAGGACCTGCCACAGCGACAGGAGATGCTTCAGACGAGTGTTGGGCACCACCTGAAGAAGGACAGAGGCACAGGCATTCAGCTCCTTGGAAAGGTCATGTCCACATTCAACTCCAGCGTGTCCTGCAGGACACATTGGGCCACCAACATCCCCCGATGGCTGCACCTCAACCGCCCAGTTCAAGCATCTCATCTACCAACCCTTGGCTCCCACATCACCGGTGTCCCCCCCAGAGGTGCTCCGGGATGGCCACAGTGCCTGAGGTGTCCCCCAAGGTGTTGGTGGCCCCAGCATGAAGACCTGGCACCACTCAGCCAAGCTTTTAAACCCACGCAGGACCTCTTTGCTCTGAGCAGGGAACCCCCAAACCTTCATGGACACCAGATCTGGGGATCTTGGAGCATGTGAAGGTGGTGGGAGCCACAGGGGACGTGAAGCCCTGCCCAGAGTGGCAGGGGTGGCCATCAAGGGGAGAACACGAGGGTCCCGTTTCCCACTTGCCCCTCACCCACCGGCACGTCCTGGAATTGCGTTGCATCGGCATCCATCCTCAGGTCCTGCCGGACATACTCGGGCAGCGGGCGCTCCGGGTCACCACCCGTCACCGCCAGGAATTCAGCAGCCACCTTCAGGGTGGCCAGGGCCTTGGAGAGGGCGTTGACTGAGCGGGCCTCTTCCATGATGCGCTTCTGCTGGTTGACGCTGAGCGGCTCCTGGCAGCAAGAAGGGCATGGATGTGACCCAGAGAGGGCTGGGACCACCACAACGTGATGCCCTCCCAGCCTGCTTGTCCCCCCAGCGCAGGAGAACTGGGTCCTGCCAGGTCTCCAGCCTCCTGCTTGAGTTGGCCATGGGTCTTCCCACATGTCTGCCTGGTCTCTGTGCACCCATTGTGTCATGGGACTTGTAAGGAGACTTCGGAGTCTGGATGGAGAAGACCAGCAACCCATTTCTTACCTGGAGCAGTTGGTCCCTGACTTTTGTCTTGGTGGCCTGGAGGGTCCTGACGTTGTTGAGGGTGATGGATGGAGCCGTCTGGAAAGGGTTTGGAACAGATGGTTAGCAGCATGCCTGGTGTCACTTAATGGGGGCCAGCAGAGAAGCTCAGCTGGGCCCATGGGAGCCCATGGGATGTCCCCGAGGGTTCTGCAGGAGGTGATTGATGGCCTCCTGAGGCCATTGTGGGGTTGTGGAGATCAAGGGATGTCCTGATGGCTGGAAGAAGGCATGTCCATGAAGGAGGACCTGGGGAACTTGCAGCCTCACCTCCGTCTCCAGCAAGGTGATGGAGAAAGTCCTCTTGGGAGCTATTTCCAAGGACCAAAAGGGTCCTGGGAACAGCCAGCGTGGACTGATCTCCACCTTTAGGGGAGCACGCACACCCCAGTTGCTGCAGGACAGCCTGGTTCTAGTGTCCTCAAGTCCTCTTTTCCCACCAGCTCCAGGCTTCATTTTCACAGAAGGGAGACCAACAGCCCCAGCCAAAGATGAGCTCCTCCAAGGTGGTTCAGAGTGCCACGTGGGACCATACATAGCCCTGGAAGATGCCTCTTGAAGTTCTTTGGCCAGCTGCCAACTGCTCCCTCATTCGCAAAGAAACCAGGGTGGCTTCCCCTTCCCAAAAGACAGGGCTGTGGGTCTTCACACTGCCTTTCAGGCCACCATTTCATGACCACAGAAGTGGTTTCTGGCCATGGCAGTCCATCAAAACCCGAGGAACAGAGACAGATGCACAACAGGCACCTGCCAATGCCTTCAGTTGAGTCTGCTGGCTCCAGAAAAGCACGTAGAAGAGGCTGGGAACAGACCCCAACCCCACCACTGGCCTGGGACAAGGCAACCTGGCTGCTGCTGAGCTCACCTGAGCCTTGATGATGGGCTTTCCGCTGATGAAGCGATGAACCACTTGCCGCTGCAGCATTTGGAAGTCAAAGTAGGTTGTCTTGGTGCCATCTTCATCTATCTCATACTGCAAGTTGGCGAGCGCCATGGTCACCAGGTCACTCTTGGTTACGGCCAGCACCGAGGAGGGCTTCACCTCTTCTGCGGAGATGGATCTGGGAGAGAAAAGGTTGCTCTGTGTGGTTACAGGAACTCTGGCCTCCTCCTACCCTGCCATCAAGGACCCCCTTTGCTGAACACCAAGCCACCAGGACCTTGCAACGGCATTGCTTGGCCACCACAGCTCCCTGCAAACCCCACACCAACCCTGAAAACCTTTTACGGAATCTTTATGGAGGCTGAAGGAGATGGAGAAGCCCTGGGGCAAGCAGCTCCAGACCTACCGTTGCCTCTCCCTGGTGACCCGCGCGGCCGTGTCAACACAGCTGTTTTGCAGCTGGATGAGGAACGTGGTCACCAGATGGCTGATAGACGGTTGGGTGGGGAGGAGATGAAGGACGGCGGTGTTGGTGTTGATGTTGTTCGGCGAGAGGTCCGGCAGGATGGTGATGCCTGTAAAAGGGTGGAATGGTCTTCCACGGGATCCCAGGGGAAATTCACCCTTCCGTTGGAAGGGTTTTTATTAGCTTTTGTATTTTCAGGAGGGTTTTTAATTTGTTTTTAGGAGGTGGAAATGGAGCAATCCCAGCAAGTTTGTGGGGAAGGGCAGCTGCGGAAGCAGCTCAGCTTCCGAGCATCTCCAGAAGAAATGGCCAAGGAAAGAGGAACATGACATCCCTCTTTCTTCCCAGAAGAAGAGCACGTACCTGAGCTGGATGGGTTCATTTTAATATTGCTCCAAACTTTACGTATGGTCTCTATAGCTCTGCTGAAAGCCAAACGCTGGTCCTCTGTGGGCACAGAGAGAGGAGAAAACGGCCCTGTCAAAGCATCCTCCCAGGAGACATGTTAGGTCAAAGGATGTCTCCAACCGACACATCATTGGACATGTCACAGCAAACCATGCCCTGTGCTGGCTCGAGCTGGGCTGTGTTGGACCACGTGTGACATCAATCAACCAGGCACCGTGACTTAGGAGCTGAAAAGCCCGTCTCACCCATCCTGCTTGCTCGCGGTGGAAGAACTTCGCCAAGCCCCAAATGCCCCAGGAGAAAGGATCTGCCCCGGATCCATCTCGATTCCTCAGACCTCCACCCTCCCCTAAATTCCCACCCCAAACTGCTCCCACAGAGGCACCCTCAGCCTTGATGGGCCACTCTTGTGTTGGCCGAGTTGGCTCCATCACGCAAACTATGGCAGCAGCTTCTCAGCGGAGCATCTGGGTGCTGAGGGGTGGCTAATGCCCGTGTCCCGGGCATGATGGAATTCCATATGGCACCTGAAAGTTCAGGCTGGTCCAGGAATTGCCGGACTGTGTAGTCTTCCCCTTTATGGCTGCTTTGGAAGAAGTGGATCAGGGCATTCTGCAGACGGAAAATGTCGGGCAGGTGTCGGACATGTTGGATGTTCTCAAGCTGGAAAAGAAAATCCAGCGTGACTCAAGGGACAGGAATGCCATCTGGCACCACAGGGTAACCTGGAGGAGGACTTGTCTTGCTTGGATGCTCCAAAGAAACATGGCGGGGGGGAAAAGTTACCCCAGTGCCCCACGCACACCAACCAGGCTGAATCCACTCTATTTGCTTTGGTGGTGAGGGGATGTTCCCACAGCCAACCTTTGACAGGAGTCCCAGTAGAATGGGGTACGGGTTTCCAGTGCCTTCTCCATCTTCCTGCTGTAGGAAATGCATCAAGGTCTGGATGGTCATCTTCTGTTCAAATCTCCACATGCAGGGCTGGTTGATCAACCCCTGACTCGGCAGGTCTTGGAAAGGTGGTGTCTGGCCAGAAGCTATTTTCAGGAGAAGGCTGGAGCCGTGGGGACCTTCATTCATCCTCTGCTCCTTGACAGAGTTAAGGCTCTGCTCCAGTTCCTGCAAGAACCCAAGGGTCATTAGGAGCCACCCCTCCTTACCAAAGCAGCCTGAGGGGATTCACGGGGTCTTAGGGCAAAGAAAAGCAACGAGGGATCTGGAGAAGTGGGGAGCATGGTGAGAACTTGCCACCAAAGAGACAAGAACAGAACTGTCCAGGGAGAAACCCACAGGTGATTTTCTCCAAGGGAAGAAACCCAACTGGTTTCCAAGGAGGATCTGGATCGGCATATAAAAAGCATCCAAGAAGCCAGCTCTCTGCAGGAGACCACACCAGGACGAGGTCCCGATTCAAAACCGAGGGGACAAATCTCTTTTCTTGCACGTGGGAACGCCCTGACCTCAGCAGATATGTCTGGACACGGACGCGACCACCAGCAAAGCAGCACTTTGGGTACATGATACCTGCAAACAGCAGCTGGCCACAAGCGTACCTGGAAGAAGGGCTGAGCCAGAGCTTTGAAAGAGGTTTCCCATTCTTCTCGGTCCTTTTTCTCATGCAGGATGCTCAAGGCTACACTCTTGTCTGTAGAAGACACAAAGGAATACCTGAGCTTCTACCCTGTAGACCCTGGGGGAAGCCCGGAGCTCTGTTGTGTTCCCTGACAGCAAGGAGTAAGATGATGTAGAAATAAGAGGGACCAAGGGATGACACAGATGCCTGCTTGGAGCAAACTATCTCCCAGTCTGCTCATGGCCTCAGGCTGGGCTGGCCTGAGTGCTTTGGATGAGCTCACTGCCCTCGTGGTCCTCCCTGTCTTCTCACCGGTTTCCTGGGATGGAGACTGTCCCGGGAAGGAGGAACCAATGACACTGCTCCCGGATCAAACCCAACCACTGCAAGCCTGCTGGTGACTTCCCAGTGCTTCCCAGCATCCCCCTACCTGCTGGGTTGTGGTTGCTCAGGTGCTGTAGAAACAGATGGACAGTCAACACGGCATCCTCCGTGTTCCTGCTGAGCGCCTCTGCCAGGCACACCATGTCTTTCTGAAGGTGGCCCCAGAAGAACTCTTCCACATCCTCCGGTTCCTCTTTCAGCAGGTCTAGAACTGCCTGCGAGACAGGGCAGGTTCCTCCGTTAGGCTCTCAAGAAGGTCTCCTCCTCCCAGGCTAGGCTGAACCATCATGGCATGACGGTTGCTCACCTTTTTGTCAGCGTGGACCCCAAGAAGGAGCGATGAATGGAGCAGAGCTCTCGCAAGACTGACACAGGCGGGCGACAGGCACCTCTCCAGCTCATTCCTCCGCGAGAGAGGGCTCTCCAGGATGTACCCTTTCTCCGTTTTGTCCTTGGTGCTGCGTTCAGAAAGAGCAATTACCCACCACGTCTTTTGCTAGGTTCCACGGTGGGACCATGGGACGCAGAGACCTTTGCTTTGGCCAGCCATGGCATTTTCCCTGTGCCCATAGCTCTGCGGGAGGGATGGGTGGACGGTTGAAGCCCTCCGGGGCTGCGGAGCTGGGAGGGTGGACTTACATTTCCTTCTGCATGAAGCCTATCTCAGGTCTGTGGTTGGTTCCCCCAACGGTGGCACCACACTTGCATTTCTTCACTTCCATGGGAAGCCCACACTGCATTGGGACAAGAAGGTTGGAAGCCCAGCCGGGTGCTGAAGGTATCTAGCAAAAGCTGAGGGCACCCAGGGGGTTTCCATGTCCTCCTGAACTTTGGCTTTCTACATGGGGTCATTGCAACAGCTAACGAGAGGCAGGAGGGGACATATGTCTATGAGCAAACATCTCCAGGCCAACCAGGTTCTTCCTACCATTGGCAGGACACATCTAGGCATCGATTTGGGTAACCAAGAGAGCAACCAAGACCTGGAAGCACCCGCTTCACTCCACTGCTCCCATGGGGAGACACAAATCCCAGCTCCACTTGGCCTAGTGCCCCCTCGCTG
>CANTUZ010000014.1:9703799-9819538 GCA_947846985.1 Fratercula arctica | reverse complement strand
AGCTCCCCAAAATGTTGCTTGTGGGTGGTAGGTGTGAAGACCCTTCCAAATTTGTGTGTCCTCGCCCTCCAAAAATTGAGTTTCCACCCCCCCTACCGGGTTCCCCCCCTCCAAATATTGGTGTTCCCCCCCCATAATTGGCGGTTTTTATCCCCCAAAAATTGGGTTCCCCCCCCCTAAATTGGTGGTTTTTTCCCCCAAGATATTGTCTCCCCCCCCCCAAATTCAGGGGGTTCACCCCCGCCAAATATTGGGTTTTTTTCCCGCAACATGAGGCCCAGGGCCCCCTTCCCCTAAATATGCGGTTTCTCCACCACCAAATATTGTTTTCCCCCCCCCCAAAATTGGAGCTTTTTATTCCCGCCGCAAAAATATGTTCCCCCCCCCCAAATATTGGGGTTTTTTCCCCAAAAATGGGTCCGTCCCCGCGGGGCCAAATTGCGTCAATTTTTTTTTTTTTGTTTTTTCCTTTTTTTGTCCCAGATATTTGTGTTTTCCCCCCCCCCAAATTGGCGTTTTTTTGTTTTTTTTTTTCTTTTCCCCCCAAAAATGGGTCCCCCGCCAAAATTTGGAGCTTTTGTCCCCCAAAATATTGTGTCCCCCAAATATTGGGTGTTTTTACCCGCCAAAACAATGTGTTCCCCCCCCCAAATTGGCTTTTTTTTTTTCCACAAAATTGTGTGTGTCCCCCGACCCCACTCCCCCCCCCCCCCCCCCCCCCCCCGTCCCCCCGTCCCCCTCCCCCCGCCCCTAAGTCCCCGGCCCCAAAATTAGGTTTTCCGCCCCCCAATATATTGGGGGTTTTTCCCCACCAAAATTGGAGTTCCCTCTCCCCGCGCCTTAAATATGGCGGTTTCTCCCCCCCAGGAATATTGGGGTCCTCCCACCCCCCCGCCGCAGAATGTTGGCGTTTTTTTTTTCCCCCCCTAAAAAAAAAAAGGGTCCCCCCCCCAAAATTGGAGCTTTTCCCCCCCCAAATATTGTGTGTCCCCCCCCACGCCAAATTTGGCGTTTTTTCCCCCCCCAAAAATGGGTCCCCTCCCTCCCCCCCCCAAACAATTGGAGCTCTTTTTCCCCCCCAAAATATTGTGCCCCCCCCCCCAATTATTTCGGTTTTCTTTTTTGGGTTCGCCCCAGAAATGGGGGTCCACCCCCTCAAAAATTGGCGTTTGTCCTTCCCCCCAAATATTGTGTGTCCCCCCCCCCCACCTCCCAATTGTCGTTTTTTTTTCCCCCAAAAAAAGTGGGTCCCCCCCCCCAAAATTGGGAACGCTTTTCAACCAAAAAATATTGTGGTACCCCCCACCCCCAAATATTGGTGTTTTTACCCCAAAAAAATAGCGGTCTCCCCCCCCCCCAAAATGCGTTTTTTTTTGTCCGTTTTTCGTGTTTTGTTTATGTTCCACAAAATTGGTGTTGTGTCCCTCTCCCATGCCAACAAAATTAGGTCCCCTACCCCCCCCAAAAAAAATTTTTTTTTTTTTATTGGGGTTTTTTCCCCAAAATTGAGCCCCCCCCCCCCCCCAAATCTGCGGTTTCTTCTTCTTCCTTCCTTTCTCTCTCTCGCCTCCCCCCCAAATATTGGGGTCCCCCCCAAAAAATTGGCATTTTTTTTTTTTTTCCCCCAAAAATCGTGGTTTCCTCCCCCCCCCCAAATTTATTTTTGTTTGTTTTCCCTCCCAAATACTGAAGGTCCCATCCCGGCCACCCAAAATTATTGGTGCCCCCCCCCCCCAATATTGGTGGTGTTTTCCCCCCTAAAGATGTGTGCCCCGCCCCCCCAAAATTATGGAGTTGGACTCCCCAAAAATTGGGTTTCCCCCCCCCCAAACTATTCAGTTTTTCTCCTTCCCCCAACAAAATTGGTGTCCCCCCCCCAAAAATTGGCATTTTTTTTCTCCCCCCAAAATTGGTGTCCCCCCCCCAAATTAGGTTCCCCCCCCCAAAATATTGGGGGTTTCTTCTTTTTTTCCCCAAATATTGAGCCGCCTCCCCCCAAATGCTTCGCGTGTGTGTCTCTCCCCCCAAAGATTTTGTGTGGGGGTTTCCCCCCCCCA
This sequence comes from Fratercula arctica, assembly GCA_947846985.1. Lineage (NCBI taxonomy): Eukaryota > Metazoa > Chordata > Aves > Charadriiformes > Alcidae > Fratercula > Fratercula arctica. The sequence continues at coordinate 9,817,481 of CANTUZ010000014.1, read as the reverse complement.
CCAAAATTGGGGGGATTTTTTTTTTTGTTTCAATTTGGTTTTATTGTTTTTTTTTATTTTTTTTTTTTCTTTTTTTCCCCCGACATAATTGTGCCCCGCGCGCTCCGAGGCGGAGGGGCACCCGTCCCCTCCCCTGCCGCACAAAATCTTCATTCCCCACCGCCCTCAAATACATAGTGCCCGCCCACCCCCCAAATATGCGGGTTTCCTCCCCCCAAATATTGTGGTGTCCCCCTCCCCCCAAATTGGCATTTTTCTCCTCCGTTTTTCCCCCGTCCCAAGAAGTTGGGTTCCCCCCCCCCAAAATATTCAGTTTTACCCCCCAAATATTGTGTCCCCCTCCCCCAAAATTGGCGGTTTTTTTTTTCCCCCCCAAAACTTGGGTGTCCCCCCCCCCAAAAATGGTGCCACCCCCCCCCCCAAAATATTCCCCCCCCCCCCAAAATATCCCCCCCCCCCAACTTTGGGGTCCCCCCCCCCCCCCAATAAAGCCCCCGAGGCCAATGTCTTTATTTGGAGCCGGTTTTTTTTTTGGGGGGGGGGCCCCAAAATCCCGGTTTTTTGGCCCCCCCCCCCCCCCAGTCACAGGTTTTTTTGGGCCCCCCCCAAAATGGGAGGTTTTGCCCCCTCCCCCCCCCCCCCAAATCGGGGGGGTTTTTTGGGGGGGAAGCCCCAAAATTGTCTTTTTTGGGGGTGGGGGGGGGGCAAAATGGAGGAGGGGGAGGAAGTAAGGGGGGGGGGGGGAGGAGGAGGAGGAGGAAGGTGAAGGGGAGGAGGAGGAGGATGGAGGAAGAAGAGGAGGAGGAGGAGGATGGGGAGGAAGAGCTGGAGCAGGAGGAAGAGGAGGAGGAGGAAGGGGGGGGGGCCGGGCCTAGCCGAGGGTGAGGCCGAAGCCGAGGATGAGGAGGAGGATGAGGAGGAAGAGGAGGAAGAGGAGGAGGAAGAGGAGGGTGAGGAGGAGGATGATGAGGAGGAAGAGGAGGGGGGTCAGGCCTAGCCGAGGGTGAGGCCGAAGGTGAGGATGAGGAGGAGGAAGAGGAGGGTGAGGAGGATGATGATGAGGAGGATGAGGAGGAGGAAGAGGAGGGGTCGGGCCTAGCCGAGGGTGAGGAAGAGGAGGATGAGGATGAGGAGGAGGATGAGGAGGAGGATGATGAAGAGGATGATGAGGAGGAGGAGGGGTCAGGCCTAGCCAAGGGTGAGGAAGAGGAGGATGAGGAGGGTGAGGATGAGGAGGAGGAGGGGGCGGGGCTAGCTGAGGGTGAGGAAGAGGAGGGTGAGGAGGATGATGAGGAGGAAGAGGAGGAGGAGGGGGGTCAGGCCTAGCCGAGGGTGAGGAAGAGAATGAGGAGGATGAGGATGAGGAGGAAGAGGAGGGGGCGGGCCGAGGCCGAGGGTGAGGCTGAAGCTGAGGGTGAGGATGAGGAGGATGAGGATGATGAGGAGGATGATGAGGATGAGGAGGAAGAGGAGGAGGAGGGAGGGGGGTCAGGCCTAGCCGAGGGTGAGGAAGAGGAGGATGAGGAGGATGAGGATGATGAAGAGGAAGAGGATGAGGATGAGGAGGATGATGAGGAGGAGGAGGGGGGTCAGGCCTAGCTGAGGGTGAGGAAGAGGAGGATGAGGAGGAGGAAGAGGAGGGTGAGGGTGAGGATGAGGAGGAGGAGGAAGAGGAGGAGGAGGGGGGCCAGGCCTAGCCGAGGGTGAGGGTGAGGATGAGGATGATGAGGAAGAGGAGGAGGAAGAGGAGGGGGGTCAGGCCTAGCCGAGGGTGAGGAAGAGGAGGATGAGGAGGATGAGGAGGAGGAGGATGAGGAGGCCGGGCCTAGCCGAGAGTGAGGATGAGGAGGATGAGGAGGGTGAGGAGGATGATGAGGAGGAAGAGGAGGATGATGAGGATGATGATGAGGAGGAGGAGGAGGCCGGGCCTAGCCGAGGGTGAGGAAGAGGAGGATGAGGAGGATGAGGAGGAGGAGGAGGATGAGGAGGATGAGGAGGAGGAGGATGAGGAGGAGGATGAGGAGGATGAGGAGGATGAGGATGAGGAGGAGGAGGAGGATGAGGAGGAGGAGGCCGGGCCTAGCCGAGGGTGAGGAAGAGGAGGATGAGGAGGATGATGAGGATGATGAGGAGGAGGAGGAGGAGGCCGGGCCTAGCCGAGGGTGAGGAAGAGGAGGATGAGGGTGAGGAGGATGAGGAGGAAGAGGGGGAGGAAGAGGAGGGGGGTCAGGCCTAGCCGAGGGTGAGGAAGAGGAGGATGAGGAGGATGAGGATGAGGAGGAGGAGGAGGATGAGGATGATGAGGAAGAGGAGGAGGAGGAGGATGAGGATGATGAGGAGGAGGAGGAGGAGGAGGCCGGCCCTAGCCGAGGGTGAGGCCGAAGCCGCAGTGGAAGTGCTCCCGGCGGTGGTTGAGGAAGGCTCCCAGCGCCAGCGTCAGGGGCAGCGGCAGCAGCTTCTTCTCCAGCACCGCCCCCACCAGCCACGTGCTGGCCACCAGCCCTGGGGACAGGGGACACGGGGACATCAGGGGACACGGGGGGACACGGGGGGACGGGGGGACATGGGGACATGGGGGGACACGGGGGGACGGGGGACACGGGGGACACGGGGGGACATGGGGACATGGGGACAGGGGACACGGGGACATCAGGGGACACGGGGGACACGGGGGACACGGGGACACGGGGGACACGGGGGGACATGGGGGGACACTGGGGACACGGGGGGACACGGGGACATGGGGACACGGGGGGGACACGGGGGGGACACAGGGGACACGGGGGACACGGGGACATCAGGGGACACGGGGGGACAGGGGGGACACGGGGGGACACGGGGACATGGGGGGACACGGGGGACACGGGGGGACACAGGGGACACGGCCTCAGGGGACAGCGGGACACGGTGCATCAGGGGACACAGGGACATGGGGGACATCGGGGGACACCAAGGGACACCCCGCGTCAGGGGACACTGGGGACATCGGGGGGACACGGTGTCAGGGGACAGCGGGGGAGGGGACACGGGGGACATCGGGGACATCGGGGGACACGGGGGGACAAGGGGGGGACACGGTGCATCAGGGGACACAGGGACATGGGGGACATCGGGGGACACGGCCTCAGGGGACAGCGGGGGGGGACACAGGGGACAGTGGGGGACACGGGGGGACATGGGGGGACATGGGGGGACAACGGGGACACGGGGACACCATGGGGGACATGGGGTGACAACGGGGGACAACGGGGGACACGGGGGGGGGACACGGGGACATGGGGGACACCGGGGGACACGGGGGGACATGGCCTCAGGGGACAGCGGGGGGGGACACAGGGGACAGTGGGGACACGGGGGACATGGGGGACATGGGGGACACGGGGACACGGGGACACGGGGGACATGGGGGGACACGGGGGACACGGGGGACAGGGGGGACATGAGGGACATGGGGGACACGGGGGACACCGGGGACATGGGGGACAGGGGGGGACACGGGGACATCCGGGTCAGGGGACACGGGACACGGGGACACGGGGGACACGGCCTCAGGGGACAGCGGGGGGGGGACACAGGGGACAGTGGGGGACAGGGGGGACATGGGGGGACACGGGGACACGGGAACAGGGGGGACACGGGGGACACGGGGGGACACGGGGACACAGCCTCAGGGGGGACAGCGGGACAGGGGGACACGGGGGACACGGTGCATCAGGGGACACAGGGACATGGGGGACACCGGGGGACACGGGGGGACACTGGGGACACGGGGGACACCGGGGGACAGCAGGGGGACACGGCGTCAGGGGACACTGGGGGGACACGGGGACATCGGGGCCACCCCGCATCGGGGGACACCGGGGACATCGGGGACACAGGGGGACACAGCACGTCACGGGACACAGGGACATGGGGGACACCAGGGGACACCCTGCGTCAGGGGACACCAGGACACCGGGGACATCAGGGGACACCACAGGGACATCGGGGGGACACCCCACGTCAGGGGACACCGGGGACATCAGGGGGACACGGGGACACCAGGGGACATCGGGGGGGACACCGGGGGACATTGGGGACACCAGGGGACATCACTGGGGACACCACAGGGGGCACAGGGGGACACCAGGGGACACCTTGGGGACATCATGGGGGACATCATGGGGACATGGGGGGACACCGGGGGGGGGGTGGGGACACCTTGGGGACACCACGGGGGGACACCAGGGGACACCGGGGCATCATGGGACATCTCGGGGACGTCACTCGGGTCACGGGGCCACCCCGGGGCCAACACCTTGGGGACGCCACGGTCCCACCCCCCCTCCCCTCCCCGGTGGCCACCAGCCCCCCCCAGTGGCCACTTCCCCCCCCTTCCCCCCCCCCAGTGGCCACTTCCCCCCCCTCCCCTCCCCTGCCCGTGGCCACTCGCCCCTCTCTCACCGCCCCCACCAGTGGCCACTCTCCTCCTCAGTGGCCACCGTTTCCCCCCCCCCAGTGGCCACCACACCCCCCCCCCCTAGTGGCCCACTCCCCCCCCATCTCCCCCCCCCCAGTGGGCCACTTTCTCCCCCCCCTGGTGGCCACCCCCACCTCAGTGACCACCACCCTCCCAGTGGCCACCCCCCCCCAGTGGCCACCACCCCCCTCTCCCCTCCCCTCCCCAGTGGCCACCACCCCCACCCCAGTGGCCACTTCCCCCCTCTCCCCCCTCCAGTGGCCACCCCCCACCCCAGTGGCCATCTCCCCCCCACAGTGGCCACCACCCCCACCCCCGGTGGCCACTGCCCCCACCCCTCTCCCCCCTCCAGTGGCCACCCCCCCCCTCGGTGACCACCACCCACCCCCCTCAGTGGCCACCCCCCACCCCAGTGGCCATCTCCCCCTCCCAAGGTGCCCACCCCTCCCCTCCCCAGTGGCCACCCCCCCCTCGGTGGCCACCACCCCCCCCCTCGGTGGCCACCTCCCCCCCCCCTCACCGCGGAATGAGCAGGTGGCCACGGGGCAGCTCCAGTTGGTAGCCAAAGGTGACGCTGGTTTCCCGCAGCCGCCCACTGGCCTCCAGCTCCACCCCCACCTGCAGCTGGGGGGGGGGGGGGCACGGGGGGGGGGGGTGGGGGGGGGCAATTTTTAGGGGCGCCCCCCCCCCGACAGACCCCCCCCCCCCCCTTTCACCCCCCCCCCATTTTTCCCCCCAATTTTTCGCCCCCCCCCCCCCCCCCATTTTTTCCGCCTTTTTTCTCCCAATTTTGGCCTCGCCCCCCCCATTTTTTTGCCCCCCCCCCTTTGTGCCCCCCCCGCGCCTCCATTTCTGGACCCCCCCCCATATTTTTTGCGCCCCCCCCCCCCATTTTTCCCCACCCCCCCCCCCTTCCTTTTTTCTCCCAAATTTTGGCCCCCCCCCCTCAATTTTTGGCCCCCCCCCCCAAATTTTTTTGCCCCCCCCCCCCCCCCATTTTCTGGACCCGCCCCCCCCATTTTTTTCCCCCCTTTCACCCCCCAAATTCTTTTTGCCCCCCCCCTTTTTTTTTTGCCCCCCCCCAATTTCCCCCCTTCCCCCATTTCCCCCCCCCCCAAATTTTTTCCTACCCCCCAAATTTTTGCCCCCCCCCCCCCCCCCCCCAATTTTTTGGTGCCCCCACCCCCCCCCTTTTCCCCCCCCCACTTTTGTGCCCCCCCCCCCCCCCGCCCCCCCCCCACCCCATTTTTGGCCCCCCCCCCATTTTTTCTTTTTTTTGGTTGCCCCCCCCCCCTCTTTTTGCCCCCCCAATTTTTGCCCCCCCCCAATTTTTTTCCCCCCATTTTTGCCCCCCCCAATTTTTTGCCCCCCCCCAAATTTTTTGCCCCCCCATTTTCACCCCCCCAAATTTTTTGCCCCCCCCAATTTTTCCCCCCCATTTTTTGCCCCATTTTTTTGCCCCCCCAAATTTTTTCCCCCCCATTTTTTCCCCCCCCCTTTTTTGCCCCCCCAATTTTTTGCCCCCCCATTTTTCCCCCCCATTTTTTTGCCCCCCCCAAATTTTTTGCCCCCCCCATTTTTCCCCCATTTTTTCCCCCCCATTTTTTCCCCATTTTTTTTGCCCCCCCAAATTTTTTGCCCCCCCAAATTTTTTGCCCCCCCCATTTTTCCCCCATTTTTTTGCCCCCATTTTTTCCCCCATTTTTTTGCCCCCCCATTTTCCCCCCCCATTTTTCCCCCCCATTTTTTGCCCCATTTTTTCCCCCCATTTTTCCGCCCCCCCCAAATTTTTTGCCCCCCCAAATTTTTTGCCCCCCCCATTTTTTCCCCCATTTTTTTTGCCCCCCCCATTTTTTCCCCCATTTTTTCCCCCCCCATTTTTTCCCCCATTTTTTTGCCCCCCCCCATTTTCCCCCCCCATTTCTTGCCCCCCCTTCCCCCATTTCCCCCCTTTCCCCCCCAAAACCTTTTCCTTCCCCCCCCAAAATTTTTCCCTCCCCCCCCCAACTTCCCCCCTCCCCCCCCCCAAACTCCCCCCCCCCCCCCCAATTTTTTTTGCCCCCCCCCCCCCCCCCGTTAATCACCTGCTCGTTAGCCCGATGGTAGTAGGTGGCGTGTGCCCCCGCCTGCCCCACCGTCAGGGTGCCGATCCAATTGGGTGCTATCAGGGGGGGGGGGCAGGATTTAGGGACCCCCCCCCCTTGAATTTGGAGGGTGCCCCCCCCCCAGATTTCCCCCCCCCGGGGGGGGGGGGGGGTTTTTTACCCGTGTAGCGGCCGGCGAGGGAGACGACGGTGCCTTCCTCCCCCGGGCGCCGGTGGTAAACCAGTTCCCCCCCCAGCGCCAAACTGGGGGTGACGCTCTGCAGGTAATGGGCCACCAGGATGCCTGGGGGGAGGGATGGGGGGGGGGGGTCAATTTTTGGGGGGGGCCCCCCCCGAAAAAAAATAAAAAAGGGGGGGGAAAGGGGGGGAAATGGGGGGGGAAACGGGGGGAAATGGGTGTAAAAGGGGGGGAAAAGGGGGGGAAAAGGGGGGAAAAGGGAGGTTTTGGGGGGGTTTATAAAGGGGGGTTATAAGGGGGGGGGGCATTATTTTAAGGGGGGGGGCTTTTTTAAGGGCCCCCCCCCGATTTTGGGGTGCTGTGGGGGGGGAAAGGGGGGAAATGGGGGGGGAAATGGGGGGGAAAATGGAGGGAAATGGGGGGAAAATGGGGGGAAAAGGGAGGTTTCGGGGGGGTTTATAAAGGGGGGTTATAAGGGGGGGGCATTATTTTAAGGGGGGGGGCGTTTTAAGGGCCCCCCCCCCCCCCCGATTTTGGGCTGCTACAGGGGGGGAAAGGGGGGAAATGGGGGGGGAAATGGGGGGAAAATGGAGGAAAATGGGGGGAAAATGGGGGGAAAATGGGGGGAAAATGGGGGAAAAGGAGGTTTCGGGGGGTTTATAAAGGGGGGGGCATTATTTAAGGGGGGGGGCGTTTAAGGGCCCCCCCCCCCGATTTTGGGGTGCTGGGGGGGGGAGAAAGGGGGAAATGGGGGGGGAACGGGGGGAAAAGGGGGGGAAAAGGGGGGAAAAGGGAGGTTTTGGGGGGGTTTATAAAGGGGGATTATAAGGGGGGGCCCATTATTTAAGGGGGGGCTTTTTTTTAAGGGCCCCCTCCCCCCCCCCGATTTTGGGCTGCTGGGGGGGGGGAAAGGGGGGAAATGGGGGGGAAATGGGGGGGAAAAGGGGGGGAAAAGGGGGGGGAAAAGGGGGGGAAAAGGGAGGTTTTGGGGGGTTTATAAAGGGAGGTTATAAGGGGGGGGGCATTATTTTAAGGGGGGGGCTTTTTTAAGGGGCCCCCCCCCGATTTTGGGCTGCTGGGGGGGGGAAAGGGGGGAAATGGGGGGGAAATGGGGGAAACGGGGGGGAAAATGGGGGGAAAAGGGGGGAAAAGGGGGGAAAAGGGAGGTTTCGGGGGGGTTTATAAAGGGGGGTTATGGGGGGGGGGATTATTTTAAGGGGGGGGGGTTTTTTAAAGGGCCCCCCCCCCCCGATTTTGGGCTGCTGCGAGGGGGGAAAGGGGGGAAATGGGGGGGAAATGGGGGGGAAAATGGGGGGGAAAATGGGGGGGAAAATGGGGGGGAAAATGGGGGGGAAAATGGGGGGGAAAAGGAGGTTTTGGGGGGGTTTATAAAGGGGGGGGGCATTATTTTAAGGGGGGGGCTTTTTTAAGGCCCCCCCCCCGATTTTGGGCTGCTGCGGGGGGGGAAAGGGGGGAAATGGGGGGGGAAATGGGGGGGAAATGGAGGGAAATGGGGGGAAATGGGGGGAAACAAAGAGGAAAATGGGGGTTTTGGGGGGGGGAAGGAGGTTTCGGGGGGGGTTTATAAGGGGGGGGTATTTGGGGGGGGCATTGTTTTAAGGGGGGGCTTTTTTAAGGCCCCCCCCCCATTTTGGGGTGCTGGGGGGGGGAAAAGGGGGTAAATGGGGGGGGGAACGGGGGAAAGCGGGGGGGAAATGGGGGGAAAAGGGTTTTTTTTGGGGGGGAAAAGAAGGTTTGGGGGGGGGCTTTTATTAAGGGGGGGCTATTGGGGGGGGGGGCTTTTTTTAAGGCCCCCTCTCGATTTTTTTGGGTGTTCCCCCCCCCCCAAAAAAACCCCAAAATTCCCCCTTCCAGGGCAAATACTCCTCAACCCACCCCCCATAATTTAACCCCGGAGCCCCCAATTTTCCCCAGGACCCCCCCAAATTTTTCCGCAACCCCCCCCCATTTTTCAAGGGGGGGTCCCCAATATTTCAGGCCCCCCCCCCGGATTTTTTAGGGCCCCTCCCGCCAATAAAAACCCACCAAAATTCCCCATTCCGGGTCAAATACTCCTCAACCCCCCCCCCATATTTTAGCCCCGGAGCCTCCAATTTTCCCTGGACCCCCCCAAATTTTTTCAGGACCCCCCCAAATTTTTCAAGGGGGGGTCTCCAAATTATTTGCCCCCCTCCCATTTACTGGGGGCCCCTTTTTAGGGTGTCCCCCCCCCCCCAAATTCCCCATTCCGGGTCAAATACTCCTCAACCCGTCCCCCATATTTTAACCCCGGAGCCTCCAATTTTCCCCAGGACCCCCCAAAATTGTTTCAGGACCCCCCCACATTTTTCAAGGGGGGGTCCCCAATATTTCAGGCCCCCCCCCGGATTTTTTAGGGCCCCTCCCACCAATAAAAACCCAAAATTCCCCATTCCGCGTCAAATACTCCTCAACCCGCCCCCCATATTTTAACCCCGGAGCCTCCAATTTTCCCTGGGACCCCCCCAAATTTTTCCGAGACCCCCCCCAAATTTTTTCAAGGGGGGGTCCCCCAAATTTTTTTTTTTGGGGGGGGGGGTTGTGTTTCCTCTTACCTGACCCCACCAAGATGTCGGGGTTCCCCAAGGTGACGGCGGCCGTGAAATCGTCCCCCCGATATTCCCCGTCCACCTGCCAGTTAACGAACTTCGCCTGCTGCGTCTTTCGGGGGGGGGGGGACACACAAAAATAGGGGTCAAAAAAGCCCCCCCCCCCCTTTTTTTTTAGGGGGGGGCCCCCCTTTTTTGTGCCCTCCCCCCCACTTTTTAAGGGGTTTCCGTTCGCACCGTTTTCCACCTCTTTTTATTCATATTCAGCGTTTTTGGGGGTGTCGTGTCCCCCCCCGGCGCCCTTTTTTTTGGGGGGGGGGTGTCACCCATTTTGCGGGGGGGGCACCCAAATTTGGGGGGGTCACCCCATTTTTGGGGGGGTCCCCCCTTTTTTCTGCCCCCCCTCCACTCTTTAAGGGGTTTCCCCCCCTTTTTTAATGTCCCTTTTTTTCATTTTCTTTTATTTTTTGGGTGTGTCTCCCCCCCCCCTTTTTTTTGGGGGGGTCCCCCATTTTGGGGGGGTGGCACCCAAATTTGGGGGGGTCACCCCATTTTTAGCCCCCCCCCCCCTTTTTAAGGGCTTTTCCCCCATTTTTTGGGGGGGTTTCCCCCATTTCCCCCCCCATTATTATTATTCCCAATTTTTTTGGGGGGTCCCCCCCAATTTTTCGACCCCCCCCCTCCTTTTCTGTGCCCCCCCCCATTTTTAGGGGGTGCCCCATTTTTTTTTTGGGGGGGGGCCCTTTATTTACAAAAATCCCCATTTTTTTAGGCCTTTCCCTCACCTTCTCCCTCCGCCATTTTCCCCCTTATTTTTGAGGTAAAACCCCCCCTTTTTTGAGGAAAAAAAACCCCATTTTCGGCCCCCCCCTTTTCTAGGGGTGTCCCTCCCATTTTTGGGGGGTCTCCCCTTTTCTCTGCCCCCCCCCATTTTTTAGGGTCCCCCCATTTTCTTGGGCCTTTCCCTCACCTTCTCCCTCCGCCATTTTCCCCCTCATCCCTCCCCACTTTTTGAGGCAAAACCTCTCTTTTTTGAGGAAAAAAACCCCATTTTCAGGCTCCCCCTTTTTGGGGGGGGGTTCCTCCTTTTCAGTGTGTGTCCCCCCCCAATTTTTAGTGGGTTCCCCATTTTTTAGGGCCCCCCCCATTTTTTTAGGCCTTTCCCTCACCTTCTCCCTCCGCCATTTTCCCCCTCATCCCTCCCTCAATTCTGAGGTAAAACCCCCATTTTTTGAGGAAAAAAACCCCCATTTTCGGGGTCCCCCCTTTTCTAGGGGTCTCCCCCCCATTTTTAGGGGGTCCCCCCTTTTCTCTGCCCCCCCCCATTTTTTAGGGCCCCCCCATTTTCTTGGGCCTTTCCCTCACCTTCTCCCTCCGCCATTTTCCCCCTCATCCCTCCCTCAATTCTGAGGTAAAACCCCCATTTTTTGAGGAAAAAAAAACCATTTTCAGGCTCCCCCTTTTTGGGGGGGGGGTTCCTCCTTTTCAGTGTGTGTCCCCCCCAATTTTTAGTGGGTTCCCCATTTTTTAGGGCCCCCCCCCATTTTTTTAGGCCTTTCCCTCACCTTCTCACTCCGCCATTTTCCCCCTCATCCCTCCCTCAATTGTGAGGTAAAACCCCCATTTTTTGAGGAAAAAAACCCCCATTTTCGGGGTCCCCCCTTTTCTAGGGGTCTCCCCCCCATTTTTAGGGGGTCCCCCCTTTTCTCTGCCCCCCCCATTTTTTAGGGCCCCCCCATTTTCTTGGGCCTTTCCCTCACCTTCTCCCTCCGCCATTTTCCCCCTCATCCCTCCCTCAATTCTGAGGTAAAACCCCCATTTTTTGAGGAAAAAAAACCCATTTTCAGGCTCCCCCTTTTTGGGGGGGGGTTCCCCCTTTTCAGTGTGTCCCCCCCCAATTTTTAGTGGGTTCCCCATTTTTTAGGGCCCCCCCCCATTTTTTTAGGCCTTTCCCTCACCTTCTCACTCCGCCATTTTCCCCCTCATCCCTCGCTCAATTCTGAGGTAAAACCCCCATTTTTTGAGGAAAAAAACCCCCATTTTCGGGCTCCCCCAACGCTCAAAAGTTCTAATTCTTTGGAAGGGATTATTTTTTTATTTTTTCGTTACCTGAAAAGCCACTTTGGAGCGCAGCCGGGGCGTCAGCTGATGGATGACCTGGGCGTTGAGGCTGCCGCTGTTGTCCATGTCCCCCACCAACACCGGGAACGCCTTTTTTTTGAGGTAATTTTTTTTTTTATTTTTTTAGTTTTAAACCATTTCAAAGAATTTTTAAGGGGCCCCCCCCACCCCCCCGAAAACTCACCTCCGTGGGGCTGAGCTGTTTGGTGCCCACATAAGTGGCCCCAAAGTGATAATTCGACTCCCCCAAAGTGCTGAGGGCCACCGTGTGGTTCACCTTTAAGGAAGGAAGGAAAGGGGGGGGGGGGGGTGTTAAAAAATATTAATTTTGATTAAAATTTAAAGCCACGGGGGGGTGAAACTTATATTTTTGGGTGGGGGGGAGTCTCCTTTAGGCCCCCCCCTAAAAAAAAAAAAAAAAAAAAAAAAAAGGAAAAAAAAAAAACCCCAAACCTTACCTGGAAGTGGTTGCTGAGGCCTTTGTTGACGGTGAGTTTGACGCCTTCCATTTGCACCGGGAAGAGCTCTGTGGGGCAGGGTGTGGGGCAGGGGATGTGGGGCAGGGTGTGGGGCAGAGAGGGGGGAGATATGGGGCAGAGGGGGGGGACACACACAGGCGAAAATATGGGGGGAGGAAAGGGAATTTGGGGGCTGTGGGGCGCCCCACGGGGACGTGTGGGGCAGCCGGGGGGGATGTGTGGGGCAGGGGGGGGACGTGTGGGGCAGGGGGGGATGTGTGGGGCGGGGGGGGGATGTGTGGGGCAGGGGGGGACGTGTGGGGCAGGGGGGGACGTGTGGGGCGGGGGGGGGGGGGGATGTGTGGGAGCTCTATGGGGATGTGTGGGGCAGAGAGGAGGTTGTGGGGTGCCCCATGGGGACGTGTGGGGCAGCCGGGGGGGATGTGTGGGGCAGGGGGGGGGGGCATGTGTGGGGCGGAGAGAAGGATGTGGGGTGCCCCATGGGGATATGTGGGGCGGGGGATATGTGGGGCGGGGGGGGGATATGTGGGGCAGAGAGGAGGCTGTGGGGTGCCCCATGGGGATGTGTGGGGCAGCTGGGGGGGATGTGTGGGGCAGAGAGGGGGATATGTGGGGCAGAGAGGGGGCTGTGGGGTGCCCCATGGAGACGTGTGGGGCAGCCGGGGAGACATGTGGGGCAGAGAGGGGATATGTGGGGGGGCCCTATGGGGATGTGTGGGGCAGGGGAGGCATATGTGGGGCAGAGAGGAGGCTGTGGGGTGCCCCATGGGGATGTGTGGGGCAGGGGGGGGATATGTGGGGTGAGGGGGGGGACGTGTGGGGCAGCTGGGGACATATGTGGGGCAGAGAGAGGATATGTGGGGTGCCCCATGGGGACGTGTGGGGCAGAAAGGGAGACGTGTGGGGGCCCTAGAGGTATATGGGGAGCCCCATGGGGATGTGTGGGGCGGGACGTGTGGGGCAGGGGGGATGTGTGGGGCAGGGGGGGAATGTGTGGGGCAGCCTCACCCTTGCAGCGACGGTGACACTCCTCGAAGGCGCCGGGGTTGGGGAGGGGCGGCTGCCCCCCGGATTCCGTGGGGCAGGAGGAGGAGGAGGAAGAAGTGGGGGGGGGATGTGGGGCAGGGGCCGCCCCCCCATAGCGCTGCCGGGGGGGGAGGGGGGGCCCCCCCCAAAGCCGGGGGGGAGGGGCAGGAGGGGGGGGAGGGGCGGCGGGGGGGGGGGGGGGGGAGCCGGCGGCCAGGACGTTGCCCATGGTGTGGGGCTGGGGGGGGGGGGGGGGGTCAGAGACCCACACTTAGGGGGCACGAGTCCCCCACCCCCCCCCCCAGCCCCACACTTGGGGGTCAGACACCCCTTCCGCCCCCCCCCAGCCCCACACTTGGGGGTCCTGATCCCCTCCCAGCCCCACACTTGGGGGTCAGAGACCCCTTTCCCCCCCTCCCAGCCCCACACTTGGGGGGCACGAGTTCCCCACACCCCCCAGCCCCACACTTGGGGGTCCCGATCCCTTCTCTGCCCCACAGCCCCACACTTGGGGGTCCTGACCCCCTCCCAGCCCCACACTTGGGGGTCAGAGACCCCTTTCCCCCCCTCCCAGCCCCACACTTGGGGGTCAGAGACCCCTTTCCCCCCCTCCCAGCCCCACACTTGGGGGGCACGAGTTCCCCACCCCCCCCCCCCAGCCCCCACACTTGGGGGTCCTGACCCCCCCCCCCCAGCCCCACACTTGGGGGTCCCGATCCTGCGCCCCCCCTTTCCCCCCCCCCCCCCAAGCGACCCCCAGCCCCACACTTGGGGGTCTCGATCCCTTCTCTGCCCCCCAGCCCCACACTTGGGGGTCAGAGACCCCTCCCCCCCCGCCCCCCACTTGGGGGTCCCGAGCTTTCTCCCCCCCCCCCCCCCCCCCAGCCCCACACTTGGGGGTCTCGATCCCTTCTCAGCCCCACACTTGGGGGTCAGAGGACCCTCCCCCCCCCCCCCCCCCCCCCCAGCCCACACTTGGGGGTCCCGACCCCCCCCCCCCCCCCCCCCCACGCCGGACTCACGCGGCGGCAGCCGGAGCGAGCGCCGAGCGCGGCTACCTCTGGCCACGCCCCCTCTCTCCCATTGGCCGCCTCCCCCTCCCGCCCCGCCCCCCCCGCCCTCCCCGACGCGCCCTCCCATTGGCTGGCGCCGCGCGCCGCCCCGCCCCTTCCCCCGCGCCGCCGCCGGGTCTCTTCCGGTGTCGGGAGAAGGGGGGGGGGGGGGGGGCGGCCCGCGCGCTCCCATTGGTCCCCTCCCTCGTGGACGCCCCGCCCCCTCCGCCCCCCCATTGGTCCACCCCCCCACCATAGAGGCGGCAAGGGCGCGCGGGGCCAGAGCGGCCGCGCCTGGGCGCCGCCATCTTGGAGGGCGGAGGAGCCGGAGGACCCGTCGCCATGGTAACGGGGCCTACACCCCCCCCCCCCCGCCATAGGCGCTCTATGGGGCGCCCCACAGGCGGGATCTATAGGGCCCTGCCCCATAGGAGACCTATAGGGACCCCCCCCGTGCCCCATAGGGCAGCTACAGCCCCCCCCCGTGCCCCATAGGGCAGCTACAGCCCCCCCCCTCCAGGATCTATAGGGCCCTGCCCCATAGGGGACCCATAGCGCCCCCCCCCCCCTCCCCGTGCCCCATAGGGCCCCCCTATGGGGCAGCCCCCCCCCGGTGCTAATTAGCCCCTAATTAACGCCCCTCCGTATATTTTATTCCTTAATCATGCAAAAACGCCGCCGCGTGAGTATTAATTTATGCAAATCAGCGCTAATTACCCCACACCTAATTGCTAATTCGCCCCCTCGTGTGTGTGTCGTCGTGTCCCGTCCCCCCCCCCCCCCCCCCCCCAATTAAGCGCCATTAATTAATAATTCGGGCCTCGTTTAGGCGCAAATTCCCCCCCCCCATTGCCCCCCCCGCGTTATGCAAATGTCTAATTAGAATATGCTAATGAGGCGCGATCAGCCATGACGTTCGTTCCTCCCTTAATCCGCCGCCCGCCGGGTTTTAATTGGCTTTTTGTGGCTTTTTCATCCCTTTCTTAATTAATAATCAATGAATATTAATTAATTACCGGCTTTAGAGTGGTTAATTAATATTCATGAGGGGGGGGTTAATCAATTATTCCCATTTCCCCCCTTCCGCTAATGAAGGGGGGGGGGGGAGGCTCGTTAACGCCCCCCCTTTAATTAACCCCCCGCCCTCCCGCCCCCTCATTAGCATAACCCCGCTTATTCTAATTAGCCCAATTATTCTAATTAGCCCTAAAAAGGGGCGGTGGCGGCCTCGTTTGCGCGCTCATTTGCATATGGAAATGAGGGCGCCGCCCCATAGGAGATGTGGGGCCATGGAGGTCACCGCCCCATAGACGCTATGGGGCAGGTTGTGGGGCCACCAGTTGTGGGGCCACCAGGGATGAAGCCACCAGTTATGGGGCCACCTGGTCCGGAGATCTTGGGGCCACCAGTTGTGGGGCCACCAGTTATGGGGCCACCAGGGATGAAGCCACCAGTTGTGGGGCCACCAGTTATGGGGCCACCTGGTCTGGAGATCTTGGAGCCACCAGTTGTGGGGCCACCAGTTATGGGGCCACCAGGGATGAAGCCACCAGTTATGGGGCCACCAGTTATGGGGCCACCTGGTCCGGAGATCTTGGGGCCACCAGTTGTGGGGCCACCAGTTGTGGGGCCACCAGGGTTGAAGCCACCAGTTATGGGGCCACCTGGTCTGGAGATCTTGGGGCCACCAGTTATGGGGCCACCAGTTATGGGGCCACCAGGGATGAAGCCACCAGTTATGGGGCCACCAGTTATGGGGCCACCTGGACTGGAGATCTTGGGGCCACCAGTTATGGGGCCACCAGTTATGGGGCCACCAGGGATGAAGCCACCAGTTATGGGGCCACCAGTTATGGGGCCACCTGGTCTGGAGATCTTGGAGCCACCAGTTGTGGGGCCACCAGTTATGGGGCCACCAGGGATGAAGCCACCAGTTATGGGGCCACCTGGTCTGGAGATCTTGGAGCCACCAGTTGTGGGGCCACCAGTTATGGGGCCACCAGGGATGAAGCCACCAGTTATGGGGCCACCAGTTATGGGGCCACCTGGTCTGGAGATCTTGGAGCCACCAGTTGTGGGGCCACCAGTTGTGGGGCCACCAGTTGTGGGGCCACCAGGGATGAAGCCACCAGTTATGGGGCCACCAGTTATGGGGCCACCTGGACTGGAGATCTTGGGGCCACCAGTTGTGGGGCCACCAGTTATGGGGCCACCAGGGATGAAGCCACCAGTTGTGGGGCCACCAGTTATGGGGCCACCTGGTCCGGAGATCTTGGGGCCACCAGTTGTGGGGCCACCAGTTGTGGGACCACCAGGGCCGGGGCCACCGGGCAGAGGACGGGGGGGGGGAAGGCCAGGTCATGTGGGGGGCGGTGGCTTCGGCCATCTTGGAAGGGAGGAAGAGGAGGAGGAGAAGGTCGGCGGCCGTCGAGTTGAGGAGAAGGAGGTGGGACGGGGACATGGATGTGGAGATCCATGGAGGTGGTTGGAGGAGAACCCTGGGGAGATCCATGGAGGAACCCTGGGGAGATCCATGGCCAAGGAACCCTGGGGAGATCCATGGAGGAACCCTGGGGAGATCCATGGCCAAGGAACCCTGGGGAGATCCATGAAGGAACCCTGGGGAGATCCGTGGCCAAGGAACCCTGGGGAGATCCATGGAGGTCCATGGACATGGTTGGAGGACAACCCTGGGGAGATCCATGGCCAAGGAACCCTGGGGAGATCCATGGAGAACCATGGAGGGGATTGGAGGAGAACCCTGGGGAGATCCATGGAGGTGGTTGGAGGAGAACCCTGGGGAGATCCATGGAGGTGGTTGGAGGAGAACCCTGGGGAGATCCATGGAGGTGGTTGGAGGAGAACCCTGGGGAGATCCATGGAGGTGGTTGGAGGAGAACCCTGGGGAGACCCATGGAGGTCCATGGACATGGTTGGAGAAGAACCCTGGGGAGATCCATGGACATGGTTGGAGGAGAACCCTGGGGAGATCCATGGAGGTCCATGGAGGTGGTTGGAGGAGAACCCTGGGGAGACCCACAAGAAGGGGGGGGGTGGGGGGGGTCCCACCTCCAACCCAAGGATCTCAGGGGGGTTCCTGAGGTGGGTGGTGGTCCCCAAAGTGACCCAGATGCCACCAACACACACCCCCCCCCCCCGCCCCCAAAGGGACCCAGGTGACCCAGAAGCTGATTTTATTGGGGGGGTGGCTCTCGTGGTGGCATTGTCCCCCCCTGGTGGCATTGTCCCCCCCTTGGTGGCATCTCCCCAGAGTGGAGGTGGCCACGGTGGTGGCATTGTCCCCCCTTGGTGGCATCTCCCTGGGGTTGGAGGTGGCCACAGTGGTGGCATTGTCCCTCCCTTGGTGGCATCTCCCCAGGGTTCAGGTGGTCACGGTGGTGGCATTGTCCCCCCTTGGTGGCATCTCCCCAGGGTGGAGGTGGCCACGGTGGTGGCATTGTCCCCGCCTTGGTGGCATCTCCCCAGGGTTCAGGTGGCCACGGTGGTGGCATTGTCCCCCCTTGGTGGCATCTCCCCAGGGTTGGAGGTGGCCACGGTGGTGGCATTGTCCCCCCTTGGTGGCATTGTCCCCCCCTTGGTGGCATCTCCCCAGGGTTGGAGGTGGCCACGGTGGTGGCATTGTCCCTCCCTTGGTGGCATCTCCCCAGGGTTCAGGTGGCCACGGTGGTGGCATTGTCCCCCCCTTGGTGGCATCTCCCCAGGGTTCAGGTGGCCACGGTGGTGGCATTGTCCCCCCCTTGGTGGCATCTCCCCAGGGTTCAGGTGGCCACGGTGGTGGCATTGTCCCCCCTCCCTGTGGTGACACGTCCCCCGTCGTGGCCAGGACCTGCACCCTGCAGGTGCCACCGCCGCGTCCTCCCTGTCCCCATGTCACCAGCCGCCCGTCCCCCCCCGTGGTGGCCCCGTGGTGGCCGCGTCCCCGCCTTTCGGTGGCCCCGAGGTCTCAGTGCTTCAGGGCGACGTACTCCACGCTGTCCCCGACGTCCCCGCGGTGGCCCCGGGGTGGCCCCGGGGGGGACAGGGCCAGGGCGGCGTAGACCAGTGTCCCCTCCCTGTCCCCCTCGTCCCCGGCGCTGGCACCCGCCGGGACGTTCTCGTAGTCGGGACCTTCGGTGGCCTGGGGGGGGGGGGGGGGGGTGACGGGGACGAGGACGTCAAGGGGGACGTTGGGGACACGGGGGACGTTGGGGACATGGGGGACGTTGGGGACATTGGGGACATGGTGGCCACCAAGGAGGACGTTGGGGACATGGGGGACGTTGGGGACATGGGGGACATTGGGGACATTGGGGACATGGTGGCCACCAAGGGGGATATTGGGGACATGGGGGATGTTGGGGATGTTGGGGACGTGGTGGCCACCAAGGGGGACATTGGGGACATTGGGGACGTTGGGGACATTGGGGACGTGGTGGCCACCAAGGAGGACGTTGGGGACATGGGGGACGTTGGGGACATGGGGGACGTTGGGGACATTGGGGACATGGTGGCCACCAAGGGGGACATTGGGGACATGGGGGATGTTGGGGACGTGGTGGCCACCAAGGAGGACGTTGGGGACATGGGGGACATTGGGGACATGGGGGACGTTGGGGACATTGGGGACATGGTGGCCACCAAGGGGGACATTGGGAACATTGGGGACGTTGGGGACGTTGGGGACACTGGGGACGTGGTGGCCACCAAGGAGGACGTTGGGGACATGGGGGACGTTGGGGACATGGGGGTCAGGGGGGACATCAAGGGGGACATGGAGGACGTTGGGGACATTGGGGACGTTGGGGACATGGGGGATGTTGGGGATATGGTGGCCACCAAGGGGGACGTTGGGGACATTGGGGACATGGGGGATGTTGGGGACATTGGGGACATTGGGGACGTTGGGGACATGGTGGCCACCAAGGAGGACATTGGGGACATGGGGGACGTTGGGGACATGGGGGTCAGGGGGGACATCAAGGGGGACATGGAGGACGTCGGGGACATTGGGGACGTGGTGGCCACCAAGGAGGACGTTGGGGACATGGGGGACATTGGGGACATGGTGGCCACCAGGGGGGACACTGGGGACATTGGGGACATGGGGGATGTTGGGGACGTTGGGGATGTTGGGGACATGGTGGCCACCAAGGGGGACATTGGGGACATTGCGGACATGGGGGACATTGGGGACATTGGGGACATGGTGGCCACCAAGAGGGACGTTGGGGACATCGAGGAGGACATGGGGGATGTTGGGGACATTGGGGACATTGGGGACGGTGGGGACATGGTGGCCACCAAAGGGGACGTTGGGGACGTTGGGGACATTGGGGACATGGTGGCCACCAAGGAGGACGTTGAGGTTATGGGGGACGCTGGGGACATCGGGGACGTTGGGGACACCGAGGGGGGGGGACCTTGGCGACATCAAGGGGGGGGACATTGGGGACATCGAGGGGGGGGACCTTGGGGACACCGAGGGGGGACGTTGGGGACATCAAGGAGGACATGGAGGACGTTGGGGACATGGTGGCCACCAAGGGGACGTTGAGGTTATGGGGGACGTTGGGGACATCGGGGACGTTGGGGACACCGAGGGGGGGGACCTTGGGGACATCGGGGGGGGGACGTTGGGGACACCGAGGGGGGACGTTGGGGACATCGAGGGGGACATGGAGGACGTTGGGGACATGGTGGCCACCAAGGGGACGTTGAGGTTATGGGGGACCCTGGGGACATCGGGGACATTGGGGACACCGAGGGGGGGGACGTTGGGGACATCAAGGGGGGGGACATTGGGGACACCGAGGGGGGGGACATTGGGGACACCAAGGAGGACATGGAGGACGTTGGGGACATGGTGGCCACCAAGGGGACGTTGAGGTTATGGGGGACGTTGGGGACATCGGGGACGTTGGGGACATCAAGGGGGGGGACCTTGGGGACACCGAGGGGGGGGACGTTGGGGACACTGAGGGGGGGGGACGTTGGGGACACCGAGGGGGGGGACCTTGGGGACATCGGGGGGGGGACGTTGGGGACACCGTACCTTGGTGGCCCCCTCCTTCCTCTTGAGCACGGTGTAGACCACGGTGTCCCCTCGCAGCCTTGGGGACATGGCGGGGGGGGGGGGGGGACACACGGTGACAAATTTGGGGGGGGTGGGAGAGGGGGGGGGAGGGGACACCCGTGTCCCCACCGGTTGGGGGGAGGGGGAGGGGACACACACGTTACCTGTGTCCGGGGCCACCCCACGGCGGCGTCACCGGGGAGGGGACGTCACCCACCGCCTCGGCGGGAGCCCGGGGGCAGGCGGCCGGGGGGGGCTGCGGGAAGATGTGGGGCAGAACGACACCCCCTTGGGTCACCCCCTGCCCCACGGAGACCCACTGAGGTCCCTCCTGCCCCACGGAGACCCCTTGGGTCATCTCTGCCCCACGGAGACCCCTTGGGTCCCTCCTGCCCCATGGAACCCCTTGGGTCACCCCCTGCCCCATGGAGACCCACTGAGGTCCCTCCTGCCCCATAGAGACCCCTTGGGTCAACGTTGCCCCATAGAGACCCCTTGAGGTCCCTCCTGCCCCACGGAGACCCACTGGGGTCAACGTTGCCCCATAGAGACACCTTGGGGTCACCCCTGCCCCATGGAGACCCCTTGGGTCATCTCTGCCCCACGGAGACCCTTTGGGTCCCTCCTGCCCCATGGAACCCCTTGGGTCACCCCTGCCCCACGGAGACCCACTGAGGTCCCTCCTGCCCCATAGAGATCCCTTGGGTCAACGTTGCCCCATAGAGACCCGTTGGGTCACCCCCTGCCCCATAGAGACCCCTTGGGTCAACGTTGCCCCATAGAGACCCCATTGGGTCACCCCCTGCCCCATGGAGACCCGTTGGGGTCAACGTTGCCCCACAGAGACCCCTTGGGTCACCCCCTGCCCCACGGAGACCCACTGAGGTCCCTCCTGCCCCATAGAGATCCCTTGGGTCCCTCCTGCCCCATAGGACCCCATTGGGTCACCCCCTGCCCCACGGAGACCCCTTGGGTCATCTCTGCCCCACGGAGACCCTTTGGGTCCCTCCTGCCCCATAGAGATCCCTTGGGTCACCCCTGCCCCACGGAGACCCACTGAGGTCCCTCCTGCCCCATAGAGATCCCTTGGGTCCCTCCTGCCCCACGGAGACCCATTGAGGTCCCTCCTGCCCCATGGAGACCCCTTGGGTCACCCCCAAAAATCCCCCCAAAATCAGCCCCATAAGTAGCACCTCGGGGACCCCCCACCCCCCAAGTGTGGGGCAGGGACCCACCTTTTTACGACGAAGGAAGAAGGTTCCGGAAGGTTCTACCACGGGTTCCTCGTCGGCCGCCCTCTGGCGCCGCCATCTTTGGGGACACCCCCCCCCCCCCAAAAAAAAATGTGTGGGTCGCACTTGGGGGGCAGAGGATGGGGGGGGGTGGGTCCCATCCTCCTGCCCCCCAAGTCCCTGCCCCCCAACTCACCGGCGCCGGAGGAAGCAGCCGAGGGCGGTGGGCAGCGAGAGGAGCCCCAGCCCCACGGCGAGAGCCAGGAAGGTCTTTCGCAGGATGGTGGAGGTGGAATCTATGGGGCAGGAGATGGGGGGTGGGGGGTGCCGTGGGGCGGGGGGGGGGACACACACACCCAACGAGTCTCCGTGGGGCAGGGGGTGACCCAACGGGGTCCTATGGGGTGGGAGGGAGCTCAATGGGTCTCCGTGGGGTGACGTTGACCCAAGGGGTCTCCATGGGGCAGGAGGGACCTCAGTGGGTCTCCATGGGGCAGGGGTGACCCAAGGGGTTCCATGGGGCAGGAGGGACCCAAAGGGTCTCCGTGGGGCAGAGATGACCCAAGGGGTCTCCGTGGGGCAGGAGGGACCTCAGTGGGTCTCCATGGGGCAACGTTGACCCCAAGGTGTCCCATGGGGCAGGGGGTGACCCAAGGGGTCTCTATGGGGCAGGAGGGACCCAAAGGGTCTCCGTGGGGCAGGGGGTGACCCAATGGGGCAGGAGGGATCTCAAGGGGTCCCATGGGGCAGAGATGACCCAACAGAGTCCTATGGGGCAGGAGGGACCTCAGTGGGTCTCCGTGGGGCAGAGATGACCCAAGGGGTCTCCATGGGGCAGGGGTGACCCCAAGGTGTCTCTGTGGGGCAACGTTGACCCCAGTGGGTCTCTATGGGGCAGGAGGGACCTCAAAGGGTCTCCATGGGGCAGGGGTGACCCCAAGGGGTCCCATGGGGCAGAGGTGACCCAATGAGTCTCCATGGGGCAGGGGGTGACCCAACGGGGTCCTATGGGGCAGGAGGGACCTCAGTGGGTCTCCGTGGGGCAGGGGGTGACCTCAAGGGGGTCCCATGGGGCAACGTTGACCCAACAGGTCTCCGTGGGGCAGGAGGGACCTCAGTGGGTCTCTATGGGGCAGGAGGGACCTCAGTGGGTCTCCGTGGGGCAGGAGGGACCTCAGTGGGTCTCCATGGGGCAACGTTGACCCAAGGTGTCCCATGGGGCAGGGGGTGACCCAAGGGGTCTCTATGGGGCAGGAGGGACCCAAAGGGTCTCCGTGGGGCAGGGGGTGACCCAAGGGGTTCCGTGGGGCAACGTTGACCCAAGGGGTCTCCATGGGGCAGGGGGTGACCCAACGGGTCTCTATGGGGCAGGGGTGACCCCAGTGGGTCTCCGTGGGGCAGGAGGTGACCTCAAGGGGTCCCTATGGGGCAACGTTGACCCAAGGGGTCCCTGGGCAGGGGTGACCCAAGGGGTCCTATGGGGCAGGAGGGACCCAAGGGATCTCTATGGGGCAGGAGGGACCTCAGTGGGTCTCCGTGGGGCAGAGAGGACCCAAGGGGTCTCCGTGGGGCAGGGGTGACCCAAGGGGTCTCTATGGGGCAACATTGACCCCAGTGGGTCTCTGTGGGGCAGGAGGAACCTCAAGGGGTCTCTATGGGGCAACGTTGACCCCAAGGTGTCCCATGGGGCAGGGGGTGACCCAAGGGGTCTCTATGGGGCAGGAATGACCCAACGGGGTCCTATGGGGCAGGAGGGACCCAAAGGGTCTCCGTGGGGCAGGGGGTGACCCAAGGGGTTCCGTGGGGCAACGTTGACCCAAGGGGTCTCCATAGGGCAGGGGGGGACCCAATGGGGCAGGGGGTGACCTCAAGGGGGTCCCATGGGGCAACGTTGACCCCCGGGGGTTCCTATGGGGCAGAGGGTGACCCAAGGTTGGGTTGGGGGGTGGGGGGGGGGGTGGGGGTGTCCCTTACAGTAGACGGTGACGATGACGTCATCGGAGTGACGGGTGGCGACGGCGTTGGTGACGCTGCAACGGTAGCGGCCGGATTCCGGGATTCCCACCCCCCGCAGGACCCACAAGTCCCGGGGGGTGCTCCCCAGGGGGGTCCCATCCCGGAACCAATGGAAAATGTGGGGCGGGGGACGGGCGCGGGCGTGACATCGCAGGGTGACGTCCTTCCGCTCTTCCACCCCCGACTCGGGCTCCGCCACCAGCTCCACCCCCTGGGGGGCGACTTGGGGGGGGGGGGGGGAGGGGGGGGGGTGGGGGGGTGGAGGGGGGGGCAGACGTCAGCGTCCCGCCCCCCCCTCCCCCCCCGCCTTTTTTTTGGGGGGGGGGGGGGGGAGCTTGAAACCGAAATTTGGGCTTATTTAGGGGGTGGGGGTGGGGGGGGGCCTTGAAACCGATATTTGGGGGGGGGGGGGGCTTGAAACCGATATTTAGGGATTGGGGGGCTCAAGAAACTGATATTTGGGGTCATTTAGGTCTTGGGGGGGGCTTGAAACCGATATTTAGGGATTGGGGGGCTCAAGAAACTGATATTTGGGGTCATTTAGGTCTTGGGGGGGGGGCTTGAAACCGATATCTAGGGATTGGGGGGGGCTTGAAACCGATATTGGGGGGTTATTTAGGGCTTTGAGGGGGGGCTTGAAACTGATATTTGGGGTCATGTGGGTGTTGGGGGGCCTTGAAACTGATATTTAGGGATTGGGGGGGCTTGTAACCAATATATGGGGTCATTTAGGGCTTTGAGGGGGGGCTTGAAACTGATATTTAGGGATTGGGGGGGGGCAAGAAACCGATATTTGGGGTCATTTAGGGGTTGGGGGGGGGCCTTGAAACTGCTATTTAGGGATGGGGGGGGTCAAGAAACTGATATTTGGGGTCATTGGCGGGGGGAGCTTGAAACCGATATTTGGGGGTCATTTAGGGCTCTGAGGGGGGGCTTGAAACTGATATTTGGGGTCATGTGGGTGTTGGGGGGGCCTTGAAACTGATATTTAGGGATTGGGGGGGCTTGTAACCAATATATGGGGTGAATTAGGGCTTTGAGGGGGGGCTTGAAACCAATATTTAGGGATTGGGGGGGGCAAGAATCCGATATTTGGGGTCATTTAGGGGTTGGGGGGGGGCCTTGAAACTGCTATTTAGGGATGGGGGGGTCAAGAAACTGATATTTGGGGTCATGGGGGGGGGGGAGCTTGAAACTGATATTTGGGGGTCATTTAGGGCTCTGAGGGGGGGCTTGAAACTGATATTTGGGGTCATGTGGGTGTTGGGGGGGCCTTGAAACTGCTATTTAGGGATGGGGGGGTCAAGAAAGTGATATTTGGGGTCATTGGGGGGGGGAGCTTGAAACTGATATTTGGGGTCATTTAGGGCTTTGAGGGGGGGGGCTTGAAACCGATATTTGGGGCTTTTCCCCTTTTCTGTGGGGCAGGGAAGGGTGGGGGGGGGTGGTAATTTTTGGGGGGGGGGGAGACACGACTCACACTGGACGTCGAGGGCGAGGGGGGGGCTGCGGGTGACCCCCGCCCGGTTGCGGGCCTGGCACTTGTAGGTCGCGGCGTCGGCGGGTTCGGGGCCCGGCAGGAGGAGGTCGGGGGTGGGGTCCGGCAGCTGCCCCCCATCTTTGAACCACGTGACCTGGAAGTCGGGGGGTTCCCCCTCCCCCACCTGACAACTCAGGCGGACGGGGCCCCCCCCCGGCCAACACTGAGCCCCCCGGCGTCTGCAGCACCCGCACGCTCCTGGGGGGGTCTGGGGGAGGGGGGGGGGGAAGAGAAACCGCCATTAGTAAGAGTTTGGGGGGGGTGGGGGGGCTTGAAACCTACATTTGGGGTCATTTAGGGTGCGGGGAGGGGGCTTGAAACCGATATTTGGGGTCATTTAGGGGCTGGGGGGGCCTTGAAACCCATATTTAGGGATGGGGGAGCTTGAAATGGATATTTGGGGTCGTTTAGGGCTTGGGGGGGGGCTTGAAACCTACATTTGGGGTCATTTAGGGCACGGGGAGGGGGCTTGAAACCGATATTTGGGGTCATTTAGGGGCTGGGGGGGCCTTGAAACCCATATTTAGGGATGGAGGGGGCTTGAAACAGATATTTGGGGTCGTTTAGGGTGGGGGCGGGGGCTTGAAACCGTTATTTGGGGGTCCAAAGAGGGATGGCGGGTGCTTGGAATGGTCATAAAGGGCTGGGGGGGGGCTTGAAACTGATATTTGGAGTCATTTAGGGCTCGGGGGGGGGGCTTGAAACCCATATTTGGGGTCTTTTAGGGGTCGGGGGGGGGCATTGAAACCGATTTTAAGGGCTTGGGGGGGGACTTGAAACTGATATTTGGGGGTCAAAAGAGGGCAGGGAAGGGCTTGGAATTGTCATAAAGGGCTGGGGGGGGGGCTTGAAACCAATATTTGGGGCCATTGGGGAGGGGAGGGGGAGCCTCGAAACTGCCATTTAAGGAGGTAGAAGCTACAACTGCCCCCCTGGGACCCCCGAAACCGCCACTGGGGGGGGCAGGGGGGGCCTTGAAACTGCCATTGAGGAGGGTGGAAACCCCAGGAGCCCTGAAACGGCCAATGGGGGGGGGGGGGGGAGCCTCGAAACCGCCATTGGGGAGGGTGGAAACCTCGACTGCCCCCCTGGGACCCCTGAAACCGCCATTGGGGAGGGGAGGGGGAGCCTCGAAACTGCCATTGAGGAGGGTGGAAACCCCGGGAGCCCCGAAACCGCCATTGGGGAGGGCAGGGGGGGCCTCGAAACCACCACTCACACCAGACGATGACATCGAGGGGCGGGGAGAGGGTGGAGCCGGCGGCATTTTGGCCAAGGCAACGGTAGGCGCCGGCGCGGGCGGGGTCGGCCTGGAAGGTGAGGGCGGGGCCGGGGGGGCCGGCAGCCTCTTTCTGGTCCTGGCGCAGCCATTGGACGAGGGGCGGGGGGTGGGCGGGGCCCAGGAGGCAGCGTAAGGCGACGCGGGAGCCAATGAGGGCGGGCAGGGAGGTCAGGTTCTCCAAGATGGCCGACCGGGGCGGGACTACGGGGGGGCGGGGTCAAAGGGGATTGGCTGAAGGGGGCACGTGACACGCCCCCCCCCCCCCCCCTCCCCCCCCCCTTCCCTATGGCCCTTGACCCCCCCCCATGGCCACCTTGGCCACCCGGCGGCCATCTTGGCCACCTTGACCCCCCCACGGCCACCTTGACCCCCCCCACGGCCACCTTGACCCCCCCTGGCCACCTTGACCCCCCCCATGGCCACCTTGACCCCCCCCCATGACCACCTTGACCCCCCCATGGCCACCTTGACCCCCCCCCATGGCCACCCCATGGCCATCTTGGCCACCTTGACCACCTTGACCCCCCCCCCTGGCCACCTTGCCCCCCCCCATGGCCACCTTGACCCCCCCCATGACCACCTTGACCCCCCCATGGCCACCCCATGGCCATCTTGGCCACCTTGACCACCTTGCCCCCCCCCATGGCCACCTTGACGCCCCCCATGGCCACCTTGAACCCCCCCATGACCACCTTGGCCAACCAGTGGCCATCTTGGCCACCTTGACCCCCCCCCCACAGCCACCTTGACCCCACCATGGCCACCTTGGCCAACCAGTGGCCATCTTGGCCACCCCATGGCCACCTTGACCCCCTATGGCCACCCCACGGCCATCTTGGCCACCTTGACCCCCCCCATGGCCACCTTGGCCAACCAGTGGCCATCTTGGCCACCTTGACCCCCCCCCCACGGCCACCTTGACCCCCCCCACGGCCACCTTGACCCCCCCCATGGCCACCCCACGGCCATCTTGGCCACCTTGACCCCCCCATGGCCACCTTGACTCCCCCCATGGCCACCCCATGGCCATCTTGGCCACCTTGACCACCTTGACCCCCCCCCATGGCCACCTTGACCCCCCCATGACCACCTTGACCCCCCCCCCATGACCACCTTGACCCCCCATGGCCACCCCATGGCCATCTTGGCCACCTTGACCACCTTGACCCCCCCCACGGCCACCTTGACCCCCTATGGCCACCCCACGGCCATCTTGGCCACCTTGACCCCCCCTCATGGCCACCTTGACCCCCCCCATGACCACCTTGACCCCCTATGGCCACCCCACGGCCATCTTGGCCACCTTGACCCCCCCTTGCCACCTGGACTCCCCCCCATGGCCACCCCACGGCCATCTTGGCCACCTTGACCACCTTGACCCCCCCCCATGGCCACCTTGGCCAACCAGTGGCCATCTTGGCCACCCCATGGCCACCTTGACCCCCCCCATGACCACCTTGAACCCCCCCATGACCACCTTGGCCAACCAGTGGCCATCTTGGCCACCTTGACCCCCCCCACGGCCACCTTGACCCCCCCCATGGCCACCTTGGCCACCCACCCCCCCCCCCCCCCCCGGCCGCCATCTTGCCCCACTCACAGTAGACCTCCAGGCTGGCGTTGGGGGAGGTGGCCGTCCCCAGGCGGTTGGTAGCCCGGCAGCTGTAGGCCCCGGCCTGACTGGCCGCGGTGGCCCCAGGGGGAGGCGGGGGCCGCCGTGGGGCAGGGGCCGCCCCCCCGGCTCCAGGCGTAGGCGTGGGGCGGGGGCTGGGCCCAGACCCGGCAGCTCAGCGTCACCTCGGCCCCCTCGGGGACAGGGGACGGGGGCGTCACCTCCACCCACGCGTCCCGCGGGGCGTCTGGGGGCAGAGAGCAGAGGGACCAGTACGGACCAGTACGGACCAGTAGGGACCAGTACGGACCAGTACAGACCGGTAGGGACCGGTAGGGACCGGTATGGACTGGTATGGTATGGACTGGTATGGACTGGTATGGACTGGTATGGTATGGACTGGTATGGACTGGTATGGACTGGTATGGACCAGTATGGTATGGACTGGTATGGACTGGTATGGACTGGTATGGACCAGTATGGACTGGTATGGACTGGTATGGACTGGTATGGACCAGTATGGTATGGACCGGTATGGACTGGTATGGACTGGTATGGACCGGTATGGTATGGACTGGTATGGACCAGTATGGACCGGTATGGACTGGTATGGACCAGTATGGACTGGTATGGACTGGTATGGTATGGACTGGTATGGACTGGTATGGACTGGTATGGACTGGTATGGACCGGTATGGACTGGTATGGACCAGTAGGGACCAGTATGGACTGGTATGGACTGGTATGGTATGGACTGGTATGGACCGGTATGGACCGGTATGGACTGGTATGGACTGGTATGGACTGGTATGGTATGGACTGGTATGGTATGGACTGGTATGGACCAGTATGGACTGGTATGGACTGGTATGGACCGGTATGGACTGGTATGGACTGGTATGGTATGGACTGGTATGGACCAGTATGGACCAGTATGGACTGGTATGGACTGGTATGGACCAGTATGGACCAGCATGGACCGGTATGGACTGGTATGGACTGGTATGGACTGGTATGGACCAGTATGGACCAGTATGGACTGGTATGGTATGGACCAGTATGGACTGGTATGGACTGGTATGGTATGGACTGGTATGGACCAGCATGGACCGGTATGGACCAGTATGGTATGGACTGGTATGGACCAGTATGGACCAGCAGGGACCAGTATGGACCAGCATGGACCGGTATGGACTGGTATGGACTGGTATGGACCAGCATGGACCGGTATGGACCAGTATAAATCACTATGGACCAGTATGGACTGGTATGGACCAGTATGGACCGGTATGGACTGGTATGGACTGGTATGGACCAGTATGGTATGGACCAGTATAAACCACTATGGATCAGTATGGACCGGTATGGACCAGTATGGTATGGACTGGTATGGACCAGTATAAATCACTATGGACCAGTATGGACCAGTATGGACCGGTATAAACCAGTGTAGACCACTATGGACCAGTATAGACCACTATGGACCAGTATGGACCAGTATGGTATGGACCATTATGGACCGGTATGGACCGGTATGGACCAGTATGGACCAGTATGGACTGGTATGGACCAGTATAAGCCACTATGGACCAGTATAGACCACTATGGACCAGTATGGACCGGTATAAACCACTATGGACCAGTATGGACTGGTATGGACCACTATGGACCGGTATGGACCAGTATAAGCCACTATGGACCAGTATGGGCCAGTATAAACCACTATGGACCGACCAGTATAGACCAGGATGGACCAGTCTAGACCAGTATGGACTGGTATGGACTGGTATGGACCATTATGGACCGGTATGGACCAGTATAAACCAGTATAGACCACTATGGACCAGTATGGACCAGTATAAACCAGTATAGACCACTATGGACCATTATGGACCAGTATAAACCAGTACGGACCAGTACAGACCATTATGGACCAGTATGCCCTACC
Source organism: Fratercula arctica (assembly GCA_947846985.1). Classification (NCBI taxonomy): domain Eukaryota; kingdom Metazoa; phylum Chordata; class Aves; order Charadriiformes; family Alcidae; genus Fratercula; species Fratercula arctica. Next base: position 9,787,770 of record CANTUZ010000014.1, on the reverse strand, counting down.
ACCTGCCATCTTGCCCCGCCCCCTTCCGCCATCTTGCCCCACCCCTTCCGCCATCTTGCCCCGCCCCCTTCCGCCATCTTGCCCCGCCCCCTTCCGCCATCTTGTCCCGCCCCCTTCCGCCATCTTGCCCCACCCCCTTCCGCCATCTTGTCCCGCCCCCTTCCGCCATCTTGCCCCACCCCCTTCCGCCATCTTGCCCCACCCCCTTCCGCCATCTTGCCCCGCCCCCTTCCGCCATCTTGCCCCACCCCCTTCCGCCATCTTGCCCCACCCCCTTCCGCCATCTTGCCCCGCCCCCTCCCGCCATCTTGCCCCACCCCCGCCGCCATCTTGCCCCACCCCCTTCCGCCATCTTGCCCCGCCCCCTTCCGCCATCTTGCCCCACCCCCTTCCGCCATCTTGCCCCACCCCCGCCGCCATCTTGCCGCACCCCCTTCCGCCATCTTGCCCCACCCCCTTCCGCCATCTTGCCCCACCCCCGCCGCCATCTTGCCGCACCCCCTTCCGCCATCTTGCCCCGCCCCCTTCCGCCATCTTGCCCCGCCCCCTTCCGCCATCTTGCCGCTCCCCCTGCCGCCATCTTGCCCCACTCACAGTAGACCTCCAGCGTGACGGCGGCCGACTGGCCCGTCCCCACGGCGTTGGTGGCCCGGCAGCTGTAGGAGCCTCCGTCCGCCCCACGGACGGGCTTCAGGAGGAGCCGGGCCCCGCTATGGGGCAGGACCCGGCCCCCCAAGCTCCAGCTGTAGGTCTCCGAGGGGGGTTTGGCCGAATCCCGGCAGCTCAAAGTCACCTCCTGCCCCTCGTAGATGGGGGACGGGGGGGTCACCTCCACCACCACGTCCTGTGGGGCATCTGGGGGGGGGGGGCGGAAACCAGTAGAAACCAGTATGGGGCCCACCAGGGACCCCATAACCACCAAGAAATGCCCCCCCCCGGACCCACAGAGACCCCCAAGTGTCTCACAATGGACCTCAAGGTGGTGGGACACCCATGGTGGGGCCACCTACAGCCCCCGAGACCCCCCAGAACCTCCTTGTGGTGGACCCCCGTAACCCAGGTGCCCCCCACAACCCACCGGGACCCCCATAACCCCCAAGAAATGCCCCCCCCCGGGCCCACAGGGACCCCCAAGTGTCTCACAATGGACCTCAAAGTTGTGGGACGCCCATGGTGGGGCCACCTACGGCCCCCCAGAACCTCCTTGTGGTGGACCCCCGTAACCCAGGTGCCCCCCACAACCCACCGGGACCCCCATAACCCCCAAGAAACGCCCCCCCCAGGACCCCCAGGGACCCCCAAGTGTCTCACAATGGACCTCAAGGTGGTGGGACACCCATGGTGGGGCCACCTACAGCCCCCGAGACCCCCCAGAACCTCCTTGTGGTGGACCCCCGTAACCCAGGTGCCCCCCACAACCCACCAGGACCCCCATAACTCCCAAAGGACCCCCATAACGCCCAAGAAACGCCCCCCCCCAGGACCCCAGGGACCCCCAAGTGTCTCACAATGGACCTCAAGGTGGTGGGACACCCATGGTGGGGCCACCTACGGCCCCCCCAGAACCTCCTTGTGGTGGACCCCCGTAACCCAGGTGCCCCCCACAACCCACCGGGACCCCCATAACCCCCAAGAAATGCCCCCCCCCGGGCCCACAGGGACCCCCAAGTGTCTCACAATGGACCTCAAGGTGGTGGGACACCCATGGTGGGGCCACCTACGGCCCCCCAGAACCTCCTTGTGGTGGACCCCCGTAACCCAGGTGCCCCCCACAACCCACCGGGACCCCCATAACTCCAAGACCCACCCACCCCCCCCACCCCGCCCCATATCTTACAGTTGACCTGGAGCAGGCGGGACGCCCGGCTGATGGCCCTTCCCCCGGCGTCCCGCAGGGTGCAGTTGAGGTGGGTCCCGTCGTGGTACCAAAAGGGATCGAAGGCCAAGAGGGTCCCCAGGGCCGGGTGGGGGGTGACGGTGGCCGGGGGGGTCCAGGCCTCCACCGAGACCCCCGCCGTCTTGGTGGCGGGTCCTTCCCAGGTGAGGGTCAGGGCGTCCCCGGGGCAGGGGGGGGGCACCCAGCACCCAAAGGTGGTCCTTCGGCCCTGGGCGAGGGGGGCGGGGGGCGGCCAGAGGTGGGGGGCGGGGGGGGCATCTGAAAGAGGGGGGGGGAGGGGACATGACGGGGGGAAATGGGGGGGACAAATGGGGGAAATGGGGGGAAAATGGGGAAAATGGGGGGGAAATGGGGAAAATGTGGGGGGAAATATGGGGGGAAATGGGGAAAATGGGGGGAAAATGGGGAAAATGGGGGGGGGAAATGGGGAAAATGTGGGGGGAAATTGGGGGGAAATGGGGGGAAAATGGGGGAAATGGGGGGAAATGGGGGGAAATGGGGGGAAAATGGGGAAAATGTGGGGGGAAATGGGGAAAATGGGGGAAAACGGGGAAAATGTGAGGGGAAATGGGGAAATGGGGGGAAATGGGGGGGAAAATGGGGGGAAAATGGGGGAAAATGGGGGGAAATGGGGGGAAATGGGGGGAAAATGGGGAAAATGGGAAAATGGGGGGAAATTAGGGAGAAAATGGGGAAAATGGGAGGAAAACGAGAGGAAAATGGGGGGAAATTAGGGAGAAAATGGGGAAAATGGGAGGAAAACGAGAGGAAAATGGGGGGAAATTGGGGAGAAAATGGGGGGACAAAAGGGGGACGTTGGTCAGTGGGGGGGGAGGTGACAAGGCGGGGGAGGTGCCACCCTACCGGTGACGTTGACGACGACGTGGTGCAGCCACAGCAGTTCCTTGTAGGTCCGGCGGTTGGGCTTGGCCACCAACCGCAACCCGTATTTCCCGGCGTTTTGGGGTCCGACGTGGGGCAGGACGAGGTCACAGCCCCCCTGGTTGGCTTCCGGGGTCCTCGGAAGTTGCGTCACCGTCCGCCCCAGAAATTTCCGGCTTTTCTGATCGTAGCTGGGGCGATGGATCCAATCGAGTTGAGTCAGTTGAGCGTCCGGTCCCGCTTGGCAAAGGTCGTAACGGCAGGAGACGTAGAGGCAGGAACCCGACTGTACCACTATCTCCTCCGGACCCGTCACCGGTGGGTGGGGACAGGGGGACAAGGAGCCTGCGGAAGGTGTAAGGGACCCGGGTGTGCCGGCCATCGAGGTGTTATGGGGACCTGGGGGTCCGGGGACCCAGATGGTTGAGGACCCGGGTGTCCAGGGACCCAGATGTCCGGGCACTGAGATGTTCTGAGGAGGCCTTCAACCCCCAAAAACCAGAGGAACCCAAGTCTCCAGGTGACACAGGGGTCCAGGGACAGAGGTGCTTTGAGGACCCAGATGTTTTGGGGACCTGGGGGTCTGGGGACCCAGGTGGCCGAGGACCCAGCCATCTGGGGACCCAGATATCCGGGCACTGAGATGTTCTGAGGAGACCTTCAACCCCCACAACTAGAGGAACCCAAGTCTCCAGGTGACACAGAGGTCCAAGGACCCAGGTGTTTTGGGGACCCAGATGTTTTGGGGACCCGGGTGTCCAGGGACCCAGATGTCCAGGCACTGAGATGTTCTGAGGAGACCTTCAACTCCCAAAACCAGAGGAACCCAAGTCTCCAGGTGACACAGGCACCCGTGGACCCACATGTTCTGGGGACCTGGGGGTCTGGGGACCCAAGGGTCCAGGGGACCCAGACATTCGGTGACGTGGGCGTTTTGGTGACCCCCCAGGCATCTGAAGAACCTTCTCCTCCACCCCCCCCCCCCTCCCCCCTCAAAAGACCGGAGGGACCCATTGGGACCCCCTTCCACCCCACCCCACCCCCCCACCCATGGGACCCACACATCTGGGGAAGGTCCCTACCGGGGATGAGGAGGAGGAAGAAGATGAAGAACCTCATGTTGCCGGTGGCCGGACCTGACCCAGGAGATCAAAAACATCAACTTTTTTTTTGGGGGGGGGGGGCACCCAAAGCACCCACTATGGGGCACCCAGTGGGTGGGTGGGGGGGGGACACCCAGGTGTGTGGGGTCCTCACCCCACCCCACCCCCCGCCGAGACCCAGAGGGGACCCAAACGTCCGGGTTCTTGGCTTCCTCCCCCGCTCGCGACCAGCCGAGCCCGTTTCCTTCCCCTTTCTCACGGGCATCCAGGTCCCACCACCCACCCCCCCACCCCATAGATCTTCCGCCCCATAGGGCGTCCGGGCCCCACCACCCCATAGGTGCCACCACCCCATGGACCTCCTGCCCCACGGAGACCCAGCCGTCCACATCCCACCACCCCATGGGTCCCACCACCCCATGGACTTCCTGCCCCACAGGGACCCAGACGTCCATGTCCCACCACCCCATGGACCTCCTGCCCCACGGAGACCCAGGCGTCCCTGTCCCACCACCCCATACGTCCCACCACCCCATGGACCTCCTGCCCCACGGAGACACAGGTGTCCCTGTCCCACCACCCCATGGGTCCCACCACCCCATGGACCTCCTGCCCCACAGAGACCCAGACATCCGTGTCCCACCACCCCATGGGTCCCACCACCCCATGGACCTCCTGCCCCACGGAGACACAGGCGTCCATGTCCCACCACCCCATGGGTCCCACCACCCCATGGACCTCCTGCCCCACAGGAACCCAGGCGTCCACATCCCACCACCCCATATGTCCCACCACCCCATGGGTCCCACCACCCCATGGACCTCCTGCCCCACGGAGACCCAGGCGTCCACATCCCACCACCCCATACATCCCACCACCCCAGGGACCTCCTGCCCCACAGGGTCCCAGACATCCATGTCCCACCACCCCATGGGTCCCACCACCCCATGGACCTCCTGCCCCACAGAGACCCAGACATCTGCATCCCACCACCCCATGGGTCCCACCACCCCATGAACCTCCTGCCCCACAGGGTCCCAGACATCCATGTCCCACCACCCCATGACCCAGACATCTGCGTCCCACCACCCCATGGACCTCCTGCCCCACGGAGACCCAGACATCCATGTCCCACCACCCCATGGGTCCCACCACCCCATGGACCTCCTGCCCCACGGAGACCCAGACATCCATGTCCCACCACCCCATGGGTCCCACCACCCCATGGACCTCCTGCCCCACAGAGACCCAGGCGTGGGCCCCACCCCACGTCCCCCTCTCACCTTTGGGGGGTGTGTGTGTCCCCCCCCCCCCAACATCGAAGGCTGGAGGACCCGGGTCTCCTTCAGACCTTCGGGTCCTGCCCCATAGAGGTGTCACCCCTCCCCCTCCCCCCCCCCCCCCCCCCCAAACCCTGACCCACACGCGCCGCAAAGGATGCTGGGAACACCTGGGTCCCCTTGGGGGGCTGGGGGGGGGGGGGGGAGGGGGTGCGACAGAGCAAAGCATCATGGGAAGCCCCGGAGGACGCCTGGTTTCACCCGAGCGTGGCAGGGTGACGCCGTGGGGCCCGGGTGCCCCCCCCCCCGTCCCCCCCGCCGCGTTCCCGTCCCCCCAATGACATCACGGGGACGTTTGAGAACGAGGCTGATAAGATTAACGCTAATTAATCATTAACGAGCCGCCCCCTCCCCCCCTCCCCCCCCCCCAACATTTGATAAGCCGGAATCTGATAAAGGGGGGGGGGGGGCATCAAGGACGATGGTGGGGGGGGGCGGACACATGGGACGGGGACATCCCCCCCCCCCCCCGCGACCCACATGTTGGGGGGGGGGGACACACAGAGAGGTGTCTGGGTCACCCCCCACCCCCACCCCGTGGGTCCAGTTTGTCCCAGTTGACCCCCAAAAATGGGACCCCCGGGTGTCCCAACCCCCCCCCCCGGCATCCGGGCCAGGTCACCTTGGGGCGGTTCCCCCTGGGGGGGGAGGGGGAGGGGTATAAGGGGAGGTGGGGAGAGGACTGGGAGGCACTGGGAGGCACTGGGAGGCACTGGGAGGCACGGGGAAGAGGCCGGGAGCTGCCATGGGGAAGGAGGTGAGGGGAGGGGAAGGTGGAGGAGACACGGAGACATGGAGGAGAGATGGAGGGATGGAGGAGACGGTGGGATGGAGACATGGAGGGATGGAGGAGGGATGGAGACACGGAGGAGGGATGGAGACATGGAGGAGGGATGGAGACATGGAGGGATGGAGACATGGAGGAGGGATGGAGACATGGAGGGATGGAGGAGACGGTGGGATGGAGACATGGAGGGATGGAGGAGGGATGGAGACATGGAGGAGGGATGGAGACATGGAGGGATGGAGACATGGAGGGATGGAGGAGGGATGGAGACATGGAGGGATGGAGACATGGAGGGATGGAGACATGGAGGAGGGATGGAGACATGGAGGGATGGAGGAGGGATGGAGACATGGAGGAGGGATGGAGACATGGAGGGATGGAGGAGGGATGGAGACATGGAGGGATGGAGACATGGAGGAGGGATGGAGACATGGAGGGATGGAGACATGGAGGAGGGATGGAGACATGGAGGGATGGAGACATGGTGGGATGGAGGAGGGATGGAGACATGGAGAGATGAAGACATGGAGGAGAGGGAGACATGGAGGGATGGTGGGATGGAGAGATGGAGACATGGGGGAGACATGGAGGGATGGAGAGGTGGAGGAGGGATGGAGGAGACATGGAGGGATGGAGGGATGGTGGGATGGAGGAGACATGGAGGGATGGAGGAGGGATGGAGACCTAGAGGGATGGAGACATGATGGGATGGAGGAGACATGGAGGGATGGAGGGACGGAGGAGACAGGGAGACATGGTGGGATGGAGGAGGGATGGAGACATGGAGAGATGAAGACATAGAGGAGAGGGAGACATGGAGGGATGGAGGAGACATGGAGGGATGGAGGAGACATGGAGGAGACAGAGGGATGGAGGAAACAGGGAGACATGGAGGGATGGAGACATGGAGGAGAGATGGAGGAGACATGGAGGGATGGAGGAGAGATGGAGGGATGGAGGAGACACGGAGGGATGGAGACATGGAAGAGACATGGAGGAATGGAGGGATGGAGAAGGGGTGGAGGGATGGAGACATGGTGGGATGGAAGAGGGATGGAGACATGGAGAGATGGAGGGATGGAGGAGACGGAGGGATGGAGGGATGGAGAAGGGATGGAGGAGACATGGAGACATGGAGGAATGGTGAGATGGAGACATGGAGGGATGGAGAAGGGATGAAGACATGGAGAGATGGGGACATGGAGGAGGGATGGAGACATGGAGCCATGGAGGAGACGGAGACGTGGAGGGATGGAGGAGACGGAGGGATGGAGGAGACATGGAGGGATGGAGACATGGAGACATGGAGGGATGGTGGGATGGTGGGATGGAGGAGGGATGGAGACATGGAGGGATGGTGGGATGGAGGAGACACAGAGGGATGGAGACATGGTGGGATGAAGAGATGGAGGGTTGGAGAAGGGATGGAGGGATGGAGGAGGGATGGAGACATGGAGGGATGGAGAAGACATGGAGGAGACATGGAGGAGACGGAGACATGGAGGGATGGAGAGGTGGAGGAGGGATGGAGGAGACATGGAGGAGACATGGTGGGAAGGAGGAGAGATGGAGGGATGGAGAAGGGATGGAGGAGGGATGGAGACATGGAGGGATGGAGGAGAGATGGAGACATGGAGGGATGGAGGAGAGATGGTGGGATGGAGACATGGAGGGATGGAGGAGAGATGGAGGGATGGAGAAGGGATGGAGACATGGAGGGATGGAGGCATGGAGGGATGGAGGAGAGATGGAGGGATGGAGGAGGGATGGAGACACGGAGGGATGGAGACATGGTGGGATGAAGAGATGGAGGGTTGGAGAAGGGATGGAGGGATGGAGGAGGGATGGAGACATGGAGGGATGGAGAAGACATGGAGGAGACATGGAGGAGACGGAGACATGGAGGGATGGAGAGGTGGAGGAGACATGGAGGGATGGAGGAGACATGGAGGAGACATGGTGGGAAGGAGGAGAGATGGAGGGATGGAGAAGGGATGGAGGAGGGATGGAGACATGGAGGGATGGAGGAGACATGGAGGGATGGAGGAGAGATGGTGGGATGGAGACATGGAGGGATGGAGAAGACATGGAGGGATGGAGAAGGGATGGAGACACGGAGGGATGGAGACATGGTGGGATGAAGAGATGGAGGGTTGGAGAAGGGATGGAGGGATGGAGGAGGGATGGAGACATGGAGGGATGGAGACATGGAGGGATGGAGGAGAGATGGAGGGATGGAGAAGGGATGGAGACATGGAGGGATGGAGACATGGAGGGATGGAGGAGAGATGGAGGGATGGAGGAGGGATGGAGACACGGAGGGATGGAGACATGGTGGGATGAAGAGATGGAGGGTTGGAGAAGGGATGGAGGGATGGAGGAGGGATGGAGACATGGAGGGATGGAGAAGACATGGAGGGATGGAGAAGGGATGGAGACATGGAGGGATGGAGACAGAGGGATGGAGGAGACATGGTGGGAAGGAGGAGACGGAGGGATGGAGACATGGAGGGATGGAGGAGGGATGGAGACATGGAGGGATGGTGGGATGGAGAAGACAGGGAGACATGGAGGGATGGAGACATGGTGGGATGGAGGAGAGAGGGATGGATGGACGGACAGACAGAGGGCTCCACCCCCCAGATGACCTTTGACCTCTGACCTCTACCCCCCCCCCCAGGAGACCTACGAGTTGGGGCCCCGGGGCAAGGCCCCGCCCCCCGCCCCCAAAGGGCGTGGCCGCCGCAAGCAGGAGAAGCTGGAGGACATGAAGAAGGAGATGGATGTGGTGAGGGGGGGGGAACTGGGAGGGACTGGGAGGGTCAGGTGGGGGGGGGGGGCACTGGGAGGTCAACTGGGGGGAGTGGGGGGTCAGTTGGAGGAACTGGGAGGGACTGGCGGGTCAACAAGGGGGACAGGGGGTCAATGGGGGCACTGGGAGGTCAACTGGGGGGACTGGGAGGTCAACCGAGGGACTGGGAGGTCAACAGGAGGGACTGGGGGCCAATGGGGGGCACTGGGAGGTCAACTGGGGGGAGTGGGGGGTCAGTTGGAGGAACTGGGAGGGACTGGCGGGTCAACAAGGGGGACAGGGGGTCAATGGGGGCACTGGGAGGTCAACTGGGGGGACTGGGAGGTCAGCAAAGGGAACTGGGAGGGACTGGGGGGTCAACAGGGGGACACTGGGAGGGACTGGGAGGGACTGGAGGCAAAAAGGGTCAATGGAGGCAACTGGGACAGTCAGTGGTGGGAACTGGGAGGGACTGGGAGGTCAACGCGGGGGTGGGGAGGTCCACAAAGGTCAATGAGGGAACTGGGAGGGTCAATGGGGAGAACTGGGAGGTGAAGAATGGGGCGGTGGGAGGGGCAGCGAGGGCACTGGTCTATACTGGGAGGCACTGGGAGGCCCAGTGCTGAGGCGGGTGCCCCCCCCAGGACGACCACAAGCTGGACGTGAACGACTTGGAGGTCAAGTACGGCACCAGCGTCACCAAGGTGGGGGACCCCCAACCTCTGCCCCCCATCCACCCCATCGGCCCCATTGACCCCCCCCAACCCCATTGACCCCATTGACTCCATTGACCCCATTGACTCCATTGACCCCATTGACCCCATTGACCCCCATTGACTCCATTGACCCCCATTGACCCCCATTGACTCCCATTGACTCCCATTGATCCCATTGACCCCCATTGACCCTATTGACCCCATTGATCCCATTGACCCCCATTGACCCCATTGACCCCCATTGACCCCATTGACCCCATTGACCCCCATTGACCCCCATTGATCCCATTGACCCCATTGACCCCCATTGACCCCCATTGATCCCATTGACCCCCATTGACCCCCATTGACCCCATTGACCCCATTGACCCCATTGACCCCCATTGATCCCATTGACCCCATTGACCCCCCATTGACCCCCATTGACCCCATTGACCCCACCAACCCCATTGACCCCCCACAACCCCACTGACCCCATCGATGCCCCACAGCCCCATTGACCCCCACAATCCCATTGACCCGATTGACCCCATTGACCCCAACGACCCCATTGACCCCATTGACCCCATCAACCCCATAGACCCCATTGACCCCCACCAAACTCTTTGGCCCCATTGATGCTCCACAACCTCATTGACCCCATGGACCCCCACCGACCCCGTTGACCCCATTGACCCCACCAACCCCATTGACCCCATTGACCCCAATGATCCCAATGACCCCACTGACCCCCATCAACCTCATTGACCCCATCAACCCCACCAACCCCATTGACGCCCCACAACCCCACTGACCCCCATCGACCCCATTGACCCCCCACAAACCCCATAGACCCCATTGACCCCCCACAACCCCATTGACCCCCATCGACGCCCCATTGACCCCATTGACCCCATTGATCCCATCAACCTCATTGACCCCTTTGACCCCACTGACCCCCCACAACCCCATTGACCCCATCAACCCCATTGACCCCACCAACCCCATTGACCCCATGGACCCCACCGACCCCCGTTGACCCCATTGACCCCACCAACCCCATTGACCCCATTGACCCCATCAACCCCATGGACCCCACCAACCCCATTGACCCCATTGACCCCACCAACCCCATTGACCCCATTGACCCCATCAACCCCATGGACCCCACCAACCCCCTTGACCCAATTGACCCCATCAACCCCATGGACCCCACCGACCCCATGGACCCCACCGACCCCATACACCCCACTGACCCCACCAACCCCCTTGACCCCGTGACCCCACTTGACCCCGGCAGGGCCTGGCGGAGGCGGTGGCGGCCGAGCGGCTCTTACGGGATGGTCCCAACGAGCTCCGCCCCCCCCGCGGGACCCCCGAGTGCGTCAAGTTTGGGCGGCAACTGGCCGGGGGGCTCCAGTGTCTCATGTGGGTCGCGGCCGCCATTTGCCTCATCGCCTACGGCGTGCAGGAGGGGGAGGGGGACCGCGGCAGCTCCGACAACGTACGCCGGGCACCTGGGTCCAGCGGTGGGGGGAGAGGCCACCTGGGTCCATCTTTGTTGGGGGGGGGAACATCTGGGTCCATCTTGGGGGGGGAACCGCCTGGGTCCATGGGTTGAGGGCCACCTGGGTCCATCTGGGGGAACATGTAGGTCCATCTTGGGGGGGGAAACGCGTGGGTCCATGGGTTGAGGACCACCTGGGTCCATCTGGGGGAACATGTAGGTCCATCTTGGGGGGGGGAACGCGTGGGTCCATGGGTTGAGGGCCACCTGGGTCCATCTGGGGGAACATCTGGGTCCATCTTGGGGGGGGAAATGCGTGGGTCCATGGGTTGAGGGCCACCTGGGTCCATCTGGGGGAACATGTAGGTCCATCTTGGGGGGGGAACCGCGTGGGTCCATGGGTTGAGGACCACCTGGGTCCATCTGGGGGAACATCTGGGTCCATCTTGGGGGGGGAAACGCGTGGGTCCATGGGTTGAGGGCCACCTGGGTCCATCTGGGGGAACATGTAGGTCCATCTTGGGGGGGGAAACGCGTGGGTCCATGGGTTGAGGACCACCTGGGTCCATCTGGGGGAACATCTGGGTCCATCTTGGGGGGGGAACCGCGTGGGTCCATGGGTTGAGGGCCACCTGGGTCCATCTGGGGGAACATCTGGGTCCAGCTGGGAGAACAGCTGGGTCCATCTTGGAGGGACACTTGGGTCCATCTTGAGGCATAGTTGGATCCAGCTTGGAGGGGGCACCTGGGTCCATCTGGGATCCGTCTGGGGGAACATCTGGGTCCACCTGGAGGAACATCTGGGTCCATCTAGGAGAACATCTGGGTCCAACTTGGGGGGGCACCTGGAAGCCGGAGACCCTCAAGAAGGATGAACTTGTGGGGAGCCGGGGGGGAGAATCAAAATACCTGGGACCATCTTGAGGGTGGGGGCAGGACACCCCTGAGGGTGGAAGGGGGCACCCAGACCCCGGGGTCCCCACCTTGGGGGGGGGGGGGGGGGGTGGGTCTGATCCTGTCTCCATTCCGCCCCCCCCAAGCTGTACCTCGCCATCGCCCTCATCGCCGTGGTGGTGGTCACCGGTTGCTTCGGCTACTACCAAGAATTCAAGAGCACCAACATCATCGCCAGCTTCAAGAACCTCGTCCCTCAGGTGGGGCCACCCGGATGCCCGGGTTCCTTCCCCCGTTCGGGTGCCTGGGTGTCCCCCCCCCCACCCCCACCCCCACCCCACCACCCCCCACCCGGACACCCCTGGGTCCTTTCGTCACCTCCAGCAAGCCACGGTCATCCGGGAAGGTGACAAACTCCAGATCAACGCCAACGAGTTGGTGGTGGGCGACCTGGTGGAGATCAAAGGAGGGGACCGAGTGCCCGCGGACATTCGCATCATCTCCGCTCAGGGTTGCAAGGTGGGGGTGGGACATCTGGGTCCTTTGGGGTGGGGTGGGGGGTGCCCCAATGCTTGAGTTCCCCCCCCCCGGGTCTTGGGGTGAGCCGTCTCCTCCTGCCGCCGCCTCCAGGTGGACAACTCGTCGTTGACGGGGGAGTCGGAGCCCCAGACGCGGGCACCCGACTGCACCCACGACTCGCCCTTGGAGACCCGCAACATCGCCTTCTTCTCCACCATGTGCCTAGAAGGTGGGTCCCATCTAGGGGAATGTGTGGGTCCATCTGGAGGAACATCTGGGTCCATCTCGGGGCGGACACATGGGATCCATGGGTTGAGGAACCACCTGGGTCCATCTGGGGGAACATCTGGGTCCATCTCGGGGCGGACACATGGGATCCATGGGTTGAGGAACCACCTGGGTCCATCTGGGGGAACATCTGGGTCCATCTGTGGTGGAGAACATCTGGGTCCAGCTGGGAGAACAGCTGGGTCCATCTTGGAGGGACACTTGGGTCCATCTTGAGGCACAGTTGGGTCCAGCTTGGAGGGGGCACCTGGGTCCACCTGGGGAACATCTGGGTCCACCTGGAGGAACATCTAGATCCATCTCGGGGCGGACACACGGGATCCATGGGTTGGGGGACACCTGGGTTCATCTTGGGGGGGGGGGTGACACACTTGGCTCCGCCTTTGGGGGCCACACCTAGCCCCATCTAGGAGAACATCTGGGTCCAACTTGGGGGGCACCTGGAAGCCGGAGACCCTCAAGAAGGATGAACTTGTGGGGATCCAGGGGAGAATCAAGATGCCTGGGACCATCTTGGGGTGGGGGTGGGGGGGGGGGGGGTGTGCCTGGGTCCCACCCGGACCTCTGGGTCCCTCAACCCGTCCACGTGGGTCCTCTTAGGGACGGCCATGGGCTTGGTGATCAACACGGGGGACCGGACCATCATCGGCCGCATCGCCAGCTTGGCTTCGGGGGTGGAGAACGAGAAGACCCCCATCGCCATCGAGATCGAGCACTTCGTCGACATCATCGCCGGCCTCGCCATCTTCTTCGGCGCCACCTTCTTCGTGGTGGCCATGGTCATCGGTTACCCCTTCCTCCGGGCCATGGTCTTCTTCATGGCCATCGTCGTGGCTTACGTCCCTGAGGGGCTGCTGGCCACCGTCACGGTATGGCTTGGGGCATCGGGGGGGGGGTGGGGGTGGGGTGGGTGGAGGTTGGAGCTAAGGGCTGTGGGTCCCATCACAAACCATGGGTGCTGTGGGGGACCTGAGGGTCTTCATGGACCCATGGGTCCATCAGAAACCATGGGTGCTATGGGAGCCTTGAGGGTCTTCATGGACCCATGGGGCTCACCTCGGACCCTTGAGGTCTCCATGGGTCCATCACAAACCATGGGTGCTATGGGGGACCTAAGGGTCTTCAGGACCCATGGGGCTCACCTGGGACCCTTGAGGTCCCCATGGGCCCATCACAAACCACGGGGGACCTGAGGGTCTTCATGGACCCATGGGGCTCACCTGTGACCCTTGAGGTCCCCATGGGCCCATCACAAACTATGGGAGCCTTGAGGGTCTTCATGGACCCATGGGGCTCACCTGGGACCCTTGAGGTCCATCACGAACCATGGGTGCTATGGGGGACCTGAGGGTCTTCATGGACCCATGGGGCTCACCTGAGGGTCTTCATGGATCCATGGGTCCATCACAAACCATGGGTGCTGTGGGAGCCTTGAGGGTCTTCATGCACCCATGGGGCTCACCCGGGACCCATGAGGTCCATCACAAACCATGGGTGCTATGGGGGACCTGAGGGTCTTCATGGACCCATGGGGCTCACCTGGGACCCTTGAGGTCCCCATGGGTCCATCACAAACTATGGGAGACTTGAGGGTCTTCATGGACCCATGGGGCTCACCTGGGACCCTCGAGGTCCATCATGAACCATGGGTGCTATGGGGGACCTGAGGGTCTTCATGGACCCATGGGGCTCACCTGAGGGTCTTCATGGATCCATCAGAAACCATGGGTGCTGTGGGAGCCTTGAGGGTCTTCATGGACCCATGGGGCTCACCTGAGACCCTTGAGGTCCCCATGGGTCCATCACAAACCATGGGTGCTATGGGGGACCTGGGGGGTCTTCATGGACCCATGGGGCTCACCTGGGACCCTTGAGGTCTCCATGGGTCCACCACAACCCAGTGGTGCCATGTGGGTCCCTACGGCTCCATGGGCACCACCAGCTTTCCTGGAGGTCCCCATGGCTCCAAGGCCACCACGGGACCTCCAGGAGATCCCCAAGGGTGCCGGAAGAGGAGCTCCCAAGGTTCCCCAAGGGTGCTGAGGGCCTTCTTCCCATCCCCCCTCCACCCCTCCCCCGCCAAGGTTTGCCTCTCGTTGACGGCGAAGAGGTTGGCGAGGAAGAACTGCGTGGTGAAGAACCTGGAGGCGGTGGAGACCTTGGGCTCCACCTCCGTCATCTGCTCCGACAAGACGGGGACCCTCACCCAGAACCGCATGACGGTGGCCCACCTCTGGTTCGACAACCGCATCCACGCCGCCGACACCACCGAGGACCAGTCGGGTGAGCCCCCCCACCTTGTCCTCCTCCCCGAGGTGACCACCCCATCGTGGTGTCCCACCAAACCCCCACCCCCCCCACCGCCACCAACCCCAACAACCTTCCCAGGGCAGAGCTTCGACCAGTCCTCGGAGACCTGGGCCATGTTGAGCCGCGTCGTCACCCTCTGCAACAGGGCCCAGTTCAAGCCGGGGCAAGACAACGTCCCCGTGGCCAAGGTTTGGGGGGGGGGGTTGGGGGGGGGAGGGCACCGGCCCTATAGGGACCCTCCAGGGGGCTGGGAGGGGCGTATAGGGGTCAAGAACCCCCCCCCCACAGGCGCTATATGGGGCTGGGAGGGGTGTATAGGGGCGTTATATGGGGCTGGGAGGGGTGTATAGGGGCGTTATATGGGGCTGGGAGGGGTGTATAGGGGTCAAGAACCCCCATAGGGGCGTTATATGGGGCTGGGAGGGGTGTATAGGGGCGTTATATGGGGTTGGGAGGGGTGTATAGGGGTCAAGTACCCCCATAGGGGCGTTATATGGGGCTGGGAGGGGTGTATAGGGGTCAAGAACCCCCATAGGGGCGTTATATGGGGCTGGGAGGGGTGTATAGGGGCATTATATGGGGCTGGGAGGGGTGTATAGGGGTCAAGTACCCCCATAGGGGTGTTATATGGGGCTGGGAGGGGTGTATAGGGGTCAATACCCCCCCCCACAGGCACTATATGGGGCTGGGAGGGGTGTATAGGGGTCAAGAACCCCCATAGGGGCGTTATATGGGGCTGGGAGGGGTGTATAGGGGGTCAATACCCCCCCCCACAGGCACTATATGGGGCTGGGAGGGGTGTATAGGGGTCAAGAACCCCCATAGGGGCGTTATATGGGACTGGGAGGGGTGTATAGGGGTCAAGAACCCCCATAGGGGCATTATATGGGGCTGGGAGGGGTGTATAGGGGTCAATACCCCCCCACACAGGCACTATATGGGGCTGGGAGGGGTGTATAGGGGTCAAGAACCCCCATAGGGGCATTATATGGGGCTGGGAGGGGAATGGAGGGACCCTCTGTGGGGCTGAGAGGGGCGTATAGGGGCCAAGAACCCCCATAGTGGCCCTATATGGGGCTGGGAGGGGTGTATAGGGGTCAAGTACCCCCATAGGGGTGTTATATGGGGCTGGGAGGGGTGTATAGGGGTCAATACCCCCCCCCACAGGCACTATATGGGGCTGGGAGGGGTGTATAGGGGTCAAGAACCCCCATAGGGGCGTTATATGGGGCTGGGAGGGGTGTATAGGGGTCAATACCCCCCCCCACAGGCACTATATGGGGCTGGGAGGGGTGTATAGGGGTCAAGAACCCCCATAGGGGCGTTATATGGGGCTGGGAGGGGTGTATAGGGGTCAATACCCCCCCCCCACAGGCACTATATGGGGCTGGGAGGGGTGTATAGGGGTCAAGAACCCCCATAGGGGCGTTATATGGGACTGGGAGGGGTGTATAGGGGTCAAGAACCCCCATAGGGGCGTTATATGGGGCTGGGAGGGGTGTATAGGGGTCAATACCCCCCCCCACAGGCACTATATGGGGCTGGGAGGGGTGTATAGGGGTCAAGAACCCCCCCCCACAGGCACTATATGGGGCTGGGAGGGGTGTATAGGGGTCAAGAACCCCCATAGGGGCGTTATATGGGGCTGGGAGGGGTGTATAGGGGTCAATACCCCCCCACACAGGCACTATATGGGGCTGGGAGGGGTGTATAGGGGTCAAGAACCCCCATAGGGGCATTATATGGGGCTGGGAGGGGAATGGAGGGACCCTCTGTGGGGCTGAGAGGGGCGTATAGGGGCCAAGAACCCCCATAGTGGCCCTATATGGGGCTGGGAGGGGTGTATAGGGGCCAAGAACCCCCATAGTGGCCCTATATGGGGCTGGGAGGGGCATGGAGGGACCCTCTGTGGGGCTGAGAGGGGCGTATAGGGGCAATATATGGGGCTGGGAGGGGTGCATAGGGGCCGAGAACCCCCACAGGGGCATTATATGGGGCTGGGAGGGGCGTATAGGGGCCAAGAACCCCCATAGGGGCCCTCTATGGGGCTGGGAGGGGTGTATAGGGGCCGAGAACCCCCACAGGGGCATTATATGGGGCTGGGAGGGGCGTATGGGGGCCAGGACCCCCATAGGGGCCCTCTGTGGGGCTGGGAGGGGTGTATAGGGGTCGACAACCCCCATAGTGGCCCTCTATGGGGCTGGGAGGGGTGTATAGGGGCCCTATATGGGTCCAGGAGGGGTGTATAAGGGCTCAGAACACCCATAGGGGCATTATGTGGGGCTGGGAGGGGCATATCGGGGTCGAGAACCCCCATAGTTGCCCTATATGGGGCTGGGAGGGTCGTATAGGGGCCAGGAGACCCATAGGGGCACTATGTGGGGCAGGAAACGTCATATAGGACCCCCTATAGGGGCCCGATATGGGGCAGGGAGGGGTGTATAGGGGTCAAGTACCCCCATAGGGGCGTTATATGGGGCTGGGAGGGGTGTATAGGGGTCAAGAACCCCCATAGGGGCGTTATATGGGGCTGGGAGGGGTGTATAGGGGCATTATATGGGGCTGGGAGGGGGTGTATAGGGGTCAAGTACCCCCATAGGGGTGTTATATGGGGCTGGGAGGGGTGTATAGGGGTCAATACCCCCCCCCACAGGCACTATATGGGGCTGGGAGGGGTGTATAGGGGTCAAGAACCCCCATAGGGGCGTTATATGGGGCTGGGAGGGGTGTATAGGGGTCAATACCCCCCCCACAGGCACTATATGGGGCTGGGAGGGGTGTATAGGGGTCAAGAACCCCCATAGGGGCGTTATATGGGACTGGGAGGGGTGTATAGGGGTCAAGAACCCCCATAGGGGCATTATATGGGGCTGGGAGGGGTGTATAGGGGTCAATACCCCCCCCCACAGGCACTATATGGGGCTGGGAGGGGTGTATAGGGGTCAAGAACCCCCATAGGGGCATTATATGGGGCTGGGAGGGGAATGGAGGGACCCTCTGTGGGGCTGAGAGGGGCGTATAGGGGCCAAGAACCCCCATAGTGGCCCTATATGGGGCTGGGAGGGGTGTATAGGGGCCAAGAACCCCCATAGTGGCCCTATATGGGGCTGGGAGGGGCATGGAGGGACCCTCTGTGGGGCTGAGAGGGGCGTATAGGGGCAATATATGGGGCTGGGAGGGGTGCATAGGGGCCGAGAACCCCCACAGGGGCATTATATGGGGCTGGGAGGGGCGTATAGGGGCCAAGAACCCCCATAGGGGCCCTCTATGGGGCTGGGAGGGGTGTATAGGGGCCGAGAACCCCCACAGGGGCATTATATGGGGCTGGGAGGGGCGTATGGGGGCCAGGACCCCCATAGGGGCCCTCTGTGGGGCTGGGAGGGGTGTATAGGGGTCGACAACCCCCATAGTGGCCCTCTATGGGGCTGGGAGGGGTGTATAGGGGCCCTATATGGGTCCAGGAGGGGTGTATAAGGGCTCAGAACACCCATAGGGGCATTATGTGGGGCTGGGAGGGGCATATCGGGGTCGAGAACCCCCATAGTTGCCCTATATGGGGCTGGGAGGGTCGTATAGGGGCCAGGAGACCCATAGGGGCACTATGTGGGGCAGGAAACATCATATAGGACCCCCTATAGGGGCCCGATATGGGGCAGGGAGGGCCGTAGGAGGACCCTCGTAGAGGCCCTCTATGGGGCTGGGAGGGGCCTATAGGGGTCAGGATGTGCCCCATAGGGGCCCTCGATGGGGCGAGGCCGCCCGCTTAACCCCACCCCGCGCCCCACAGCGTGAGGTCATCGGCGACGCTTCGGAGACGGCGCTGCTGAAGTTCGCGGAGGTGACGGTGGGGACGGTGGGGGAGGCGCGGGGACGGTTCCCCAAGGTGGCCGAGCTGCCCTTCAACTCCACCAACAAATTCCAGGTGGGGCGGGACCCACACGTCCGGGAGGGGACCCACATTTCCATGAGGGACCCACATATCTGGGAAGGGGACCCAGGACATCTGGGGTGGACCCAAGCGTCCAAGAAGGACCTTGATGTTCATCAAGGA
Source organism: Fratercula arctica (assembly GCA_947846985.1). Classification (NCBI taxonomy): domain Eukaryota; kingdom Metazoa; phylum Chordata; class Aves; order Charadriiformes; family Alcidae; genus Fratercula; species Fratercula arctica. The sequence goes on along the minus strand of CANTUZ010000014.1, from coordinate 9,768,706 downwards.
CCCAAGTGTCCAAGAGGGTCTCCAGATGTCCCAGGGGATCCAAGTGTCCAAGGGGGACCCACATGTCCAGGAGGGACCCACATGTCCGGGAGGGGACCCACATGTCCATGAGGGACCCACATATCTGGGAAGGGGACCCAGAACACCTGGGGTGGACCCAAGCGTCCAAGAAGGACCTTGATGTTCATGAAAGACCCAAGTGTCCAAGGGGGACCCAAGTGTCCAAGGGGGACCCAGGGGTCCATGAGGGACCCACATGTCTGGGAGGGGACCCACATGTCCATGAGGGACCCACATATCTGGGAAGGGAACCCAGAACATCTGGGGTGGACCCAAGTGGCCAAGAAGGACCTTGATGTTCGTGAGGAACCCAAGTGTCCAAGGACGATCTCTGGAGGGCACCCAGCCCACTGAGCGAGGTCTAGGGTGGACCCCGGGATTTGGGGTGGACCCCGGGACTTGGGGTGGGGCCAGGCCTTGGGGGGGGGGGGGAACGGGACACACGGGACACCCAGAGGTTCTGGTGGGAACCCAGCGCCCGTGTCCCTCCCCAGCTGTCGGTGCACGAGGCAGGAGAACGGCAGCTCTTGGTGCTGAAGGGCGCCCCCGAGCGGGTGCTGGAGAGGTGCAGCACGGTGCTGCTGAAGGGACAGGAGCTGGCCCTGGACGCCCAATGGCGGGAGGCCTTCGAGGGGGCCTACGCCGAGCTGGGGGGGCGTGGGGAGAGGGTGTTGGGTGAGTCGGGGGGGGGGGGGAGGCTTGGAGGGGGGTGGGGAGCCGCGAGAGGACACGGGGATTGGAGGGGATGTGGGGATGGGGGGACACCATGGGGAGATGGGGATGGGGGGGACATCATGGGGAGGTGGGGATGGGGGGACACCATGGGGAGATGGGGATGGGGGGACATCATGGGGAGGTGGGGATGGGGGGACACCATGGGGAGATGGGGATGGGGGGACATCATGGGGAGGTGGGGAGGTGGGGATGGGGGGACACCATGGGGAGATGGGGATGGGGGGACATCATGGGGAGGTGGGGATGGGGGGACACCATGGGGAGATGGGGATGGGGGGACATCATGGGGAGGTGGGGAGGTGGGGATGGGGGGACACCATGGGGAGATGGGGATGGGGGGACATCATGGGGAGGTGGGGAGGTGGGGATGGGGGGGACACCATGGGGAGATGGGGATGGGGGGACATCATGGGGACATAGAGCATGTGGGGGATGTGGGGATGGGGGGACACCATGGGGACATGGGGATGGGGGGACGTCATGGGGAGGTGGGGAGGTGGGGATGGGGGGACACCATGGGGAGATGGGGATTGGAGGGGACGTGGGGATGTGGGGACACCATGATGGGGACATGGGGATGGGGGGACACCATGGGGAGATGGGGATGGGGGGACATCATGGGGACATAGAGCATGTGGGGGATGTGGGGATGGGGGGACACCATGGGGACATGGGGATGGGGGGACGTCATGGGGACGTGGGGGGACGTGGGGATGGGGGGACACCATGGGGAGATGGGGATGGGGGGACGTCATGGGGACGTGGGGGACAGGGGGATGGGGGGACACCATGGGGACATAGGGACGTGGGGATGGAGGGACATCATGGGGACATGGGGATTGGGGGACGTCATGGGGAGATGGGGGACGTGGGGATGGGGGGACACCATGGGGAGGTGGGGACGTGGGGGACACCATGGGGAGGTGGGAACATGGGGATGGGGGGACGTCATGGGGACATAGGGGATGTGGGGGACGTGGGGATGGGAGGACACCATGGGGACATGGGGACGTGGGGGACGGGGGGATGGAGGGACACCATGGGGAGATGGGGATTGGAGGGGACGTGGGGATGGGGGGACACCATGGGGAGATGGGGATGGGGGGACATCATGGGGACATAGGGGATGCGGGGGATGTGGGGATGGGGGGACACCATGGGGACATGGGGACACCATGGGGAGATGGGGACGTGGGGATGGGGGGACACCATGGGGAGGTGGGGACGTGGGGATGGGGGGACGTCATGGGGACATAGGGGATGTGGGGGACGGGGGGATGGAGGGACATCATGGGGACATGGGGATTGGGGGACATCATGGGGAGATGGGGGACGTGGGGATGGGGGGACACCATGGGGAGGTGGGGACGTGGGGATGGGGGGACACCATGGGGAGGTGGGGACATGGGGATGGGGGGACACCATGGGGACATGGGGGACGTGGGAGACGTGGGAATGGAGGGACACCATGGGGAGATGGGGACGTGGGGATGGGAGGACACCATGGGGACGTGGGGGACGTGGGGATGGAGGGACACCATGGGGACGTGGGGGACGTGGGGATGGAGGGACACCATGGGGAGATGGGGACATGGGGATGGGGGGACACCATGGGGACATGGGGGACGTGGGAATGGAGGGACACCATGGGGACGTGGGGGACGTGGGGATGGAGGGACACCATGGGGACGTGGGGGACGTGGGGATGGAGGGACACCATGGGGAGATGGGGACATGGGGATGGGGGGACACCATGGGGACGTGGGGGACGTGGGGATGGGGGGACACCATGGGGACGTGGGGGACGTGGGGATGGAGGGACACCATGGGGACGTGGGGGACGTGGGGATGGGGGGACACCATGGGGACATGGGGCCATCGTGGAGAGATGGGGACATGGGGGATGTGGAAGGACGTGGGATGGAGGACACGTGTGTCCCAACGTCACCCCGTGTCCCCCCAATGTCACCCCGTGTCCCCTCCCATCCTTGTCCTCCCCCCAGGGTTCTGCGCCCGCTGGCTGCCGGCGGGGACGGTGGCGGTGGGGACGGACCCCGAGGCGCTGCCGGAGGTGGCCGTGGGTCTCTGCTTCGCCGGGCTGGTCTCCATGATCGACCCACCCAGGGCCACCGTCCCCCAGGCCGTGCTGAAGTGTCGCACGGCTGGCATCAGGGTAGGGGACACGGGGGACAGGGAGGGGACGTGGGGATGGGGGGACACCAAGGCCATGGAAGGACATGGAAGGACATGGGGACATGGAGACTGGGGGGGACGTGGGGATGGGGGGACACCAAGGCCATGGAAGGACGGGGAGGACATGGAGACTGGGGGGGACGTGGGGATGGGGGGACATCAAGGCCATGGAAGGGGGGGACGTGGGGAGGACATGGGGGGACATGGGGACATGGAGACTGGGGGGGACGTGGGGATGGGGGGACATCAAGGCCATGGAAGGACGGGGAGGACATGGAGATAGAGGGGGACGTGGGGATGGGGGGACACCAAGGCCATGGAAGGACATGGAAGGACATGGGGGGACATGGAGACTGGGGGGGACGTGGGGATGGGGGGACACCAAGGCCATGGAAGGACATGGGGGGACATGGGGACATGGAGACTGGGGGGGACGTGGGGATGGGGGGACACCAAGGCCATGGAAGGACATGGAAGGACATGGGGGGACATGGAGACTGGGGGGGACGTGGGGATGGGGGGACATCAAGGCCATGGAAGGCCATGGGGGGACATGGGGACACACGGGGGACACAAGGTGGACATGGGGACAGGGAGGGACATGGGGATGGGGGGACATCAAGGCCATGGAGGGACATGGGGGGACATGGGGACACGGGGATCAGGATGGACGTGGGGATGGGGGGACACCAAGGCCATGGAGGGACATGGGGACACGGGGATCAGGATGAACGTGGGGATGGGGGGACACCAAGGCCATGGAGAGATTTGGGGACATGGGGTGAACATGGGGCCATGCGGGACGGAAGGATGGGGGGACACCAAGAACTTGAAGGTCATGGGAGACCACAGGGGCCCATGAGGAACCCTCAGGTCCACCCCAATGTCCCCCGTTGTCCCTTTGTCCCCAAGGTCATCATGGTGACCGGGGACCACCCCATCACGGCCAAGGCCATCGCGGCGGCCGTCGGCATCATCTCAGAGGGCAGCGAGACCCCCGAGGAGGTGGCAGCTCGTCTACGTGTCCCCCTGGAGCAGGTGGACCCCAGGTGGGACCTCAGTGGCCGGGAGGGGACCCAAGTGACCTCATGGGGGGACCCAGGTGTCTGGGTGGGGGTGACCTTGACCCTTAGGTGGCTTTTGGTGGTCACCACGATATCTTGGGTGATCCACCTCCGTGGAGGTGGAGAGGACCCAGGTGGGACCTTGGTGGCCAGGAGGTGGCCCAAGTGTCCTGGTGGGGACCCAAGTGTCCTCGTGGGGGGACCCAGGTGTCCGGGTGGGGGTGACCTTGACCCTTAGGTGGCTTTTGGTGGTCACCACGACGTCTTGGGTGCTCCACCTCCATGAAGGTGGGGAGGACCCAGCTGGGACCTTAGTGGCCAGGAGGTGGCCCAAGTGTCCTGGTGGGGACCCAAGTGTCCTCATGGGGGGACGCAGGTGTCCGGGTGGGGGTGACCTTGACCCTTAGGTGGCTTTTGGTGGTCACCACGACGTCTTGGGTGCTCCACCTCCATGAAGGTGGGGAGGACCCAGCTGGGACCTTGGTGGCCAGGAGGTGGCCCAAGTGTCCTGGTGGGGACCCAAGTGTCCTCGTGGGGGGACCCAGGTGTCCGGGTGGGGGTGACCTTGACCCTTAGGTGGCTTTTGGTGGTCACCAGGATGTCTTGGGTGCTCCACCTCCATGGAGGTGGGGAGGACCCAGCTGGGACCTTGGTGGCCGGGAGGGGACCCAAGTGTCCTTGTGGGGACCCAAGTGTCCTCGTGGGGGGACCCAGGTGTCCGGGTGGGGGTGACCTTGACCCTTAGGTGGCTTTTGGTGGTCACCACGACGTCTTGGGTGATCCACCTCCATGGAGGTGGGGAGGACCCAGGTGGGACCTTGGTGGCCAGGAGGTGGCCCAAGTGTCCTGGTGGGGACCCAAGTGTCCTCGTGGGGGGACCCAGGTGTCCGGGTGGGGGTGACCTTGACCCTTAGGTGGCTTTTGGTGGTCACCACGACGTCTTGGGTGATCCACCTCCGTGGAGATGGGGAGCGGGGAGGACCCAGGCGTCCGGGGTGGTGGGGTGACACCCGAGTGTCCGGGGTGGTGGGGTGACACCCCGGGTGTCCGATGTCCCCTCCCCAGGCAGGCGCGGGCGCGGGTGGTGACAGGGGCGGAGCTGGCGGCCATGACACCGGGGGCCTTGGAAGGTCTCCTACGCGCCCACCCCGAGATGGTCTTCGCCCGGACGTCGCCCCAGCAGAAACTTGTCATCGTGGAGAGCTGCCAGCGGCTGGTGGGGACACTGGGGACACGGAGTGGGGGGGGGGGGGACACACACAGTGGGGACATGGGGACATTGGGGACGTTGGGTGGCCTTGAGGACACTGGGACAACCCAGAATCCCTGTCCCCAAGGTGCCACCATGATGGGGACGGTCCCTATCTCCATCCCTACGGTGGTCCCCATGTCCCCAAGGTGCCACCATGATGGGGATGAGGATGTCCCCAAGGTGCCACCATGATGGGGATGGGGATGGTCCTCACCCCACCAGTCCCCATGTCCCCAAGGTGCCACCATGATGGGGATGGTCCCCATCTTCATCCCTATGGTCCCCATGTCCCCAGGGTGCCACCATGATGGGGATGGGGATGTCCCCAAGGTACCGTCATGATGGGGATGGTGATGGTCCCCATCTTCATCCCTATGGTCCCCATGTCCCCAAGGTGCCACCATGATGGGGATGGGGATGGTCCTGATCCCTCACCCCTCCGGTCCCCATGTCCCCAGGGTGTCATCAAGATGGGGACGGTCCCCACCCTCATCCCTATGGTCCCCATGTCCCCAAGGTGCCACCATGATGGGGATGGGGATGGTCCTGATCCCTCACCCCTCCGGTCCCCATGTCCCCAGGGTGTCATCAAGATGGGGACGGTCCCCACCCTCATCCCTATGGTCCCCATGTCCCTGAGGTGCCACCATGATGGGGATGGGGATGGTCCTCACACCACCAGTCCCCATGTCCACAAGGTGCCACCATGACGGGGATGGTGATGGTCCTCACCTCACTGGTCCCCATGTCCCCAAGGTGCCACCATGGTGGGGATGAGGATGCCCCCAAGGTACCATCATGATGGGGATGGTGATGGTCTCCATCCTCATCCCTATGGTCCCCATGTCCCCAAGGTGCCACCATGATGGGGATGGTCCCCATCCTCATCCCTCTGGTCCCCATGTCCCCAAGGTGCCACCATGATGGGGATGAGGATGTCCCCAAGGTGCCACCATGATGGGGATGGTGATGGTCCTCACCCCACCGGTCCCCATGTCCCTGACGTGCCACCATGATGGGGACAGTGATGGTCCTGATCCCTCACCCCACCGGTCCCCATGTCCCTGACGTGCCACCATGATGGGGACAGTGATGGTCCTGATCCCTCACCCCACCGGTCCCCGTGTCCCCAGGGTGCCATCGTGGCGGTGACGGGGGACGGGGTGAACGACTCCCCGGCGCTGAAGAAGGCGGACATCGGGGTGGCCATGGGCATCGCCGGCTCCGACGCCGCCAAGAACGCGGCCGACATGATCCTCCTGGATGACAACTTCGCCTCCATCGTCACCGGCGTGGAGCAAGGTGGGGCTGGGGACACCAGGGCGGGGGGGGGGGGGGGGGGGGGGTGTGTGACATGGGGTGACGTCACCCTACTGACGTCGTCCCCACCCTTCCCAGGCCGCTTGATCTTTGACAACCTGAAGAAGTCCATCGCCTACACCTTGACCAAGAACATCCCCGAGTTGACCCCGTACCTCATCTACATCACGGCCAGCGTCCCCCTGCCCTTGGGCTGCATCACCATCCTCTTCATCGAGCTCTGCACTGACATCGTGAGTTGCCCGGATACCTGGGTGCCCCCCCACCCATGGGTGCCCCCCCACCCCTGGGTGTCCATCACCTGGTCGTTGAGGTTCCTCACCCAGGAACTGGGGTTCTCCATATGGATGTTGAGGTTCTTCATCCCAGAATCTGGGTGCCTCACCTGCATGGTGAGGTCCTTCTTGGGTGCTGGGGTCCCTCCTGGGTGCTGGGGTCCCTCCTGGACACCTGGGTGCCCCCACACCTGGACACTGGGGTCCATCAACCAGTCCATCAACTGGTCGTTGAGGTTCCTCACCCAGGAACTGGGGTTCTCCATATGGATGTTGAGGTTCTTCATCCCAGAATCTGGGTGCCTCACCCGGATGGTGAGGTCCTTCTTGGGTGCTGGGGTCCCTCCTGGGTGCTGGGGTCTCTCCCGGACACCTGGGTGCCCCCACACCGCGGGGGGTCCATCAACTGGTCGTTGAGGTTCCTCACCCAGGAACTGGGGTTCTCCATATGGATGTTGAGGTTCTTCACCCAGGCATCTGGGTGCCTCCCCTGGGTGCTGGGGTCCTTCTTGGGTGCTGGGGTCCCTCCCGGGCACCTGGGTGCCCCCACACCGGGGGGAGTCCATCAACCAGTCCATCAACTGGTCGTTGAGGTTCCTCACCCAGAAACCGGAGTTCTCCGTATGGATGTTGAGGTTCTTCATCCCAGAATCTGGGTGCCTCACCCGGATGGTGAGGTCCTTCTTGGGTGCTGGGGTCCCTCCTGGGTGCTGGGGTCCTTCTTGGGTGCTGGGGTCCCTCCTGGACACCTGGGTGCCCCCACACCTGGACACTGGGGTCCATCAACCAGTCCATCAACTGGTCGTTGAGGTTCCTCACCCAGGAACCGGGGTTCTCCGTATGGATGTTGAGGTTCTTCATCCCAGAATCTGGGTGCCTCACCCGGATGGTGAGGTCCTTCTTGGGTGCTGGGGTCCCTCCTGGGTGCTGGGGTCCCTCCCGGGCACCTGGGTGCCCCCACACCTGGACACTGGGGTCCATCAACCAGTCCATCAACTGGTCGTTGAGGTTCCTCACCCAGGAACCAGGATTCTCCATATGGATGTTGAGGTTCTTCATCCCAGAATCTGGGTGCCTCCCCTGGGTGCTGGGGTCCTTCTTGGGTGCTGGGGTCCTTCTTGGGTGCTGGGGTCCCTCCAGGACACCTGGGTGCCCCCACACCGCGGGGGGTCCATCAACTGGTCGTTGAGGTTCCTCACCCAGGAACTGGGGTTCTCCGTATGGATGTTGAGGTTCTTCACCCAGAATCTGGGTGCCTCACCCGGATGGTGAGGTCCTTCTTGGGTGCTGGGGTCCTTCTTGGGTGCTGGGGTCCCTCCCGGGCACCTGGGTGCCCCCACACCTGGACACTGGGGTCCATCAACCAGTCCATCAACTGGTCGTTGAGGTTCCTCACCCAGGAACTGGGGTTCTCCATATGGATGTTGAGGTTCTTCATCCCAGAATCTGGGTGCCTCACCCGGATGGTGAGGTCCTTCTTGGGTGCTGGGGTCCCTCCTGGGTGCTGGGGTCTCTCCCGGACACCTGGGTGCCCCCACACCGCGGGGGGTCCATCAACTGGTCGTTGAGGTTCCTCACCCAGGAACTGGGGTTCTCCATATGGATGTTGAGGTTCTTCACCCAGGCATCTGGGTGCCTCCCCTGGGTGCTGGGGTCCTTCTTGGGTGCTGGGGTCCCTCCCAGACACTGGGGCCCCTCCCGGGCACCTGGGTGCCCCCACACCTGGACACTGGGGTCCATCAACCAGTCCATCAACTGGTCGTTGAGGTTCCTCACCCAGGAACCAGGATTCTCCATATGGATGTTGTTCTTCACCCAGGTATCTGGGTGCCTCCCCTGGGTGCTGGGGTCCTTCTTGGGTGCTGGGGTCCCTCCTGGGCACCTGGGTGCCCCCACACCTGGACACTGGGGTCCATCAACCAGTCCATCAACTGGTCGTTGAGGTTCCTCACCCAGGAACTGGGGTTCTCCATATGGATGTTGAGGTTCTTCATCCCAGAATCTGGGTGCCTCACCCGGATGGTGAGGTCCTTCTTGGGTGCTGGGGTCCCTCCTGGGTGCTGGGGGTCCCTCCCGGACACCTGGGTGCCCCCACACCGCGGGGGGTCCATCAACTGGTCGTTGAGGTTCCTCACCCAGGAACTGGGGTTCTCCGTATGGATGTTGAGGTTCTTCATCCCAGAATCTGGGTGCCTCACCTGCATGGTGAGGTCCTTCTTGGGTGCTGGGGTCCCTCCTGGGTGCTGGGATCCTTCTTGGGTGCTGGGGTCCCTCCTGGACACCTGGGTACCCCCACACGGGGTGGGGGGGGGTGGTCCATCAACCAGTCCATCAGCTGGTTGTTGAGGTTCCTCACCCAGGAACCGGGGTTCTCCGTATGGATGTTGAGGTTCTTCACCCAGGTATCTGGGTGCCTCCCCTGGGTGCTGGGGTCCCTCCTGGGTGCCGGGGGTCCCCACCCGGTCACCTGGGTCACCCGGGGGCTTTGGTCCACAGTTCCCTTCGGTCTCCTTGGCCTACGAGAGGGCAGAGAGTGACATCATGCACCTGAAACCCCGCAACCCACGACGCGACCGATTGGTCAACGAACCTTTGGCGGCTTATTCCTACTTCCAGATCGGTAGGACCCGGACACGGGGGTCCCGTCGTGTCCCCCCCCCCCGGCCCCGGGGTTGGGTGGGGGACCCAGGTGTTGGGGTCCCTCCAGGGGGAACCCCAGACACCTGGGTCTGTGGGTCCATGGGTCCTTGGCCACCTGGGTCCATGGCCACCTGGACATCTGGGTCCATGGGTCCCTGGCCACTTGTGTCCCCAGACACATGGGTCCATGGGTCACTGGCCACTCAGGTCCGTGGGTCCCTAGCCACCCAGACTCCTGAGTCCCTTGGTCCCGAGACACGTGGGTCCATGTGTCCCTGGCCACTTGGACACATGGGTCTGTGGGTCCCTGGCGACCTGGGTCCATGGCCACCTGGACATCTGCGTCCATGGGTCCCTGGCCACCCAGCTCCATGGGTCCCTGGCCACCCAGACTCCTGGGTCCCTTGGTCCCTGGCCACCCGGACTCCTGGGTCCATGGGTCCCTGGCCACCTGGGTCTCTGGCCACCTGGGTCCATGGGTCTCTTGGTCCCTGGCCACCCAGATGCCTGGGTCCCTTGGTCCTTGGCCACCCAGATGCTTGGGTCTGTGGGTGCCTGGCCACGTTGGGTCCATGGCCACCTGGGTCCCTGATTGCCCAGATTTCTGAGTCCGTTGGTCCCTGGCCACCCAGATGCCTGGGTCCATGGGTCCCTGGCCACCCGGGTCCCTGGCCACCCAGGTCCATGGGTGTCTAAGGCCCTGGCCACCTGGGTCTCTGGCCACCTGGCTCCATGGGTCTCTTGGTCCCTGGCCACCCATGTCCATGGGTCCCTGGCCACCCAGACGCCTGGGTCCCTTGGCCACCCAGATGCTTGGGTCTGTGGGTGCCTGGCCACGTGGGTCCATGGCCACCTGGGTCCATGGGTCCCTGGTTGCCCAGACTTCTGAGTCCATGGGTCTCTGGCCACCTGGGTCCATGGGTCTCTTGGTCCCTGGCCACCCATGTCCATGGGTCCCTGGCCACCTGGACTCCTGGGTCCCTTGGCCACCAAGACTCTTAGGTCCATGGGTCCTTGGCCACCCAGACGCTTGGGTCTGTGGGTGCCTGGCCACGTGGGTTCATGGCCACCTGGGTCCATGGGTCCCTGGTTGCCCAGACTCCTGGGTCCCTTGGTCCCTGGCCACCTGGACTCCTGGGTCCATGGGTCTCTGGCCACCTGGGTCCATGGGTCTCTTGGTCCCTGGCCACCCATGTCCATGGGTCCCTGGCCACATGGACTCCTGGGTCCCTTGGCCACCAAGACTCTTAGGTCTATGGGTCCTTGGCCACCCAGATGCTTGGGTCTGTGGGTGCCTGGCCACGTGGGTCCATGGGTCCCTGGTTGCCCAGACTTCTGAGTCCATGGGTCTCTGGCCACCTGGGTCCATGGGTCCCTGACCATCCATGTCCATGGGTCCCTGGCCACCTGGGTCCATGGGTCTCTTGGTCCCTGGCCATCCATGTCCATGGGTCCCTGGCCACCTGGACTCCTGGGTCCCTTGGCCACCAAGACTCTTAGGTCTATGGGTCCTTGGCCACCTAGATGCTTGGGTCTGTGGGTCCCTGGCCACCTGGGTTCATGGGTGCCTGGCCACCCCCCCACCCCTTTCCAGGTGCCATCCAGTCCTTCGCCGGCTTCACCGACTACTTCGTGGCCATGGCGCAGGAGGGTTGGTGGCCCCTGCTCTGCCTGGGGCTGCGCCCCCACTGGGAGGACACCCACGAGCAGGAGCTGCAGGACAGCTACGGCCAGCAATGGGTACGCGCCGCCCCACAGGCCCCTATAGGTGTCCGTCCCCCCACCCACCCACCTCGCTGACCTATATGTCCTATATGTCCCCCCCCCGACCCCCCCGTAGACCTTCGAGCAGCGCCGGTACCAGCAGTACACCTGCTACACCGTCTTCTTCATCAGCATCGAGATGTGCCAGATCGCCGACGTCCTCATCCGCAAGACCCGGCGCCTCTCCCTCTTCCAGCAGGGCCTCTTCCGGTGCCTATGGGGGCTATAGGGACCCTTCCGGTGCCTATGGGGTCTATGGGGGGCTCTTGGGTGCCTATGGGGGCTACAGGGGCTCTTCCGGTGCCTATGGGGTCTATGGGGGGCTCTTGGGTGCCTATGGGGGCTATAGGGGCCCTTCCGGTGCCTATGGGGTCTATGGGGGCTCTTCTGGTGCCTAAGGGGTCTATAGGGGCTATGGGGCTCTACTGGTGCCTATGGGGTCTATAGGGGCCCTTCCAGTGCCTATGGGGGCTATAGGGGCTATAGAGGCTATGGGGCTCTACTGGTGCCTATGGGGTCTATGGGGGCCCTTCCACTGCCTCTGGGAGCTATAGGGGCTCTTCCGGTGCCTATGGGGTCTATGGGGGCTCTTCTGGTGCCTAAGGGGTCTAGAGGGGCCATGGGGCTCTACTGGTGCCTATGGGGTCTATGGGGGCCCTTCCAGTGCCTATGGGGGCTATGGGGGGCTCTTGGGTGCCTATGGGGGCTATAGGGGCCCTTCTGGTGCCTATGGGGTCTATGGGGGGTTCTTGGGTGCCTATGGGGGCTATAGGGGCCCTTCCAGTGCCTATAGGGTCTATGGGGGCTCTTCTGGTGCCTAAGGGGTCTAGAGGGGCTATGGGGCTCTACTGGTGCCTATGGGGTCTATAGGGGCCCTTCCAGTGCCTATGGGGGCTATAGGGGCTATAGAGGCTATGGGGCTCTTCCCGTGCCTATGGGGTCTATGGGGGCCCTTCCAGTGCCTATGGGGGCTATAGGGGCTCTTCCGGTGCCTATGGGGTCTATGGGGGCCCTTCTGGTGCCTATGGGGTCTATAGGGGCTCTTCCGGTGCCTATGGGGTCTATAGGGGCTATGGGGCTCTACTGGTGCCTATGGGGGCTATAGGGGCCCTTCTAGTGCCTATGGGGTCTATAGGGGCCCTTCCGGTGCCTATGGGGTCTACAGGGGCTATGGGGCTCTTCCGGTGCCTATGGGGGCTATAGGAGCCCTTCCAGTGCCTATGGGGTCTATAGGGGCTATGGGGCCCTACTGGTGCCTATGGGGTCTATAGGGGCCCTTCTGGTGCCTATGGGGGCTATAGGGGCCCTTCCTGTGCCTATGGGGTCTATAGGGGCTATGGGGCTCTTCCGGTGCCTATAGGGTCTATGGGGGCTCTTCCAGTGCCTATGGGGTCTATAGGGGCCCTTCTGGTGCCTATGGGATCTATAGGGGCTCTTCCAATGCCTATGGGGTCTACAGGGTCCATGGGGCTCTGCCAGTGCCTATGGGGCTATAGGGGGCTATGGGGCCTCTTCTGTGCCTATCTATAACCCCGTGGTGCCTATGGGGATATACGGGGCTCTGCTATAGGAGCCTGTGCAGCACTATGGGTGCCCATGGGAGGGTGCCCGGGTGTGCTATAGGGGCCCATAGGGTGCCCATGGGGGTGCTATAGGTGCCCGGGGGGTGCTATAGGGGCCCAGGGGGTGCTATAGGTGCCCATGGGGGTGCCCAGGGGGTGCTATAGGTGCCCGGGGGGGTGCCCGGGGGGTGCTATAGGTGCCCAGGGGGTGCCCAGGGGGTGCTATAGGGGCCCGGGGGGTGCTATAGGTGCCCAGGGGGGTGCCCAGGGGGTGCTATAGGGGCCCAGGGGGTACTATATGTGCCCAGGGGGGTGTCCAGGGGGTGCTATAGGTGTCCATGGGGGTGCTATAGGTGCCCATGGGGGTGCCCAGGGGGTGCTATAGGTGCCCGGGGGGTGCTATAGGTGCCCAGGGGGTGCCCAGGGGGTGCTATAGGGGCCCGGGGGGTGCTATAGGTGCCCAGGGGGGTGCCCAGGGGGTGCTATAGGGTCCCAGGGGGTGCTATAGGTGCCCGGGGGGTGCTATAGGGGCCCATGGGGGTGCCCAGGGGGTGCTATAGGGGCCCGGGGGGTGCTATAGGTGCCCAGGGGGATGCCCAGGGGGTGCTATAGGGGCCCAGGGGGTGCTATAGGTGCCCAGGGGGGTGCCCAGAGGGTGCTATAGGTGCCCAGGGGTGCTATAGGTGCCCATGGGGGTGCCCAGGGGGTGCTATAGGGGCCCAGGGGGGTGCCCAGGGGGTGCTATAGGGGCCCAGGGGGTGCTATAGGTGCCCAGGGGGGGTGCCCAGGGGGTGTTATAGGTGCCCAGGGGGGTGCCCAGGGGGTGCTATAGGTGCCCAGGGGAGTGCTATAGGTGCCCAGGGGGGTGCCCATGGGGTGCTATAGGTGCCCAGGGGGTGCTATAGGTGCCCAGGGGGGTGCCCAGGGGGTGCTATAGGGTCCCAGGGGGTGCTATAGGGGCCCGGGGGGTGCTATAGGTGCCCAGGGGGGTGCCCAGGGGGTGCTATAGGTGCCCATGGGGGTGCTATAGGGGCCCAGGGGGGTGCCCAGGGGGTGCTATAGGGGCCCATAGGGTGCTCGGGGGGTGCTATAGGTGCCCGGGGGGTGCTATAGGGGCCCAGGGGGGTGCCCAGGGGGTGCTATAGGGGCCCATAGGGTGCTCGGGGGGTGCTATAGGTGCCCAGGGGGTGCTATAGGGGCCCGTCTCCCCGCAGGAACCGGATCCTGGTGATCGCCATCGTCTTCCAGGTCTCCATCGGCTGCTTCCTCTGCTACTGCCCCGGGATGCCCAACGTCTTCAACTTCATGCCCATCCGGTGGGGCCCGATCCCCGGGTGCCCTCCCGGACCCCCCCCCCCGGACCCCTGGGTCCCCTCCTGGAGTCTGGGTCCCCCCCCCCCGACCCCATTCCCGGACACCGTGTCCCCCCCCAACCCCCTCCCGGACACCTGGGTGCCCCCCTGGACCCCTGGGTCCCCTCCCGACCCCCTTCCCAGGCACCTGGGTGCCCCCCCGGACCCCTGGGTGCCCTCCCGAACCCCTCCCCGGACCCCTGGGTGCCCCCCAGACCCCTGGGTGCCCTCCAGACCCCATTCCCGGACCCCTGGGTGCCCCCCCCTGGAGTCCGGGTCCCCCCCCCCGACCCCATTCCCAGACCCCTGGGTGCCCCCCTGGACCCCTGGGTGCCCTCCCGACCCCCTCCCCAGACCCCTGGGTGCCCCCCCAGACCCCTGGGTGCCCCCCCTGGAGCCCGGGTCCCCCCCCCGACCCCATTCCCAGACACCTGGGACCCCATTCCCGGACACCGTGTCCCCCCCCTGACCCCCTTCCCAGATTCCTGGGTGCCCCCCGGACCCCTGGGTGCCCCCCTGGACCCCTGGATGCCCCCCCTGGAGTCTGGGTCCCCCCCCCGACCCCATTCCCGGACACCGTGTCCCCTCCCGACCCCCTTCCCAGACACTGGGTGCCCCCCCTGGAGACCTGGGTCCCCTCCCGACCCCCCCCCCCCCCCGGCCCCCTGCACCCCCTGACCGTGTCCCCCCCCCCCCCCCCCGTTTCCCCCCCCCCCCCCCAAGGTTCCAGTGGTGGTTGGTGCCGATGCCCTTCGGCCTCCTCATCCTCGTCTACGACGAGATTCGCAAACTGGGAGTCCGGAGACACCCGGGAAGTGAGTAGCCGGGTCCCGACACCTGGGTGCCCCCCCCCCCCCCCCCTCGGACACCTGGGTGCCCCCCCCCCCCCCACCCCTCACCCCTCTGTGTCTTTCCCCCCCCTCCAGGTTGGTGGGACCGAGAGCTTTACTATTGAGCTGGAGACTGATGTGTGCCCCGGACGCCTGGGGGGGGGCCCCCCCCCCCCCCAAAATATCTGGGTGTCCCCCCCCAAATATCTGGGTTCCCGCCCCCCCCAGATACCTGGATCCCTCCCCCCAAATACCTGGATCCCTCCCCGAATGCCTGACACCTCCCCCCCCCCCCAGTTACCTGGGTCCCCCCAACATGTGGGTGCCCCCCCCCCCCCCCCAAAACCTGGGTCCCTTCCTGGACACCTGGGGGCCCCCCCCCGAACATCTGCGCCCCCCCGCCCCCCAAACTCTTGGGTCCCACCAACACCTGGGTCGTCCCCCCCCCCCCCCCCCCCCGCCGGGTCCAATAAAACACTCTGGGTCTCTTTCCAATTAATTAAAAGCGCCGTTAATTTGGGGGGGGGGGGGTTGGGGGGTAAAGGACACCCCCAGGGGCAATAATGACCCCCCCCCAGGGGACAAAAAGGGGGGGTCAGGGCAGATAAAGACACCCCCCCCCCCAAAAGGGCAATAATGACCCCCCCCAGGGGGCAATAACACCCCACCGGGGGGAAATATTGAGCCCTTGAGGGGAAAAAAGGGGGTTCGGGGGGGTAATGGCCCCCCCAGGGGCAATAATGACCCCTCCCCAGGGGGCAATAACACCCCACCGGGGGGAAATATTGACCCCTTGAGGGGAAAAAAGGGGGTTCGGGGGGGTAATGGCCCCCCCAGGGGCAATAATGACCCCTCCAAGGCGGAAAAAAGGGGGAGTTAGAGAGGAAAAAGACCCCCCCAAGGGCAATAATGACCCCCCCAGGGGGTAAAAGGGGGGTCAGAGGGGTATTGACCCTCCCAGGGCCCGTTCTCACCCCCTGGACGAACCGCTTCTACCGTCGCCCCAGCGCCGGGCTTCGGTGGCCGCTGCGGGCCCAACCCCGGCAGCGGAGACCCCCGAACGGCCGCCATTTTTCCCCGGCCCCCCCCCCCCACTCCGCTTCCGCTTCCGCAGCGCCCCGCCCCGCCCCCGCCGCGCGCCCATTGGCCGCCGCCCGCTTCCATTCCCTGCGAAAGCCCTCTCCATTGGCCCGTCGCCGCCGTCAATCCCCAACACCCGCCCCCCCACACACACACCCCCTCGGGGAGGCGAGCCGACCAATCGGAGGTCGGCGAGGCCACGCGCCCGCGCTGCGATTGGCCCGCTCTCCCGCCAATCCGCCCGGGGTGGAAGCGGTTGCCATGGTGAAGACGCACCGGCTGCAGCACGTTAGTGGGGGCGTGGTCTGAGTAAAAGGGGCGTGGTCTGAGCAAAGGGGGTGTGGTCTGAGCAAAGGGGGCGTGGCCAGGGCTGACGCGCCCTCGGAGCTCCCCCCCACCAGGAAAACGCGGGGGCAAAAAATAGGGAAAACGGGGGAAAAAAATGGGGAAAATGGGGATAAAAACAGGGAAGGCGGGCACTTCCGGGACCCCTCCCACCTTAGCCCCGCCCCCTGCCTTAGCCCCGCCCCTCCCCGCGAGGCTTTGTAGCCAAAAATCGCTTTAATTCGCCCCATTCCGGGCCCAGCCCCCCCCCGGGGTGGGGGAGGGTTAATGCTCGTGGGTGGGGGCGGGGTCCCTCCCCCCCCCCCGCCCGGGGTCACGTGTCCTCCCCCACCTGACCCCGCCCCTCCCGGGGGCGGAGCCGAGAGGGCTCAGGGGGCGGGTCACCCCCATCCGCCAGCGTCCGTGATTGGTCCATCTGAGCGGCCCGCGGCGGCCCCTGATTGGCCGGCAGGCCCAGGGAGGCAATTGGCCGGTGGAAGGGCGGCGGCGCGAGGGGATTGGCTGCGGCCTCCCGGCCGGGCGACACCATTGGGTAGAGGCAGGCGGGGTCCAGGCAGGCATCAGCCAATGGCAGGGTGAGGGCGTGGCTGCCGGTGCATCCCATTGGCTGCCCGCCTCCAGCTTCCTGTTTCAGCGCCGGGCGGGGCCCCGGTCCTTGCACCCCATTGGCTGGCTCAGTGGAGTCTGCCCTCTGATTGGCTGCGGGAGGCGTCCAGGGGCGGGACCCAGGGGAGGCCCGGCCTGGGGGGGGGGGGGGGGCATGGGGGGGGGGTGTCAAGGGGTAGTATGACCCCCCCATGACCCCCTGACCCCCCCATGACCCCCCCTAAACCCTGGGACCCCCCCAGGACCCCCCCCCAAGGCCCCCAGGGACCCCCTCCCCCCCCCAATGCCCCCCCCAGACGCCCCCCCAAAACTCTCCCCCCCCCCCCCCCCATCCTTCTCACCGTTGGGGGCCGGGGGGGGCCCAGCGGGGGGGGCGGGGGGGGCCGGGGGGGCCGTGAGGCCTTTCCCCGCAGGATGTCGATGACCTGGAGGGGGGGGGGGGGGGGAAGGGGGGGGGGTCAGAGTCAGTTCCCCCCCCCCCCAAATCCCCCCAAAACCCACCTCTGCCCTCCCCCCCCCCCATCCCCCCACCCCCGCCACTGGCCCACACCTGCCGCCCGCTGGCCCCCCCATAGGCCCCCTCATGGCCCCCCCATCCCCCCCCCCCCAGTCGCCCGCACCTGCCACCCACTGGCCACCCCATTCCCCCCCCCATGGCCCCCCATGGCCCCCTCCACTCGCCCCCATCTGCCGCCCACTGGCCACCCCATAGGCCCCCCCATTCCCCCCCCCCCTCACTGGCCCGCACCTGCCGCCCGCTGGCCCCCCCATAGGCCCCCCCATTCCCCCCCCCCCACTGGCCCGCACCTGCCGCCCGCTGGCCCCCCCATTCCCCCCCCCATGACCCCCCCCATTCCCCCCCCCCCCTCACTCGCCCGCACCTGCCGCCCACTGGCCACCCCATAGGCCCCCCATGGCCCCCCCACCCCTCACTCGCCCGCACCTGCCACCCCCTGGCCCCCCCCATTCCCCCCCCCATGGCCCCCCATGGCCCCCCCCACTCGCCCCCATCTGCCGCCCACTGGCCCCCCCATGGCCCCCCCATTCCCCCCCCCCCTCAGTCGCCCGCACCTGCCACCCACCGGCCCCCCTCACGGCCCCCCCATTCCCCCCCCCCCCCCAGTCGCCCGCACCTGCCGCCCGCTGGCCCCCGGCTCCCCCATGGCCCCCCCATTCCCCCCCCCCAAGTCGCCCACACCTACCGCCCACTGGCCCCCCCATTCCCCCCCCCATGGCCCCCCCCACTCGCCCCCATCTGCCGCCCGCTGGCCACCCCATTCCCCCCCCCCCCCAGTCGCCCGCACCTGCCGCCCACTGGCCCCCCCATGACCCCCCCACTCCTCCCCCCCCTCACTGGCCCGCACCTGCCGCCCGCTGGCCCCCGGCTCCCCCATGGCCCCCCCATTCCCCCCCCCCAAGTCGCCCACACCTACCGCC
Organism: Fratercula arctica; assembly: GCA_947846985.1. Lineage (NCBI taxonomy): Eukaryota > Metazoa > Chordata > Aves > Charadriiformes > Alcidae > Fratercula > Fratercula arctica. The sequence goes on along the minus strand of CANTUZ010000014.1, from coordinate 9,750,191 downwards.
CACTGGCCCCCCCATTCCCCCCCCATGGCCCCCCCCACTCGCCCCATCTGCCGCCCGCTGGCCCCCCCATTCCCCCCCCCCGTCACTCGCCCGCACCTGCCGCCCACTGGCCCCCCCATAGGCCCCCCCATGACCCCCCCATTCCCCCCCCCATGACCCCCCCATTCCCCCCCCCCTCACTCGCCCGCACCTGCCGCCCGCTGGCCTCCCCATAGGCCCCCCCATGGCCCCCCCCATTCCCCCCCCCATGACCCCCCCCCCCCTCACTCGCCCGCACCTGCCGCCCGCTGGCCCCCGGCTCCCCCATGACCCCCCCCATTCCCCCCCATTCCCCCCCCATTCCCCCCCATCCCCCCCCCTCACTCGCCCGCACCTGCCACCCACTGGCCCCCCCATAGGCCCCCCCATGACCCCCCCCACTCCCCCCCCCTCACTGGCCCGCACCTGCCGCCCACTGGCCCCCCCATAGGCCCCCCCATGACCCCCCCCATCCCCCCCCCCCTCACTCGCCCGCACCTGCCGGCCCCTGGCCCCCGGCTCCCCCATGGCCCCCCCATTCCCCCCCCCCAAGTCGCCCACACCTACCGCCCACTGGCCCCCCATTCCCCCCCCCATGGCCCCCCCCACTCGCCCCCATCTGCCGCCCGCTGGCCCCCCCATTCCCCCCCCCCCGTCACTCGCCCGCACCTGCCGCCCACTGGCCCCCCCATAGGCCCCCCCATGACCCCCCCCATTCCCCCCCCCATGACCCCCCCATTCCCCCCCCCCTCACTCGCCCGCACCTGCCGCCCGCTGGCCCCCCCATTCCCCCCCCCATGGCCCCCCCATTCCCCCCCCCCTCAGTCGCCCGCACCTGCCGCCCGCTAGCCACCCCATAGGCCCCCCCATGACCCCCCCCACTCCCCCCCCCTCACTGGCCCGCACCTGCCGCCCACTGGCCCCCCCATAGGCCCCCCCATTCCCCCCCCATTCCCCCCCCCCTCACTCGCCCGCACCTGCCGCCCGCTGGCCCCCCCATTCCCCCCCCCATGACCCCCCCATTCCCCCCCCCATTCCCCCCCCCTCACTCGCCCGCACCTGCCGCCCCCTGGCCCCCCCATTCCCCCCCCCCCCACTCGCCCCCACCTGCCACCCACCGGCCCCCCTCACAGCTCCCCCATTCCCCCCCCCCCCTCACTCGCCCGCACCTGCCGCCCGCTGGCCCCCCCATAGGCCCCCCCATGGCCCCCCCACTCCCCCCCCCCCTCACTGGCCCGCACCTGCCGCCCGCTGGCCCCCCCATTCCCCCCCCCCATGACCCCCCCATTCCCCCCCCCCCCCCCAGTCGCCTGCACCTGCCGCCCACTGGCCACCCCATAGGCCCCCCCCATGGCCCCCCCCACTCCCCCCCCCTCACTGGCCCGCACCTGCCGCCCGCTGGCCCCCCCATAGGCCCCCTCATGCCCCCCCCCATGCCCCCCCCCCTCACTCGCCCGCACCTACCGCCCACTGGCCCCCCCATTCCCCCCCCCATGGCCCCCCCATTCCCCCCCCCATTCCCCCCCCCTCACTCGCCCGCACCTGCCGCCCGCTGGCCCCCCCATAGGCCCCCCCATTCCCCCCCCCCCACTCGCCCGCACCTGCCGCCCGCTGGCCCCCCCATAGGCCCCCCCATTCCCCCCCCCCTCACTCGCCCGCACCTGCCGCCCGCTGGCCACGGCGGCCGCCGTCTCGTTGTGCCCGTTGCGCAGCGCCAGGTCGGCCCCGCTCCGCAGCAGCAGCCGCAGCAGCGGCACCAGGCCCCGCCCCGCCGCCGCGTGCAGCGCCGTGCACCCCGCGTACGACTGCGCGTTGACGCAAGCGCCGCGCTGCCGGGGGGGGGGGGGGGGGTCACGCGGGGGCACGCGGGTCAGGGGTCAGCCCCGCCCCCCGCCCCTTCCAGAGAGCCCCAAACCCTCCCGAGACCCCCCCAAACCCCCCCTGAGACCCCAACCCCCCCCTCAGAGACCCCCCCCACAGACCCCAAACCCCCCCACAGACCCCCCAAATCCCCCCAGAGACCCCAAACCCCCCCTGAGACCCCAACCCCCCCCCTCAGAGACCCCCCCCACAGACCCCAAACCCCCCCACAGACCCCCCCAAATCCCCCTGAGACCCCCCAAATCCCCCCAGAGACCCCCAACCCCCCCCAGAGACCCCCAAAATCCCCCTCAGAGACCCCCAACCCCCCCCAGAGACCCCTCCCACAGACCCCAAACCCCCCCACAGACCCCCCAACCCCCCCCACAGACCCCAAACCCCCCACAGACCCCCCACCCCCCCCCGAGACCCCCAAAATCCCCGAGACCCCCAAACCCCCCCCTGAGACCCCCAAAATCCCCCTCAGAGACCCCAAACCCCCCCTGAGACCCCAACCCCCCCCCTCAGAGACCCCCCCCACAGACCCCAAACCCCCCCACAGACCCCCCAAATCCCCCTGAGACCCCCCAACCCCCCCCAGAGACCCCCCCCAGACCCCAACCCCCCCAGAGACCCCCAAAATCCCCCTCAAAGACCCCCCCAACCCCCCCAGAGACCCCCCCCAGACCCCAACCCCCCCCCAGAGACCCCCAAAGTCCCCCTCAGAGACCCCCCAACCCCCCCCCAGACCCCAAACCCCCCCACAGACCCCCCAAATCCCCCTGAGACCCCCCAACCCCCCCAGAGACCCCAACCCCCCCTCAAGACCCCCCCCCACAGACCCCAAACCCCCCCACAGACCCCCCAAATCCCCCTGAGACCCCCCAAAATCCCCCTCAGAGACCCCCCAACCCCCCCCCCGACCCCAAACCCCCCCACAGACCCCCCAAATCCCCCTGAGACCCCCCAACCCCCCCCAGAGACCCCAAACCCCCCCTGAGACCCCAACCCCCCCCTCAGAGACCCCCCCCACAGACCCCAAACCCCCCCCAAGACCCCCCCAAATCCCCCTGAGACCCCAAACCCCCCCTCAGAGACCTCAAAGCCCCCACAGACCCCCCCAACCCCCCCAGAGACCCCCAAAACCCCCCCAGGACCCCTCAAACCAGCCCAGAGCCCCCCCAAAGCCCCCCTGAGCCCCCCCCAAACCCCCCCCCAGCCCCCCCCAGCCCCCCCCAAACCCCCCCTGAGCCCCCAAACTCCCCCGAGACCCCCAAACACCCCCCCAGGCCCCCTCAAACCAGCCCAGAGCCCCCCCAAAGCCCCCCCCCGAGCCCCCCCCCAGCCCCCCAAACCCCCCCAAATCCCAACGCCCCCCCAAACGCCCCCCCCAGAGCCCCCCAACCCCCCCAGAGACCCCCAAAACCCCCCCAGGACCCCTCAAACCAGCCCAGAGCCCCCCCCAGCCCCCCCAAACCCCCCCAAATCCCAACGCCCCCCCCAGAGCCCCCCCAGCCCCCCCAAACCCCCCCAAATCCCAACACCCCCCCAAACGCCCCCCCAGAGCCCCCCAAACTCCCTCGAGCTCCCCCAACCCCCCCCCAGAGGCCCCCAAACCCCCCCTGAGCCCCCCAAAGCCCCCTCCGAGACCCCCAAAACCCCCCCAGGACCCCTCAAACCAGCCCAGAGCCCCCCAAAGCCCCCCCCCGAGCCCCCCCCAGCCCCCCCAACCCCCCCCAAATCCCAACACCCCCCCTAACGCCCCCCCCAGACCCCCCCACCCCCCCCCGAGACCCCCAAAACCCCCCCAGGACCCCTCAAACCAGCCCAGAGCCCCCCCAAAGCCCCCCCCCGAGCCCCCCCCAGCCCCCCCAAACCCCCCCAAATCCCAACATCCCCCCAAACGCCCCCCCCAGAGCCCCCCCAGCCCCCCCAAACCCCCCCAAATCCCAACGCCCCCCCAAACGCCCCCCCCAGAGCCCCCCCAACCCCCCCCCAGAGGCCCCCAAACGCCCCCCCCAGAGCCCCCCAACCCCCCCCCGAGACCCCCAAAACCCCCCCAGGACCCCTCAAACCAGCCCAGAGCCCCCCCAAACCCCCCCCTCGAGTCCCCCCCAGCCCCCCCAAACCCCCCCAAATCCCAACACCCCCCCAAAATGCCCCCCCCGAGCCCCCCAAACTCCCCCGAGCCCCCCCAACCCCCCCCAGAGGCCCCCAAATGCCCCCCCCAGAGCCCCCCAAACTCCCTCAAGCCCCCCAACCCCCCCCTGAGCCCCCCCAAAACCCCCCCAGGACCCCTCAAACCAGCCCAGAGCCCCCCCAACCCCCCCCAGAGCCCCCCCCAGCCCCCCCAAACCCCCCCAAATCCCAACACCCCCCCAAACGCCCCCCCCGAGCCCCCCAAACTCCCCCGAGCCCCCCCAACCCCCCCCAGAGCCCCCCAAATGCCCCCCCCAGAGCCCCCCAAACTCCCTCAAGCCCCCCCAACCCCCCCCTGAGCCCCCCCAAAACCCCCCCAGGACCCCTCAAACCAGCCCAGAGCCCCCCAACCCCCCCCCAGAGCCCCCCCAGCCCCCCCAAACCTCCCCAAATCCCAACACCCCCCCAAACGCCCCCCCAGAGCCCCCCCAACCCCCCCCAGAGACCCCCAAAACCCCCCAGGACCCCTCAAACCAGCCCAGAGCCCCCCCCAGCCCCCCCAAATCCCCCCAAACCCCAACACCCCCCCAAACGCCCCCCCCAGAGCCCCCCAAACTCCCTCAAGCCCCCCCAACCCCCCCCGAGCCCCCCCAAAACCCCCCCAGGACCCCTCAAACCAGCCCAGAGCCCCCCCAAAGCCCCCCCCCGAGCCCCCCCCCAGTCCCCCCAAACCCCCCCAAATCCCAACGCCCCCCCAAACGCCCCCCCCAGAGCCCCCCAATCCCCCCCCCCGAGACCCCCAAAACCCCCCCAGGACCCCTCAAACCAGCCCAGAGCCCCCCCCAGCCCCCCCAAACCCCCCCAAATCCCAACGCCCCCCTCCAGAGCCCCCCCCAGCCCCCCCAAACCCCCCCAAATCCCAACACCCCCCCAAACGCCCCCCCCAGAGCCCCCCAAACTCCCTCGAGCTCCCCCCAACCCCCCCCAGAGCCCCCCAAACCCCCCCTGAGCCCCCCAAAGCCCCCCCCAGAGGCCCCCAAAACCCCCCCAGGACCCCTCAAACCAGCCCAAAGCCCCCCCCCGAGCCCCCCCCCAGCCCCCCCCAGCCCCCCCACCTGGATGAGCAGCTCCGCCATCTCCAGGCTGTTGTTCTCCACCGCCTGCAGCAGCGCCGAGCGCCCGCTCTTGATGTCCTGGGGGGGGGGGGGGGCACGGGGGGGGGGGGGTGTCAGGGGACCCCCCCAACGCCCCCGACACCCCCCACCCGACCCTGGGTCCCCCCCCCCCACCCCCAACCCCCTCCGATCTCCCCCACCGGGCCCCCCAAAAGCCCCCCCCCAGAGCACACACCCCCCCCCCCCGTGCCCCCCATGTGTGTGTGGCCCCCCCCCGAGATACCCAAAAGCCCCCCCCATGGAGCACCCCCTACCCCATGGAGCCCCCCCAGGAGCCCCAAAAGCCCCCCCAGAGCCCCCCCCCCCCCGTGCCCAGAGCCCCCCAACACCCTGTGGAGCCCCCCCGGGACCCCCAAAAGCCCCCCCAGAGCCCCCCCCCTCAAGCCCCCAGAACACCCCCCTGCCCCCCCCCCGTGCCCCCCATGTGTCCCCCCCCCCCGTGCCCCCCCCGTCCCCAGAGCCCCCCAGGACACCCCCCATGGAGCCCCCCCCGAGCCCATGGAGCCCCCCCCGGGACCCCCAAAAGCCCCCCCAGAGCCCCCCCCAGCCCTTTATGACAATTCCAAGCCCTTCCCTGCCCTCTTTTGACCCCCAAATATCAGTTTCAAGTCCCCCCCCCAAGCCCTAAATATCGGTTTCAATGCCCCCCCCGACCCCTAAAAGACCCCAAATATGGATTTCAAGCCCCCCCACAAGCCCTAAATATCAGTTTCAAGGCCCCCCCGACCACTAAAAGACCCCAAATATGGGTTTCAAGCCCCCCCCAAGCCCTAAATACCAGTTTCAAGGCCCCCCCGACCACTAAAAGACCCCACATATGGTTTCCAAGCCCCCCCCAAGCCCTAAATATCAGTTTCAAGGCCCCCCCGACCACTAAAAGACCCCACATATGGGTTTCAAGCCCCCCCCAAGCCCTAAATATCAGTTTCAAGGCCCCCCGACCCCTAAAACACCCAAATATGGTTTCCAAGCCCCCCCCAAGCCCTAAATATCAGTTTCAAGGTCCCCCTGACCCCTAAAACACCCCAAATATGGGTTTTAAGCCCCCCCCCCAGCCCTAAATGACCCCAAATATCACTTTCAAGCTCCCCCCCACCCCGTGCCCCCCCGTGCCCCCCCCCCGCCCCCACCACGGCGTCGATGTCGGCCCCGTGCTCCAGCAGCAACAGGACGCTCTCGCGGGCGCCGGCGCCGACGGCCACGTGCAGGGGGGTCAGGCCTGGGGGGGGGGGGGCAAGGGGGGGGGGTCATGGGGGGGGTCAGCCCCCCAAGACACCCCCCCTCCCCCCACCTCGAGATAACCCCCCCCCCAATCCCCCCCCCGCCGCACCCTTCCCCCCCCCAACCGCCCCATTCCCCTGCCCCCCCCCGTGTGTCCCCCCCCCCCATTCCCGTGTCCCCCCCCTTTAACCCCCAACCCCTCCATTCCCGTGCCCCCCCCACCCCGTGTGTCCCCCCCATTCCTGTGTCCCCCCACCTTTAACCCCCCCATTTCCCCCCCACCTCCCCCTTCCCCCCCCATTCCCCCCCCCTTCCACCCCGTGTCCCCCCCTTAACCCCCCCTTTCCCGCCCTTCCCCCCCCATTTCCCCCCCCATTCCCCCCCTCCCCCTTTCCACCCCGTGTCCCCCCTTTAACCCCCCCTTTCCCCCCCTTCCCCCCCCCTTTCCCCCCCCGTCCCCCCCCCACCTCCCCCTTTCCCCCCCCATTTCCCCCCCCGTCCCCCCCCTTTTCCCCCCCCACCTCCCCCTTTCCCCCCCCCATTTCCCCCCCCGTCCCCCCCCATTTCGGCCCCCCCCTCCCCCTTTCCCCCCCCATTTCCCCCCGCCATTTCCCCCCCTCCCCCTTTCCACCCCGTGTCCCCCCCTTAACCCCCCCTTTCCCCCCCCATTTCCCCCTTAACCCCCCCCTTCTCCCCCCCACCTCCCCCTTCCCCCCCCTTTCCACCCCGTGTCCCCCCCTTAACCCCCCCTTCCCCCCCCCATTTCCCCCCCCCCTTTCCCCCCCCATTTCCCCCTTAACCCCCCCCTTCCCCCCCCATTTCCCCCCCCGTGTCCCCCCCATTCCCCCCCCCTTAACCCCCCTTCCCCCCCCATTTCGACCCCCCCCTTCCCCTTTCCCCCCCCATTTCCCCCCCCTTCCCCCCCCATTTCCGCCCCCACCTCCCCCTTCCCCCCCCATTTCCCCCCCCCATTTCCCCCCCTCCCCCTTTCCACCCCGTGTCCCCCCCTTTCCCCCCCTTCCCCCCCCATTTCGACCCCCCCCTCCCCCTTTCCCCCCCCCATTTCCCCCCTTAACCCCCCCCTTCCCCCCCCCACCCCCCCCCCCCGCGCTCACCCTCGTAGTTCCGCGCCTGCAGGTCGGGCCCCCCCCCGCGCCCCCCCCCCCGCAGCAGCTCGCGCAGGCAGCGGGGGCTCGGGCTCTCACAGGCCAAATGCGCCGCGGTGCGGCCCAGCCGGTCCCGGGCCACCGGCGACGCCCCGTGGGCCACCAGTAGCCGCACGAGCCCCGGTTGCCCCGTGATCACGGCCAAGTGCAGCGGCGTCTGGGGGGGGGGGCAGAGAGTGGGGGGAGGGGGTCAGGAAGGGGGGGGGGGGGCAAAGGGGGGGGGTCCGGGGGGGGGAGAATGGGGGGTCGGGGGGGGCAAAGGGGGGGGTCAGAGGGGAGTAATGGGGGGTCGGGGGGGCAAAGGGGGTGTCTGGGGGGGGGGGGGTCAGGGAGGGGGGGGGGCAAAGGGGGGGGGGTCCGGGGGGGTCGGGGGGGGGAGAATGGGGGGTCGGGGGGGGCAAAGGGGGGGGTCAGAGGGGAGTAATGGGGGGTCGGGGGGGCAAAGGGGGTGTCTGGGGGGGGGGGGCAGAGGGGGGGGGGTCAGGGAGGGGGGGGGGGCAAAGGGGGGGGGGTCCGGGGGGGTCGGGGGGGGGAGAATGGGGGGTCGGGGGGGGCAAAGGGGGGGTCTGGGGGGGTCGGGGGGGGGGTCAGAGGGGAGTAATGGGGGGTCGGGGGGGCAAAGGGGGTGTCTGGGGGGGGGGCGGGGGGGGGGGTCAGGGAGGGGGGGGGGCAAAGGGGGGGGGGTCCGGGGGGGTCGGGGGGGGGAGAATGGGGGGTCGGGGGGGGCAAAGGGGGGGGTCAGAGGGGAGTAATGGGATGTCAGGGGGGGCAAAGGGGGGGTCTGGGGGGTCGGGGGGGGCAAAGGGGGGTCGGGGAGGGAGAATGGGGGGGCGGGGGGGTCGGGGGGGGGCAAAGGGGGGGCCTGGAGGGGTCAGGGGTGGCGGGGGGGTCAGAGGGGGGGCAAAGGGGGGGTCTGGGGGTGTCGGGGGGGGAGAATGGGGGGACGGGGGGGTCGGGGGGGGCAAAGGGGGGGTCAGGGGTGGAAAGGGGGGGGGTCAGAGGGGAGTAATGGGGTGTCGGGGGGGCAAAAGGGGGGGCCTGGGGGGGAGAATGGGGTGGCGGGGGGGTCAGAGGGGGGGCAAAGGGGGGGTCTGGGGGGGGCGGGGGGGGAGAACGGGGGGGTCAGCGCGGGGGGGGGGACAGCGAAATGGAGGGGGGGGTGGGGGGGGGGGGAAGATGGGGGGGGGGGGGCCGTAGGGATGAGGGAGGAATGGGGGGGGGGGGGCGATGGGGGGGTTCAGGGGCAGCCCCCCCCCCCCCCCCCCGTGCCCCCCCCCCGCCCCCACCTGCCGCAGCCGGTTGTAGACGTCCAGGTCGCGCCCCCCCCGCAGGAAGAGCCCCACCAGGCGCCGGGCCACCCCCAGGGCCCCCTGGGCCACCGCGATGTGCAGCGCCCTGGGGGGGGACACGGGGGGGGGGGGGACACCGGGTCAGAGGGGGGGGGACACGGGGGGGGGGGGGGGGACAGGGACATGGGGGGGGGGGGGGGGGGGGGGGGACACCGGGTCGGGGGGGGGACACGGGGGGGGGGGGGACGGGGACATGGGGGGGGGGGGACACACCGGGTCGGGGGGGGGACACACACCAGGTCGAGGGGGGGAGACAGGGACATGGGGGGGGGGGACACCGGGTCAGAGGGGGGGGGACAACTGGGGGGGGGGGGGGGGGACAGGGACATGGAGGGGGGGGGGACACACACCGGGGCAGAGGGGGGGGGACACGGGGTGGGGGGGGGACAGGGACATGGGGGGGGGAAACACACCGGGTCGGGGGGGGGGGGGACACCGGGGGGAGGGGACAGGGACACGGGGGGGGGGGGACACCGGGTCAGAGGGGGGAGGGGACAGGGACATGGGGGGGGAGGACACCGGGTCAGAGGGGGGGGGACACGGACATGGGGGGGGGGACACACACCGGGTCGGGGGGGGGACACCGAGGGGGGGGGGACAGGGACACGGGGGGGGGGACACACCGGGTCGGGGGGGGGGGACGACACACAGGGACACGGGGGGGGACACCGGCTCAGAGGGGGGGGTACAGAGACATGGGGGGGGGGACACCGGCTCAGAGGGGGGGGGACACGGTGGGGGGGGGGGACACACCGGGACAAGGAGGGGGGACACCGAGGCACAGGGGGGGGGACACCGGGGGGGGACACCAGCTCAGAGGGGGGAGGGGGACACGGGGGGGGACAAGGGACATGGGGGGGACACACACACCGGGTCGGGGGGGGGGGACACGCAGGGACACGGGGGGGGGGGACACCGAGTCAAAGGGGGGGGGGACACGGGGACAAGGAGGGGGGACACATCGTGGGGGGGGGGAGACGGGGGGGGTCACGAGAGGACACGAGGCCGCGGGGTCATGTGGGGACACGGCGACGCGCGCGGCCCGGGGGGGGGGGGGGGGTGGTCACGGAGGGGGGGGGGGGGCGGCGGGGGAGGAGGAAGCCGCCCCTCCCCCAGCGCTTCCAGTAAAGGGGCGTGGCCGGGGCGGTGACGTCACGGCGGGGGGGGGCGTGGCCGGGGCAGCCCAAAGGGCCGGGGATTCCCCGCGGGAGGGGAAGGGGAGGGGGGGGGGGGAGACGGGAGGGGGGGGGTTCCCGTCGAGGGTGGGGGGGGGCCGGGGGGGACCTCGGGGAGGGGGGGGGATTCTTTGAGGTGTCCCCGGGGGGGGGGGGTCCCCATTAGGGGTCTCCTTTGGGGGGGGTTCCCGAGGTGGGGGGAGGGGGGGGGGGGGGGTGTATCCGGGGCATCCCCATTGGAGGGTCCCACCGGGGGGGGGGGGGGGGGCCACTGGGGGGGGGGGGGGGGGCGTGTCTCCTTTGAGGGGTCCCTGGGGGGGGGGGGCATTAAGGGGGGGTCCCACTGGGAGGGTCCCCGTGGAGGGGGGAGGGGCGGGGGGGGGGCCTATTGAGGGGTTCCCGGGGGGGGGGGTGTCTCCTTTAAGGTTTCCCCGGGGGGGGGGGTGTCCCCATTAGGGGTCTCCCTGGGGGGGTGTCCCACTGGGAGGGTCCCCGTCGGGGGGGGGCCTATTGCGAGGTTCCCTGGGGGGGGGTTGGGGGGGGGGGGTGTCTCCTTTGAGGGGCCCCCCCGAGGGGGGTCCCGCTGGGGGGGTGGGGGTGTCTGTGGGGGGGGTGTCTGTGGGGGGGGGGGTGTCTGTGGGGGGGGGTCTGGGGGGGGTGTCTGTGGGGGGGGTGTCTGTGGGGGGGGGGGGGGTGTAGGGGGGGGGGGTGGTCTGGGGGGGGGGGTCTATGGGGGGGCGTCCCTGTGGGGGGTGTCTATGGGGGGGGGGGTCAGTGGGGGGGGTGTCAGGGGGGTGTCCTGGGGGGGGTGTCTATGGGGAGGGGTGTCTTGAGGGGGGGGGTCTGTGGGGGGGGTGTCATGGGGGGGGTTCATATGGGGGGGGTGTCTTCATGGGGGGGGGTGTCTATGGGGGGGGGTGTCTATGGGGGGGTGTCTATGGGGGGGGGTGTCTGGGGGGGGGTACGGGGGGGTGTCTACGGGGGGGGTCTATGGGGGGGTTGTCTATGGGGGGGTGTCTATGGGGGGGGGTTATGGGGGGGGTGTCTGTGGGGGGGGTGTCTAATGGGGGGTGGTCGGTGGGGGGGGGTGTCGGGGGTGGGGGGGTGTTCTATGGGGGGGGTTGTCTATGGGGGGTTTCTATGGGGGGGGTGTCTATGGGGGGGTGTTCGGGGGGGGGGTGCTATGGGGGGGGTGTCGTAGTAGGGGGAGCGGCCCCGCCTGCTGTTAGGGGGGGTGTCTTCTGGGGGGCGCCTTACTGGGGGGGTGGTGTCTATGGGGTGGGCGGTGTCTGGGGGGGGTCTAGGGGGGGTGTCCTATGGGGGGGGGTCTATGGGGGGGGGTCCTTATGGGGGGGGGTCCCCTGACTCACAGTGTCCGGGCCGTCCTCGTCCTGCCACGGTGGCGGCACCGGCGATATCGGCCGGCCAGTTGCCGTTTCCGGGGGGGTCCTAACAGGGCCAGGGGGGCGCGGGGGGGCCCAGAGGCCAACACCCCCGGGGGGGCCCCCCAGCCCCGGCCGCGTCCGGCCCCACCCCAGCAGCGGCACAGCGGCAGGCTCCCCCCGCAGCCCTTGCGCGGGCGCTTCGTTAAAAACGGGGGGGGGGGGGGGGGGGGGGCTTGGCGGACCCCCCCCCCCAACGCCCCCACCCCCCTCCCAACCCCACCCAAACGAGAGGACCCCCCTGTGGGTGGGGGGTGGGGGGGGGGGGACGAAGGGGGGGGGGTCTCACAACCTGAGAAGAAGGCGCCGGGAGGGGGGGGGGGTCGAAGCTGAGCCCCGGAGGAATGGGGGGGGCCAGCTGGGGGGAGCGTCGCGGGCCCGCTTTCCCCCGGGGGGGTCCGTGCCCCCGGGGGGGGTCCGTGCCCCTGAGGGGGGGGGGGGATTCCACCAACGCCCCCCTCATCGCCGAACGCCGCTTCCGAAGATGGCCAAACGCAAAGCTTCGGGGGACCCGAAGCGTTGCCGGGGGGTGGTCCCGCGGTGAGGTCGCGGCGAGAATCCACTGGGCAGGCTCCTCCCCATTGGGGGCGGGGGGGGGGGTGGGTGGGGGGGATGTGTGTGGTGGTGTGTCTCCGGCTCGTTGTGTGGGCCCCCCCCCCCCCTACATACCGCCGCCACGGACAACCTGGGTGTACCCCCCTCCCTCCCCTGACAGACGACCTGGGGGTCCCCCCCCCCCCCCCCGGCCGTCTGGTCCCCGCCGCCGAAGCGGAGCAGCGACCCCGGGGACTTCCCCGCCGGCAGCGACGGGGCTTTGGGGCCCCCCCAAGCCACGCCCCCGGACACGCCCCCTCTCCGGCTTGGCCACGCCACTTCCCGTTTTATCCGTGCCCCTCCTCGGCTTGCCACCGCCCCTCTCCGGCTTGGCCACGCCCCCTTCCCCGTTTTGCCCGTGCCCGCCTCCGCGCTTGGCCACGCCCCCACCCCGTGCTTGGCCACGCCCCCTTCCCCGTTTATCCGTGCCCTCCTTCGTGCTTGGCCACGCCCCCTCTCCGGCTTGGCCACGCCCCCTTCCCCGTTTTGCCCGTGCCCTCCTCCGTGCTTGGCCACGCCCCCTCTCCGGCTTGGCCACGCCCCCTTCCCCGTTTTGCCGGCCCTCCCCCGCGCTTAGGCCACGCACCCACCCGTGCTTGGGCCACGCACCATTCCCCGTTATCGTGGCACTCCTTCGTGCTTGGCCACGCCCCCACCCCGTGCTTGGCCACGCCCCTTCCCGTTTACCCGTGCCCTCCTCCGCGCTTGGCCACGCCCCCCCCCCGTGCTTGGCCACGCCCCTTCCCCGTTTTACCCGTGCCCTCCTCCGCGCTTGGCCACGCCCCCACCCCGTGCTTGGCCACGCCCCCCTCCGGGTTGGCCACGCGTCTCCCTTCCCTGTGTGTCCCCCCCCCCACCACCGCCCGCCACCACGCCCCCTTTTCCGCTTCGCCCCGCCCATAACCACGCCCCCCTCGAGGGGGGGCGGGGGGTTCCCGCCGGAGGCCCGCCCCCTCCCAGGTGCCGGCTCTGCCCCCGGCGGACGGGCGGGTGCGCAGCACCCTCCCGCCGCCCTCCCCCCACCCCGGGCCCAAACCGAGGGGGGGGGGGGACCACCGTGTGCTACCCCCCCCCCCCCACCGAACACCCCCCCCCATACCACCCCCACCTCTGCGGCCCCCCCGAAACCGCCCTGCGTAAGGGGTGTCCCCCCCCCCCCCCGGTGCGCACACGCGTTGACAGGCCGGTGACTAAGCCCTCGCCTGGGGGCGCTGGAGCAGAGTCGCACTCCGCGGCATGGGACCCCCCTGGGGCCGGCCACACACCGGCCCCCCCCGGTACAAACCGGCCCCCCGGGAACGGGGACCCCCTCCCCAGCGAACCTACCCCCGTCTCTCCGCGCCCCAGCGGGGCTTCCCGGGCCGCCGGCCCCCCCGGTCCCCCCCCCCGGTCCTGCCGGGCTGGTGGCCGGGGCCTTGTGAGGGCTCCTGCTGGCCTTGGCATTGGGCACCGCGCTGCACGGCGGGTCCGGGGGGGGGGGGGGGGGGGCCCCCCAAAGCGCGACGCCCAGGGGTAAGGCGTCACCCTCCGGGGGCGGGGGGGGGTGTCCGTTCCCCCCCCCCAACCCGGGACACCCGGGGCCCCTCGCGCACCTGGGGTATAACCAGGGCCTCATGGGTGTCACCCCCCCCCAAAAAGGGTCCCTGGGTCCCCCAAGTGTCCCCTTTGGACCCCCCGGGGTGTCCCCCCCCCCCACCCCCCACTCATGGGTCCCTCTGTCCCTGGGGTCCACCAGGGCTCCTGGGTTGTCACCCCCCCGCCCCCCCACCCCCCAAAAGGGGTCCCCCAAGTGTTCCCCTTTCGGACCCCCCGGTGGTGTCCCCCCCCCCCCACTCCTGGGTCCCCTCTGTCCCCTGGGGGTTGTCGTTCACCCCCCCCCCAATCTTGGGTCCCGGAACCCTGGGGGGCCCCCCACCCCCCAGGACTCTGGGGTCCCACAGGGCTCATGGGGTGTCACCCCCCCACAAAAGATCCAGGGGCACCACAGTGTCCCCTTCCAGACCCCCCCGTTGTGTCCCCCCCCCCCCCACCCTGGGTCCCTTCGGTCCCCTGGGAGGCCCCCCACCGCCAGAAACTGGGGTGTCCCCCCCCCCCAGACACCACGGTCCCTCGGTCCCTGGGGGTGTCGTTCCCCCCCCCCCCCCCCTTGGGTCCCCTGTGGACCCCCTGGGGGCCCCCCCCCAAACTTGGGGTCCCACCAGGGCTCCTGGGTGTCACCCCCCCCAAAGGGTCCCTGGGTCCCCCCAGTGTCCCCTTCGGACCCCCCGGGTGTGTCCCCCCCCCCCCCACTCCTGGTGTCCACTCTGTCCTGGGAGCCCCCCCCGCAGACACTGGGGTGGCACCCCCCCCGGACACCGGGTCCCTCTGTCCCCTGGGGTCACCTGGGTCCCCTGGTGTCACCCCCCGCGCCCCCACCCCACAAGGGGTCCCCCCCAGTGTCGACCCTTGGACCCCCCGCGGTCCCCCCCCCACAGCTCTTGGGTCCCTGTGACCCCTGACGGGAGCCCCCCCCCCCCAGACACTGGGGTGTGTCCCCCCCCCGGACACCGGGGTCCCCTCTGTCCCCTGGGGTCCCACCAGGGCTCCTGGGTGTCACCCCCCCCCCCCCCCCCCCCCCTTGGACTCCTGGGTCCCCCCCTGGATTCTGGGGTCCCCTGTGACCCCTGGGGGGGGTGTGTCCCCCCCCCCCCCGAGTCCCCTGTGACCCCTGGGGGCCCCCCCTAGACCCCGGGGTCCCCTCTGTCCCTGGGGTGTGTGTGTTGTTCCCCCCCCGCCCCGGGTCCCCTCTGTCCCCTGGGGGTGCCCCCCCCCCCCCCCAGACACCTGGGTCCCCTTGGGGGGGGGTGGGTGTCCCCCAGCCACCAGAGCCCCCCCCCCGGACACTGGGGTCCCCCCAATCACCCTCTCCTGGGTGTCACCCCCCCCTCCCCCCCCAAGGATCCCTGGGTCCCCCCAATCCCTTCCCCCCCCCCCCACACTCCTGGGTCCTGCCCCCCCCCCCCCCCACGACTCCCCGGCTCTTTGCAGGGACCCCCGGAGCCGCCGGCCCGGGGGGGGGAAACCCGCGACCCCCCAGGACGGTGGGTGCTGGGCGCAGAGGCCGGGGGCCCCCCCGGAGCCTGGGGCCCCCCCGGGAGAGGAGACGGGGAGGTACGAAAGGGCGGAGCCACCCCCAGGGCTGAGGCCACGCCCCCCCGGGCAGGCCCCGCCCCCGCCACCCCCCCCCCCCAGCCCCCCCCCCGAGCCCCGACCCCCCCCCCAGGGATTAAAGAGCCGCAGCCCCCGCCCCCCCCCGCCCGGTCGAATTGGGGGGGGGGGGGGCGGGGTGATGGGGGGGGGGGGGGGCTGGGGAGGTGCTTGGGGGGCTGGGGAGGGGGCTGGGGGGGGGGAATTGGGGGTCTGGGGGGGGGCTAAGGGTGGGGAGGGGGGCCTGAGGGGGGGCTGGGGGGGGAATTGGGGGTCCGGGGGGGCCTGAGGGGGGGCTGGGGGGGGAAATTGGGGGGCCGGGGGGGCCTGAGGGGGGGCTGGGGGCAGATAGAGGGGGGGTGGGGATCCGGGGGGGGGAATCTGGGGGGGAAATTGGGGGGCTGGGGGGGGCCTGAGAGGGAGATGGGGGGGGATGGAGGGGGGTTAAGGGTCTGGGGGGGGGAATTGGGGGTCCGGGGGGGCCTGAGGGGGGGCTGGGGGGGGATTAGGAGGGGGGTGTTTTTTTTGGGGGGGGGGAATTTTTTTTTTTTTTCCGGGTGGGGGGATCTCTGGGTGGGAAATTATTGGGGGGCTTGGGGATCACGGGGGGGGGGGCTGGGGGGGCCTATGAGAGGGAGATGGGGGGGGGGATGGAGGGGGGTTTAAGGGTCTGGGGGGGGGCATTGGGGGTCCGGGGGCCTGAGACGGCCTGCTTGAGGGGTGCTGGGGGGGTGAAAAGAGGGGGTTTTGGGGACTCGGTGGGGGGGGATCTGAGGGGGGAAATTGGGGGGCTGGGGATCCGGCGGGTGGGATCTGGGCGGAAATTGGGGGACTGGGGGGCCCTGAGGGGGGGCTGGGGGGGGGGAGATAGAGGGGGGGGTTGGGGGATCCGGGGGGGGGCTTGGTGGGGCCCTCTGACGGGGAGATGGGGGGGGGGAATTGGGGGTTCGGGGGGGCGCCTGAGGGGGGGCTGCGGGCGGGGGAGGGAATGCGCGGTGGGGGGGGAATTTTGGGGGGCTGGGATCCGGGGGGGGGTCCGGGGGGCCATGAAGGTGGGAGGAGGGGTTGGGGGGCTGGGGGTGTGGGGGGGGTGTTGGGGAGTGGGGGGAGGGGGGGGGGTAGGTTGGGGGTTCCGGGGGGGGGGGAGTTGAAGGGACGGGGGGTTCGGGGGGGGGTGGCCTCTGGGACACATGGGGGGGGGGTGTCACATGGGGGGGGGGGGTTGGGTGTGTGGTGTCACGGGGGGGGGGACCATGGTGATTCACACGCGTGTGCGAGGGTCTCGTCACCTCCTTTATTAAAAAGCCCCCCCCACCCCCCCCCGGGGGCAACCCCAGACCCCCCGGACCAGCCCGAGGTGGGGGGGGGGGGGTCCGTGGTACCCTGACCCCACCCACCACCCCCTTCCCCCAAAGGGGCCCCATCCGGGGGGGTGGCGCGGGGGGGGGGGGGGGCCCCTACTTGTGCCTGACCTCGGAGTAGACGGTGCCGTGGGGCTGGGGGGGGGCCGTGGGGCGCTGCCCCCCCCCCCGGCGCTGAAAGGGTCAAGGTGGGAGTAATGTCACCTCCTGGGGGGGGGGCAGCACCGCCGTGGGGACCCCAGTGTCCCCCAGAGCCCCCCCCCCCCCACTGAGCGGGGACCCCCAGTGCCCCTCCCCCAGGACTGAAGGGGACCCCAGTGTCCCCCAGAGCCCCCCCCCAACTGAGGGGACCCCCAGAGTGCCCCCCCCCCAGGACTGAGGGGACCGCCAGTGCCCCCCCCAGGATGAAGGACCCCAGTGCCCCCCCCAGCCCCCCCCCCAACTGAGGGGACAACCCCAGTTGCCCCCCCCCCAGGACTGAAGGGACCCCAATGCCCCCCCCAGCCCCCCCCCGTGGACTGAAGGGACCCCAGTTCCCCAGTGCCCCCCCCCCAGGACTGAGGGACCCCAGTGCCCCCCCCCACGCCCCCCCCCAAACTGAGGGGACCCCAGTGCCCCCCCCAGGCATGAAGGGACCCACCAGTGTCCCCCAGCTGCCCCCCCCAGTGACTTGACTTGGGTACCCCCAGAGCCCCCCCCCAAGGATCTGAAGGGACCCCAAGTGTTCCCCCAGCATGCCCCCCCCCAGGACTGGAGGGGACCCCCATTGGCCCCCCCCCCAGGACTGAAGGGACCACCAGTGTCCCCCCAGGGGCCCCCCCCCCCCAACTGAGGGACCCCAGTGCCCCCCCCCAGGACTGAGGGGACCCCCAGTGCCCACCCCCCCCCAGGACTGAAGGGACCCCAGTGTCCCCCAGTGCCCCCCCCCAGGACTGAGGGGACCCCCAGTGCCCCCCCCCCAGGACTGAGGGGACCCCAGTGCCACCCCCCAGCCCCCCCCCCCACAACTGAGGGGACCCCCAGTGCCCCCCCCCAGGACTGAGGGACCCCCAGTGACCCCCCACAGCCCCCCCCCCAGACTGAGGGACCCCCAGTGCCCCCCCCCCCCAAGGACTGAAGGGACCCCAGTGCCCCCCCCAGCCCCCCCCCCCCCCACAACTGAGGGGACCCCCAGTGCCCCCCCCCCAGGACTGAAGGGACCCCAGTGCCCCCCCCAGCCCCCCCCAGGACTGAAGGGACCCCCAGTGCCCCCCCCAGCCCCCCCCCCGGGACTGAAGGGACCCCGGTGTCCCCCAGAGCCCCTCCCGCGGGACTGAGGGGGACCCCCAGTGTCCCCCCCCCCCCAGGACTGAGGGGACCCCAGTGACCCCCCCAGCCCCCCCCCCGGGACTGAGGGGACCCCGGTGTCCCCCACAGCCCCCCCCCCGAGGACCAAGGGGACCCCCCCAGGGAATGGGGAGGGGACCCCAGTGTCCCCCAGAGCCCCCCCCAGGACTGAGGGGACCCCCAGTGCCCCCCCCCCAGCCCCCCCCCGGCGGTGCCCCCCCAGCCCCTTACCGTGCTGCCGACGCCGTCTGCAGCCGGACCCTCTGTGGGGCAGAAAGTGGGGGGGGGGGGGGGGTGAGATGGGCCCCCCCCGAGGCCTGGGGGGTGCCCCACGGCCCCCCCCAAGACCCCCCCGATGTGGGGGGGGGGGGGGGGGGGGGGGCAGGACTCACCGTAGGCGCTGGGTTTGGTTCCCTCCAGGGGGGGGGACCTGGGGGGCAGAGGGAAGCCCTGAGTGGGGCTGGGGGGGGGGGCACGGGGGGGGGGGGGGGTTGTCCCCTTGGGGGGGGGGGGGCGGGGGGGGCCATTACCTGCCAGGGCGGGGCCGGAGCAGGTAGCCGGCGGCCACCAGTAGCCCCAGCCCCAGCAGACACCCCACGGCGATGCCGGCGACGGCCCCACTGCTGAGACCTGAGGGGGGGGGGGCCGGGGGGGGGGGGGGGGTCGATAGTGAGGTGGGGGGGGCTCCCCCCAGTTGTGCCCCCCCCAGTTGTGTCCCACACCCCCCCCCCCCTCGGATTGCCTGGGTCCCCGTCCTGTGCCCCCCCTCCAGGGCCTCCTGGGACACCCCCCACCCCCTCCTCGGACCACCGGTTTTTGCCCCCCCCGGACTCCTGGTGTGTCCCCCCCCCCCCCCAGACCCCAGGACTCCTGAGTGGGCCCCCCCCCCCCCGACTCCTGGGACCCCCCCGGTCCCCTCTCTGGACACTGGGGTGCCCCCCCCCCCAGGACTCCTAGGGACCCCCCTGTCTCCTCCTCAGACACTGGGGTGCCCCCCCCAGACTCCTGGGTGCCCCCCCCCGGACTCCTGGGACCCCCCTGTCTCCTCCTCAGACACTGGGGTGGCCCCCCCAGACTCCTGGGTGCCCCCCCCCAGATTCCTGAGTGCCCCCCCCAGACTCCTGGCACCCTCCTGTCCCCTCCTCGGACACCGGGGTGCCCCCCCCAGACTCCTGAGTGCCCCCCCCCCCCAGACTCCCTGGGGACCCCCCCCCATCCCCTTCTTGGACACTGGAGTGCCCCCCCCCCCGGAATCCTGGGGGCCCCCCCAGACTCCTTTTCCCCCTCCCCCAGACTCCTGAGTGCCCCCCCCCCCCCCCCCCCCGCCCGGACTCCTGGGTGTGTGTCGTCCCCCTCCCCCCGGGACTCCCAGGTCCCCTCCCCAAATTACGGGGTGTCCACCACCCCCCCCCCCGCCCCGGCCCCCCCCCCCCCCCTCACCCTCATCCCGCAGCAGCAGCACGGTGGCCTCGGCGGCTCGGCCCAGGGCCGGGTTGGTGGCCCGGCAGCGGTAGGTGCCGGCCGTGGCCGGGGTACCCGAAATGGAGGCGCAGGCGGCTACGGTGGCCAGGCTGGCGTTTTGCCGCGGGCCCAGGCGAAGCGGGGCGGGGGGGCGGCGGCGGCGGCGCAGAGCAGCTCCAGGCGGGCGCCCAGCGGCAGGCGCAGGGGACCCGGCGGGGTGACGGTGACGGCGTCGGGGCCGTCTGCGGGGACACGGGGACACGGGATGGACACGGGGACACGGGATGGACACGGGGACGTGGGACACATGGTGACGGGGAGGGACACGGGGACACGGGATGGACACAGGGACATGGGACAGGCACGGGGACATGGGACACATGGGGACAGGGATGGACACAGGGACACGGGATGGACACGGGGACGTGGGACACATGGGGATGGGGAGGGACACGGGGACACGGGATGGACACGGGGACATGGGACACATGGGGACAGGGATGGACACGGGGACACGGGATGGACACGGGGACGTGGGATGGGCATGGGGACATGGGACACGTGGGGACAGGGATGGACACAGGGATGGGGACATAGGACATGTGGGGATGGACACGGGGACATGGGACACAGGGGGATGGGGATGGACACGGGGACACAGGATGGACACAGGGACATGGGACAGGCACGGGGACATGGGACACGTGGGGAAAGGGATGGACACGGGGACACGGGATGGACACGGGGACATGGGACACGGGGATGGGGAGGGACACAGGGACATGGGATGGACACGGGGACGTGGATCACATGGGGACAGGGATGGACACGGGGACAGGGATGGACGCGGGGACATGGGACACATGGGGATGGGGAGGGACACGGGGACACGGGATGGACACGGGGACGTGGGACACATGGGGATGGGGAGGGACACGGGGACACGGGATGGACACGGGGACATGGGACAGACATGGGGACATGGGACACATGGGGACGGGGAGGGACACGGGGACATGGGACACATGGGGACAGGGATGGACACGGGGACACAGGGATGGGGACATGGGACATGTGGGGATGGACACGGGGACATGGGACACAGGGGGATGGGGATGGACACGGGGACACGGGATGGACACGGGGACATGGGACACAGGGGGATGGGGATGGACACGGGGACACGGGATGGACACGGGGACATGGGACACATGGGGATGGGGATGGACACAGGGACACGGGATGAACACGGGGACGTGGATCACATGGGGACAGGGATGGACATGGGGACGTGGGATGGGCACGGGGACATGGGACACATGGGGACAGGGATGGACACGGGGACACGGGATGGACACGGGGACGTGGGATGGGCATGGGGACATGGGACACATGGGGACAGGGATGGACACGGGGACACAGGGATGGGGACATAGGACATGTGGGGATGGACACGGGGACATGGGACACGGGGGACGCGGGGTGGGCACAGGGACAGGGAAGGACATGGGGAGGGACACAGGGACGTGGGACACATGGGGACGGGGAGGGACACAGGGACATGGGATGGACACGGGGACATGGGACACACGGGGACGAGGAGGGACACGGGGACATGGGACACGTGGGGATGGGGAGGGACATGGGGACACGGGATGGACACGGGGACATGGGACACGGGGGATGGGGAGGGACACGGGGACACGGGATGGACACGGGGACATGGGACACAGGGGATGCGGGGTGGGCACAGGGACAGGGAGGGACACGGGGATGGGGGACACATGGGGACAGCGATGGACACGGGCACGTGGGATGGGCACAGGGACACAGGGATGGGGACATGGGACATGTGGGGATGGACACGGGGACACGTGGGGACAGGGATGGACACGGGGGGACAGGATGGACACGGGGACATGGGACACATGGGGACAGGGATGGACACGGGGACACAGGATGGACATGGGGACATGGGGATGGACACGGGGACATGAGACGTGCAGGGACGGGGATGGACACAGGAACACGGGATGGACACGGGGATGTGGGACACAGGGGGACGGGGATGGACACGGGGACATGGGATGGACACGGGGTCGGGGACAGAGATGTGGGGACAGGGACGGGGATGTGGGACACGCAGGGATGGGGATGGACATGGGGACATGGGGACGGGGACGTGGGACGCGTGGGCATGGGGATGGACACAGGGACACGGGACACATGGGGACAGGGATGGACACGGGGACACGGGATGGACATGGGGACAGGGACGGACATGGGGACACAGGATGGACACGGGAACGTGGGACACATGGGGATGGGGAGGGACACGGGGACATGGGATGGACACGGGGACATGGGGACACGGAAACATGGGACGTTCAGGGACACGGGATGGACACGGGGACGTGGGACACATGGGGACACGGGATGGACACGGGGATGCGGGATGTGCAGGGATGGGGGATGTGCGGGGACAGGGATGGACACAGGGACGTGGGACACGTGGGGACGGGGACGGACACGGGGACATGGGGACATGGGACACATGGGGATGGGGATGGGCATGGGGACATGGGATGGACACAGGCACATGAGATGGACACGGGGACGTGGGACACGTGGGGACGGGGACGGACACGGGGACACGGGAACATGGGACACATGGGGATGGGGATGGACACGAGGACGTGGGGATGGGGGACACAGGGATGGACACGGGGACACGGGGACGTGGGACACATGGGGACAGGGATGGACAGGGGGGTGGACACGGGGACATGGGACACATGGGGACATGGGACGTTCAGGGACATGGGATGGACATGGGGACACGGGATGGACACGGGGACGTGGCACACGTGGGGACAGGGATGGACATGGGGATGTGGGACACACGGGGACATGGGACACATGGGGACGGGGATGGACACGGGGACATGGGATGGACACGGGGATGTGGGACACACGGGGACAGGGATGGACACGGGGACACGGGATGGACACGGGGATGTGGGACACATGGGGACATGGGACACGTGGGGACGGGGATGGACACGGGGACACGGGATGGACACGGGGACATGGGACACGTGGGGATGGGGAGGGACACGGCGACGAGGAGGGACACGGGGACATGGGATGGACACGGGGATGTGGGACATACAGGGACAGGGATGGACACGGGGCCGTGGGACACATGGGGACAGGGATGGACACGGGGACACGGGATGGACACGGGGATGTGGGACACGTGGGGACGGGGATGGACACGGGGACACGGGATGGACACGGGGATGTGGGACACATGGGGACAGGGATGGACACGGGGACACGGGATGGACACGGGGACATGGGACACATGGGGACAGGGATGGACATGGGGACACGGGATGGACACAGGCACATGGGACACATGGGGACAGGGATGGACACGGGGACACGGGATGGACACGGGGATGTGGGACACATGGGGACAGGGATGGACACGGGGACATGGGATGGACACGGGGACGTGGGACACACGGGGACAGGGATGGACATGGGGACGTGGGACACATGGGGACATGGGACACGTGGGGACAGGGATGGACACGGGGACACGGGATGGACACGGGGATATGGGACATGGGACAGGGATGGACACGGGGACACGGGATGGACACGGGGATGCGGGACACACGGGGACAGGGATGGACACGGGGACATGGGACACGGGGGACGGGGCCAGACACGGGGACAGGGGGATGGACATGGGGACATGGGACACATGGGGACAGGGATGGACACGGGGACATGGGATGGACACGGGGACATGGGACACATGGGGACAGGGATGGACACGGGGACACGGGATGGACACGGGGATGGGATGGACACAGGGATGAGGCACACGTGGGGACAGGGATGGACACGGGGCTGTGGGACACATGGGGACAGGGATGGACACGGGGACATGGGATGGACACGGGGATGAGGCACACGTGGGGACAGGGATGGACACGGGGACACGGGATGGACACGGGGCTGTGGGACACATGGGGACAGGGATGGACACGGGGACACGGGATGGACATGGGGACATGGGACACGTGGGGACGGGGATGGACACGGGGACACGGGATGGACACGGGGATGTGGGACACATGGGGACAGGGATGGACACGGGGACATGGGACACATGGGGACGGGGATGGACACAGGGACATGGGATGGACACGGGGACACATGGGGACAGGGATGGACACGGGACGGTGGACATGGGACATGGGACACATGGGGACGGGGATGGACACGGGGACTGGAGGACACGGGATGGGACACACGGGGACAGGGATGGACACGGGGACAGGATGACACGGGGACATGGACACTGGGGACAGGGATGGACACAGGGACATGGGATGGACACGGGGATGTGCGACACGTGGGGACGGGATGGACACGGGATGGACACGGGGACATGGGACACATGGGGACAGGGATGAACATGGGGACACGGGATGGACACAGGCACATGGGACACATGGGGACAGGGATGGACACAGGGACATGGGATGGACACGGGGGCATGGGGACATGGACACGGGGACGGGGGACACGGGGACAGGGATGGACACGGGGATGTGGGACACATGGGGACAGGGATGGACACGGGGACGTGGGACAGATGGGGAGGGACACGGGGACACGGGATGGACACGGGGACGTGGGACACACGGGGCCAGGGCCGGACACGGGGCCGGGGGATGGGGCCGGTGGCACCGGGGCACTCACAGAGGACGGTGACAATGGCGTCGTGGCTGCGGTTGGTGCCCAGGGCGTTGCTGACCTGGCAGGCGAAGGCGCCGGCGTCACCGCGCGTCACCGGCCGCAGGGCCAGCGTGCGGTTGTCCGGGGACAGGCCCAGGTGGCCCCCGGGGACCAAGGGGACCCCCAGGTGCAGCCAGGCCACCCGCTGGGTGCCGGGGGGGCTGCGGCAGCTCAGCGTCACCGTGGCGTTCTCCGTCACCGTCACGTTGGCCGGTGTCACCTCCGGCTGCGGCAGGGGGACTGCGGGAGCGGGGGGACGGGGGGGGGACGGGTGTCACCGGGGTCCGAGGACACCGGTGGGGGGGGGACACAATGGGGACGGGGGTCCTGAGTGTCCCCTGTGTCCCGCCGCTCCCCCCTCTGTCACGCAAGCCCAGGGGACACGGGTTGGTCCCCGTGTCCCAAACCTTGGGGGGGGGACATGGGTTTGTCCCCATGTCCCAAACCTCGGGGGGGGGGACACGGGTTTGTCCCCATGTCCCAAAGCTCGGGGGGGGGGACATGGGTTTGTCCCCATGGCCCTGTCACATCCCCCCCCCCCAGGGGGACACGGGTTTGTCCCCATGTCCCAAAGCTCGGGGGGGGGGACACGGGTTTGTCCCCATGTCCCAAACCTCGGGGGGGGGGGGGGACATGGGTTTGTCCCCATGTCCCAAAGCTCGGGGGGGGGACATGGGTTTGTCCCCATGGCCCTGTCACATCCCCCCCCCCCAGGGGGACACAGGTTTGTCCCCATGTCCCAAAGCTCGGGGGGGGGACACGGGTTTGTCCCCATGGCCCTGTCACATCCCCCCCCCAGGGGGACACGGGTTTGTCCCCATGTCCCAAAGGTTGGGGGGGGGGGACACGGGTTTGTCCCCATGGCCCTGTCACATCCCCCCCCCCCCAGGGGGACACGGGTTTGTCCCCATGTCCCAAACCTCGGGGGGGGGGGACACGGGTTTGTCCCCATGTCCCAAAGCTTGGGGGGGGGACACGCGTTTGTCCCCATGTCCCCGTCACACGGCCCCTTTGTCCCTTTGTTCCCCCCCCCCCCCCCGTGCGGGTGCAGGAGGCGGAAGTTAACGAGTGATGAGTTAACGAGTTAATGAGTGAGCGGCTGCCCCGGCGGGGGGGGGGGGGGACACGGGACGGGGGGGGGGGGACATGGGGATCCCCAGACACAACCAGGACGTGGGGGGGGGGGACACGGGCACCAGGAGGGGACACGGGGACGGCACCTGGCCGATGGCCAATGGCTGGTGTCAGCGCTGGCCGGGCCGGTGGCCGCGGGGGGTGGCTGGTGGGCACAGGCTGGGGTGGCCATCGGAGGGGGGGGGTGGCGGGGGGGGGGGGGGGGGGGGGGGGGGGGGGGGGGGGGGGCGGTGGCGCGTGGACCAGGGGTGGCCAGTGGGGGTGGCCAGATGGGGCCATGGGTCGGGGTGGCCATGGGGGTGTCTAGGTGCTGCGCGAGCCAGGAGTGGCCACTTGGGGGTGGCTGGTGGCCACGGGCCAGGGGTGGCCAGTGGCTGTGGGGTGGGGGGGGCCGCAGGGGCGGCCGGTGGCTACATTTTGGGATGGCCATGGGGGTGGCTGGTGGCCACGGGTGGCCGCGGGGGTGGCCAGTGGCTGCATTTTGGGGTGGCCATGGGGGTGGCGGTGGCGTGTGTGCCGGGGGTGGCCGCAGGGGTGGCCGGTGGCTACATTTTGGGATGGCCATGGGGGTGGCCGGTGGCCACGGGTGGCCGCGGGGGTGGCCAGTGGCCGTGGGTGGCCGCGGGGGTGACCAGTGGCTGCATTTTGGGGTGGCCATGGGGGTGGCCAGTGGCTGTAGGTGGCTGCAGGGGTGGTCACGGGGGTGGCCGGTGGCTACATTTTGGGGTGGCCATGGGGGGTGGCCGGTGGCTGTGGCCAGGGGTTGTGCCATGGGGGGGGGGGGGCTGGTGGCTGCGGGGGTGGCCGGTGGCTGCATTTTGGGGTGGCCATGGGGGTGCCCGTGGGGGTGGCCGGTGGCCGTGGGCCAGGGCTGGCCGCGGGCGGACTCACGGTAGACGACGAGCTGGAGGGTGGCGGTGGCCACGGCGGGGCTACGGATAGCCAACGTGTAGGGCCCGGCGTCCTCGGGGAGCAGGGGCCGGATGCGGAGGCCGCAGCCCGCGTCCCCCCTCTCCCTGGCCGTAGCCGCCGGCCCGTCCTGCTGGCCCAGCGCCGGCCGCAGGAAGAAGGTGAAGATCTCGGAGGCCACGTCGGCGCCCGGCGCCCGGTGCCAGGAGCAGGAGACGATGGCGGCCGGGGGGGGGCAGCGGCTCCGGGGACAGGGACACGTCCCCCCCCGCCCCCGCGGGCTCGGGGCGCTGGCGTAGGGTGAAAGGGGGGGGGGGGGGCTGCCCCCGCGCCGGGGGGGGGGGGGACCACACGCAGAGCAGGGAGGGCGGCTGGGAGGGGGGGGGGACACGGGTGTCAGTGCCAGGAAGGGGGGGGGGACACACATGGGGGATGTGACACACACCCCCCCCCCCCCCCGGGGTGGAGGGGACACAGAGATGGGGCCTGGGAAAGATGGAGGGGACCCTCCCCCCCCCCCCCCCCGAGGGGACCCTGGGACAGAGGGGACACCCCCCCCTGGGGGACACCAAGGGGACCCGGGGACAGAAGGGACCCCCCCCCAGGGGGACACCGAGGGGCCCTGGGAACAGAGGGGACCCCCCCTGGGACAGAGCGGACCCCCCCCAGGGGACACCGAGGGGACCCGGGGACAGAAGGGACCCCCCCCCCAGGGGACACTAAGGGGACCCTGGGACAGCGGGGACCCCCCCAGGACAGAGGGGACACCCCCCCCCCGGGGACCCTGGGACAGAGGGGACCCCCCCCCAGGGGACACCGAGGGGACCCTGGGACAGCGGGGACCCCCCCGGGAGACGTCGGGGCGGCGGGAGGGCCCCGTGTCCCCCCACCTGCCAGCGCGGGGGTGCGCGGGGGGGGGCCCGGCGCTGGTGGCCCAATGGCGGTGTCCCCGGGCCTGGCCGGGGGAGGGAGGGGACAGCCCGGCCCCCCCGGGGACGGGCCCGGGGGGTGGCACCTGCGGCCGGGGCGGGGGCGGGGCGGGGGGGGGGGGACGGGGGGGAGGGGGATGGGGACGGGGAAGGGGACGGGGAAGGGGACAGGGAGAGCGGGGGGGGGGGCGTGGGGACAGATGTGGGCAGGGGGACGGACACGGGGACGGCACTGGGGACACTGGGATGGCACTGGGGACACTGGGAGGGCACTGGGGACACGGGGACAGACACGGGGATGGCACTGGGGACACTGGGACAGACACTGGGATGGCACTGGGGGCACTGGGATGGCACTGGGGGCACTGGGGACAGACACTGGGATGGCACTGGGGACACTGGGATGGCACTGGGGACACGGGGACAGACACGGGGATGGCACTGGGGACACTGGGATGGCACTGGGGACATGGGGATGGCACTGGGGACACGGGGACAGACACGGGGATGGCACTGGGGACACGGGGATGGCACTGGGGACACGGGGACAGACACGGGGATGGCACTGGGGACACTGGGATGGCACTGGGGACACAGGGACAGACACGGGGATGGCACTGGGGACACTGGGATGGCACTGGGGGCACTGGGGGCACTGGGGACACTGGGACAGACACGGGGATGGCACTGGGGACACGGGGACAGACACTGGGATGGCACTGGGGACACTGGGATGGCACTGGGGACACAGGGACAGACACAGGGACGGACACTGGGACGGACATGGGGACACGGGGATGCACTGGGGAACACTGGGGGGCACTGGGGACACGGGATGGCACTGGGGACACTGGGGACACTGGGGGCACTGGGGACACGGGGACAGACACTGGGATGGCACTGGGGACACGGGGATGGCACTGGGGACACGGGGACAGACACTGGGATGGCACTGGGGACACTGGGGACACTGGGGACACTGGGGACACCTGGAGGCACTGGGTGACTGGCACACTGGGATGGCACTGGGGACACGGGGACAGACACGGGGATGGCACTGGGGACACTGGGACAGACACTGGGGGTACTGGGGGCACTGGGGACACTGGGATGACACTGGGGACACTGGGATGGCACTGGGGGCACTGGGAGCACTGGGGACACTGGGACAGACACTGGGATGGCACTGGGGACACTGGGGACACTGGGGACACGGGGACAGACACTGGGATCGCACTGGGGACACTGGGATGGCACTGGGGACACTGGGGACACTGGGGACACTGGGGGCACTGGGGACACTGGGATGACACTGGGGGCACTGGGGACACTGGGATGACACTGGGGACACTGGGGACACTGGGGGCACTGGGGGCACTGGGGACACTGGGGACACTGGGGACACTGGGGACACTGGGATGGCACTGGGGACACTGGGGACACTGGGATGGCACTGGGGACACTGGGATGACACTGGGGACACTGGGGACACTGGGATGACACTGGGGGCACTGGGGACACTGGGGGACACTGGGAGACACTGGGGACACTGGGAGACACTGGGGACACTGGGATGACACTGGGGGCACTGGGGGCACTGGGGACACTGGGATGGCACTGGGGACACTGGGGGCACTGGGGACACTGGGGGCACTGGGGGCACTGGGATGACACTGGGGACACTGGGGACACTGGGATGACACTGGGGACACTGGGGGCACTGGGGGCACTGGGGACACTGGGATGGCACTGGGGGGCACTGGGGACACTGGGACGGCACTGGGGACACTGGGATGACACTGGGGACCGTCGTGGGATGACATGGGGCCACTGGGGAACACTGGGACACTGGGATGGCACTGGGGGGCACTGGGGACACTGGGGACACTGGGTGCGGCCACTGGGGGACACTGGGGACAACTGGAGATGACACTGTGATGACACCTGGGGGCACTGGGGCCTGGGTGACACGGGGACAGACACGGGGATGGCACTGGGGACACTGGGATGGCACTGGGGACACGGGGATGGCACTGTGGGGGCCTGTGGGCAGAACGGGGATGGCACTGGGGAACACTGGGAATGGCACTGAATGGACTGGGGATGGCAACTGGGGACGACGGGGACAGACAGCTGGGGATGGCACTGGGACACGGGAATGGCACGGGGGACATCTGGGGATCGCACTGGAGGGACACTGGGGACAGATACGGGGGACACTGGGGGCACTGGTATGACCACTGGGATGGCACTGGGGGCACTGGGGGCACTGGGGGACACTGGCGGGACAGACCGGGATGGCACTGGGGAACACTGGATGGCACTGGGGGACACGGGGACAGACACGGGGATGGCACTGGGGACACTGGGATGGCACTGGGGACACAGGGACAGACACTGGGATGGCACTGGGGACACGGGGATGGCACTGGGGACACGGGGACAGATACGGGGATGGCACTGGGGACACTGGGATGGCACTGGGGACATGGGGATGGACACGGGGACACGGGATGGACACTGGGGACACTGGGGACACTGGGGACACTGGGGATGGGGGACACTGGGGAACGGGGACAAACTGGGACGGCACTGGGGTGCACTGGAGTGGCCTGGGGACAGTACTGGGAGGCACTGGGGACACTGGGGACACTGGGGACGCGGGGACAGGACACTGGGTGCCTGGGGCAACTGGGATGACACTGGGGGCACTGGGGACACTGTGGATGACACTCGTGGGCACTGGAGACACTGGGATGGCACTGGGATCACACTGGAAGACACTGGCTGGCACTGGGGACACTGGGATGCACTGGGGGCACTGGGGACACTGGGATGGCACTGGGGACACTGGGATGGCACTGGGGACATGGGGATGGCACTGGGGACACGGGGACAGACACGGGGATGGCACTGGGGACACTGGGATGGCACTGGGGACACTGGGATGGCACTGGGATGGCACTGGGGGCACTGGGGACACTGGGACACTGGGATGGCACTGGGGACACTGGGGGCCTGGGGCACTGGGGACAGGACGAGACACTGGGGGAGCACTGGGGACACTGGGGGGGAAAATGACCACTGGGATGACACTGGGGGACACTGGGACGGGCACTGGGGACACTGGGATGACACTGGTGCACTGGGGCACTGGGACAGCTGGGACACTGGGATGACACATACTGGCGATGGCACTGGGGACACTGGGGACACTGGGATGGCACTGGGATGGCACTGGGATGACACTGGGGACACTGGGGACACTGGGATGACACTGGGGACACTGGGATGGCACTGGGATGACACTGGGATGGCACTGGGGACACGGGGACAGACACTGGGATGGCACTGGGGACACTGGGATGGCACTGGGGACACGGGGACAGACACTGGGATGGCACTGGGGGCACTGGGATGGCACTGGGGACACTGGGACAGACACGGGGATGGCACTGGGGACACTGGGATGGCACTGGGATGACACTGGGGACACTGGGATGACACTGGGGACACTGGGGGCACTGGGACACTGGGATGACACTGGGATGGCACTGGGGACACTGGGGACACGGGGACAGACACTGGGACGGCACTGGGGGCACTGGGATGGCACTGGGGACACTGGGGGCACTGGGATGACACTGGGGACACTGGGGGCGCTGGGACAGACACTGGGATGGCACTGGGGAAACTGGAATGACACTGGGATGGCACTGGGGACACTGGGATGACACTGGGGGCACTGGGGACACTGGGGACACTGGATGACACTGGGGGCACTGGGGACACTGGGATGGCACTGGGGACACTGGGGGCACTGGGATGACACTGGGGACACTGGGGACACTGGATGACACTGGGGGCACTGGGGACACTGGGGGCACTGGGGACACTGGGATGACACTGGGGACACTGGGATGTCACTGGGGGCACTGGGACACTGGGGACACTGGGATGACACTGGGGGCACTGGGATGACACTGGGGGCACTGGGGACACTGGGGACACTGGGATGACACTGGGATGACACTGGGGACACTGGGGACACTGGGGACACTGGGATGACACTGGGGGGCACTGGGGGCACTGGGGACACTAGGGACACTCGGATGACACTGGGTTCACTGGGGCACTGGGGGCACTGGGGATGGCACTGGGGACACTGGGGACACTGGGGACACTGGATGACCACTGGGGACCTGGGATGGCACTGGTACACTGGGACTGACAAGGGATGGCACTGGGGGCACTGGGGACACTGGGGCACCTGGGGACACTGGGACACTGGGATGGCACTGGGGACACTGGGATGGCACTGGGATGACACTGGGGGCACTGGGGGCACTGGGGGCACTGGGGGCACTGGGGACACTGGGATGGCACTGGGGACACTGGGACAGACACTGGGATGGCACTGGGATGACACTGGGATGACACTGGGATGACACTGGGATGACACTGGGGACACTGGGGACACTGGGATGACACTGGGATGACACTGGGGACACTGGGATGACACTGGGGACACTGGGGGCACTGGGGACACTGGGATGACACTGGGATGACACTGGGGACACTGGGGACACTGGGGGCACTGGGATGACACTGGGATGACACTGGGATGGCACTGGGGACACTGGGATGACACTGGGATGACACTGGGGACACTGGGATGGCACTGGGATGACACTGGGGGCACTGGGGGCACTGGGGACACTGGGGGCACTGGGGACACTGGGGACACTGGGGACACGGGGACAGACACTGGGATGGCACTGGGATGGCACTGGGGACACTGGGGACACTGGGGACACTGGGACAGACACTGGGATCGCACTGGGGACACTGGGGACACTGGGGACACTGGGATGACACTGGGACACTGGGGACACTGGGGACACTGGGGACACTGGGATGACACTGGGACACTGGGGATACTGGGATGACACTGGGATGACACTGGGGACACTGGGGACGGGGGGGGGGTCACCCACTCACCGCAGGCCCCTGGCGCGGCCCCGTCTGGGCGCTGACGTCTGTGTCCCCCCCCCCGTCGCGGTGACACCGGGGGGGTCCCAGCGCCTTTGGAACGGGGGGGGGTGGGTGGTGGGGCCAGGTGAGGGGTGTGCCCCCCCCCGCCCCCCCCCCCCCCCCCCCCGTGATTCCCGGCAGCGCCGGCCCCGCGGGGGGGGGGGGACACGGGTGGGGGGGGACACGGGGGGGGGACACACGGTGGGAAATGGCTCCTCGGCTGCTGCTGCTGCTGCTGCTGCTGCTGCTGGGGGGTGGCCTGGCCGCCCCCCCCCGCCCCCCCCAGCGCCTCCCGTTGGGTGGGGGGAGGGGAGGGGGGGCCCTGCTGGCCTCGTCCCCCCCCCCCCCGGGGGGTGGGAACCCCCCCGGAGGGACGTCTGGCTGCGGGAGAGAGGGTGAGGGGGGGGTGCGGGGGGGGGGGGGGGACGGGACACACCTGACCCCCCCCCTCCTGACCCCTCTGACCCCCCGACCCCCCCTTAACCCCCCCCGACCCCCATCCTCCCCTCTGCCCCCCCCGAACACACCCGACCCCCCCAATGACCCCCCCAGACCCCTCTGTGACCCCCCCCAAACCCCCCCGACCCCCCCGACACCCCTGACCCCCCCTCCGACCCCCCCCAACACCCCTCTTCTCCTCTTGCCCCCCCCGAACCCCCCCTCGTGACCCCTACCCCAAACCCCCTCTGCCCCCCCGAACACACCCAACCCCCCCGAAGACCCCCCCAAACCCCTCTGTGCCCCCCCCAAACACCTCTTGCCCCCCTCTGACCCCCCCCGACCCCCCCGAACACCCCTGACGCCCCCCCAAAACCCCTCTGTGACCCCCCCCAAACCCCCCCGACCCCCCTGAACACCCCTGACCCCCCCGAAGACCCCCCCAAACCCCTCTGTGGCCCCCCCCAAACACCCCTTCCCCCCTCTGACCCCCCCCGACCCCCCCCGACCCCCCCGACCATCCCTGACCCCCCCCAAAACCCCTCTGTGACCCCCCCGACCCCCCTTCTCCCCTCTGCCCCCCCGACCCCCCCAATGACCCCCCCAAACCCCTCTTGACCCCCCCAAACCCCCCCGACCCCCCCGAAGACCCCCTCGAACCCCTCTGTGACCCCCCCAACCCCCCTTCTCCCCTCTGACCCCCCCCAAACCCCCTCTGCCCCCCCCGAACACCCTGACCCCCCCGAAGACCCCCCCAAATCCCTCTGTGACCTCCCCCAAACCCCCCGACCCCCCCTGACCCCCCCAAAACCCCTCTGTGACCCCCCCCAACCCCCCTTCCCCCCTCTGCCCCCCCCGACCCCCCCAATGACCCCCCCCGAACCCCTCTGTGACCCCCCCCAAACCCCCCCGACCCCCCCGAACACCCCGACCCCCCGAAGACCCCCCAACCCTCGACCTCCCCCACCCCCTGTGACCCCCCCAAACCCCCCCGCCCCCCAAACCCCCTACCCCCCCTCTGACCCCCCGAACCCTCTGTGACCCCCCCAACCCCTTCTCCCTCGACCCCCCAACCCCCCGATCCCCCTCAAACCCCTTGTGACCCCCCCCCCCCCTTCCCCTCTGCCCCCCCGAACAACCCGACCCCCCCGAGACCCCCCCCATCCCTCCGACCCCCCCGCACCCCTCTGTCCCCCCCAACCTCTCCGACCCCCCCTGACCCCCCCTCCGACCCCCCGCAAACCCCTCTGTGACCCCCCCAAACCCCCTTCTCCCCTCTGACCCCCCCAACCCCCCCCGATGACCCCCCCCAAAACCCTCTGTGACCCCCCCCAAGGACCCCCTTCTGCCCCCCCCGAACCCCCCCGATGACCCCCCCCAGACCCCTCTGTGACCCCCCCCAAAGCCCCCCCGACCCCACTGCCACCCCCCTCTGCCCCACCTGGAGCGCCGGAGGGGGGGGGGGGGAAGAAGGTGGGAGTTGGGGACAACACCCCCTGAGACCACCCCCCCGCGCCCCACCCCCCGCCCCCCCCCATGCCCCCTCTCCGCCCCTCCCAGGATCCGCCGCCGAGGACTGCTGCCCCCGCCCAGCTGCACCCCCCGCTGCCGCCACGCGCCCCCCCACCAAGGGCTCGCCCACGCCCCTCTAGGAGGCCCCCCCCGGACGCCCCCCCCGTGACCCCCCCCAGAAACAACACCCCGGCACCCCCCCGCCCCCCCCATTGACCTCACCGGACCCTCTGCCCCCCCCGCAACAAACCAACAGCCACAAACACACATAATTCAATCCATTGAACCCTACTATATAACACACCACATTACAACACACCACCAACTCTATCTGGCCACACCACACCATCACAGATTAGGACACCAGTCCGGGAAACCCACACAGAGACCGCCCCCCCCCCCCTTTGCCCCCCCCCCAAAACCCCCCAGCACCCCCCCACCCCCCCCCATTGACCTCCCTGACCCTCTGCCCCCCCCCCCGACCCCCCCAAACCCCCCCTTGACCCCCTTTAAACCCCGTGACCCCCCCCGACCCCCCTGACCCCCCCCCCATGACCCTCCTGGAGACCCTTGTGACCCCCCCCCCTCCTTTGACCCCCTCTCCCTCCCCTTTAACCCTGACCCCCCCCCCCAAGGCCCCCCCCCCCCCCTTTAGGCCCCTCCGGGACCCCCAGACCCCCCCCCCCCGTGAACCCCCCCCCCCCCAACTTTGACCGCCCCGGGGTCAGGGGTCACAGCCCCCCCCCCCCCCCCAATAAAGGCCTCAGCAAACGCCGCCTGCGCCGCGCCGGGTCAGGGGTCGTGACCCCGCGGGGGCGCGCGGGGGCTGAGCGCGCGTGCGCGGCCGCGAGGGGAGGGGAGGGGAGGGGAGGGGAGGGCGGGGCGGCGGGCGCTGGTTGCCAGGGCGACGAACGACGCGCCCGGCCGCTGATTGGGCGTCGCGGCGTCCACGTGTCCGGAAGCGCGGGGGCGGCGGAGCGCAGGTGGGAGCGGGGGCCGCGGGTGGGGGGTGGGGGGGGGGGGGGCCCCGAACCGGGCGGGGGGGGGGGGGGGGGGGGGGGGAACCGAGAGACCCCGCCCCCCGACCCACGGCTGCCCCCACAGCCACTCTGAGCCTGCCCTGTGCCCCACGGCTGCCCCACGGCTGCCCCATGGCCGCCCCACAGCCACTCAGGGCCTGCCCCCTGCCCCAATGGCTGCCCCACGGCTGCCCCATCAAGCCACTCTGAGCCTGCCTGTGCCCACACGGCCGCCCCACGGAACACCCTGCCCCCCTGCCCCACAGCCACCCCACAGCCATTCAGGGCCCGCCCCCTGCCCCATGGCTGCCCATGCTGCCCCACAGCCACTTAGGGCCCGCCCCCTGCCCCACGGCTGCCCCACAGCCACTCAGAGCCTGCCCTGTGCCCCACAGCTGCCCCCACGGCTGCCCCCACAGCCACTCAGGGCCTGCCCCTGCCCCATGGCTGCCCCACAAGCCCTCTCAGAGCCTGCCCTGTGCCCCCAGCTGCCCATGGCTGCCCCACGGACACCCCGCCCCCTGCCCCACGGCTGCCCCACAGCCAACTCAGGGCCCGCCCCCTGCCCCACGGCTGCCCCACAGCCACTCTGAGCCTGCCCTGTGCCCCACGGCTGCCCCATGGCCGCCCCATAGCCACTCAGAGCCTGCCCTGTGCCCCACAGCTGCCCCATGGCTGCCCCACGGACACCCCACCCCCTGCCCCATGGCTGCCCCACGGCTGCCCCACAGCCACTCAGGCCTGCCCCCTGCACCCACAGCTGCCCCACAGCCACTCAGGGCCTGCCCCCTGCCCCACGGCTGCCTCACGGCTGCCCCACAGCCACTGAGGGCCTGCCCTGTGCCCCACGGCCGCCCCACGGACACCCCGCCCCCTGCCCCACAGCTGCCCCATGGCTGCCCCACGGACACCCCACCCCCTGCCCCACGGCTGCCCCACAGCCACTGAGGGCCTGCCCTGTGCCCCACGGCTGCCCCACGGCTGCCCCACGGCTGCCCCACAGCCACTCAGGGCCTGCCCCCCTGCCCCACGGCTGCCCCACAGCCCACTGAGGGCCTGCCCTTTGCCCCACGGCTGCCCCACGGCCACTCTGAGCCTGCCCTGTGCCCCACGGCCGCCCCACGGACACCCCGCCCCCTGCCCCACAGCCACCCCACAGCCACGACAGCCCACCCCCTGCCCCACAGCTGCCCCACGGCCGCCCCACAGACACCCCGCCCCCTGCCCCACGGCTGCCCCACGGCCGACTGTGCCGGTGCCCGTGCCCTTGTCCCCAGCGCGGGGCTCTCGGGGACGCCCCTGTCCCCGTCCCCCCCTGCCCCACTCCCTTGCTCAACCCCGGACGCCCCCGGGGGCCCCACGGCCCGGCCCCGTCCCCTCTGCCCCACTCGGCCCCCCCCACCCCCAGGCCCAGCCCCCCAAGTCCCACGGCCTTTGCTCCTCCTCGGGGGGGGGGGACAACGTGTTTCGCAGTGGGGCACTGGCGCCCCATAACTGACCCCCCCCATCTCCCACGACTCTCCCCCCGCCCCATAACCCTCCCTGGCCCCATAACTGCCCCTGGCCCCCCGTAATCCTTCCTTGCCCCATAACCCCTCCCTGGCCCCACAACTACCCCTGGCCCCATAACTGGCCCTGGCCCCCCATAATCCTACCTTGCCCCATAACTCCTCCCTGGCCCCACAACTACCCCTGGCCCCATAACTGGCCCTGGCCCCCCGTAATCCTACCTTGCCCCATAACTCCTCCCTGGCCCCATAACTACCCCTGGCCCCACAGCTGCCCCTGGCCCCCCGTAATCCTTCCTTGCCCCATAACCCCTCCCTGGCCCCACAACTACCCCTGGCCCCACAACTGCCCCTGGCCCCCCGTAATCCTTCCTTGCCCCCATAACCCTCCCTGGCCCCACAACTACCCCTGGCCCCACAACTGCCCCTGGCCCCCCGTAATCCTTCCTTGCCCCATAACTCCTCCCTGGCCCCACAACTACCCCTGGCCCCACAACTGGCCCTGGCCCCCCGTAATCCTACCTTGCCCCATAACCCCTCCCTGGCCCCATAACTACCCCTGGCCCCACAGCTGCCCCTGGCCCCCCGTAATCCTTCCTTGCCCCATAACTCCTCCCTGGCCCCATAACCCTCCCTGGCCCCCCCAAATCCTTCCTTGCCCCATAACCCCTCTCTGGCCCCATAACTACCCCTGGCCCCACAGCTGCCCCTGGCCCCCCATAATCCTACCTTGCCCCATAACCCCTCCCTGGCCCCACAACTGCCCCTGGCCCCACAACTGCCCCTGGCCCCCCGTAATCCTTCCTTGCCCCATAACCCCTCCCTGGCCCCACAACTACCCCTGGCCCCACAACTGCCCCTGGCCCCCCGTAATCCTTCCTTGCCCCATAACTCCTCCCTGGCCCCATAACCCTCCCTGGCCCCCCAAAATCCTTCCTTGCCCCATAACCCCTCTCTGGCCCCATAACTACCCCTGGCCCCACAGCTGCCCCTGGCCCCCCATAATCCTACCTTGCCCCATAACCCCTCCCTGGCCCCACAACTGCCCCTGGCCCCCCGTAATCCTTCCTTGCCCCATAACCCCTCCCTGGCCCCACAGCTGCCCCTGGCCCTGCACCCTTGGCCCCGTGGCCCCGCCTGACCCCGTCTGGCCCAGCCCCGTCATTCCCCACCCCCACCCCCACCCCCCCCGGGGATGGCGGGGCCTGGTACATAAAGGGGGTGCGGGGTGCGACGCCTTGTCCCCCCCCCCGCAGCCGCCGCAGCAGCAGCAGGACCAGCAGGGCCAGCAGTGCCAGCAGTGCCAGCAGTGCCAGCAGTACCAGCAGCAGGGCCAGCAGTGCCGGCAGCTCCAGCAGTGCCAGCAGTACCAGCAGTACCAGCAGCAGGGCCAGCAGTGCCAGCAGCAGCAGCAGGGCCAGCAGCGCCAGCAGTGCGAGCAGCACCAGCAGCGCCAACAGCACCAGCAGTACCAGCAGTACCAGCAGTACCAGCAGCACCAGCAGTGCCGGCAGCAGCAGCAGGGCCAGCAGTGCCAGCAGTGCCAGCAGCAGTGCCAGCAGTGCCAGCAGCAGTGCCAGCAGCACCAGCAGTACCAGCAGTTCCAAGAGCACCAGCAGTACCAGCAGTACCAGCAGTACCAGCAGTGCCAGCAGCAGCAGCAGTGCCAGCAGTGCCAGCAGCGCCAACAGCACCAGCAGTACCAGCAGTGCCAGCACTGCCAGCAGCACCAGCGCCAGCAGTGCCAGCAGTACCAGCAGCACCAGCAGTGCCAGGAGTGCCAGCAGTATCAGCAGCAGCTGCAGCAGCACCAGCAGTGCCAGCAGCACCAGCAGCGCCAGCAGTGCCAGCAGTGCCAGCAGCAGCTGCAGCAGCGCCAGCAGGGCCAGCATGGACGCCCGCCTGCTCTTCCAGT
Organism: Fratercula arctica; assembly: GCA_947846985.1. Classification (NCBI taxonomy): domain Eukaryota; kingdom Metazoa; phylum Chordata; class Aves; order Charadriiformes; family Alcidae; genus Fratercula; species Fratercula arctica. Next base: position 9,711,502 of record CANTUZ010000014.1, on the reverse strand, counting down.
CGCTGCAGACGCTGGCGGACGACAACGCCTCCTTCTTCCAGGGCAGCGGCACCGAGATCGGCCGCCGTTTCGCCGCCGCCTTCGCGGCGCTGCGGGAGCACGGCCGGCGCCTGGAGCCGGCCTTGCGCCATTTCGCCCGCCTCTACCATCGCTTCGACCTGGACGAGGCCACGCCGGGCAACGGCTACCGCAGCCTGGTGCAGACGGCGCGCTCCTGCCTGGCCCACGCCGTCCACAAGAGCCGTTACGTGGCCGCCCATCGCCGCAGCGTCTTCTTCCGCGCCGGCCACAACGTGGCCGAGCTGGAGGCCTATTGCACGGCGCTGGCCCAGTTGCGAGCCCTCCTCTGCCTGGCCCAGCGGCTACTGGCCCATAACCGGCCCGGCTGCCTCTTCCCCGCCGAGGAGGACGGGCTGAGCGAGCTGGTGCTGCGCGAGTACAGCACCATGCACAACGGCTGCTTCTACGGCCGCTGCCTCGGCTTCCAGGTGGCACCGAGGAGGGAGGACGCGGGGACATGGGGTTGGCGTGGCAACAGGGGGACGCGGGGACGCGGGATGGCGTGGGGACGCAGGGACGGGTTGGCACGGCAAGGCGGGGACAGGGGGACGTGGGGACACGGGACGGTGTGGGGATGTGGGGCCGCGGGGACGGGTCGGCACGGCAAGGCGGGGACGGGGGACGCAGGGACACGGGACGGTGTGGGCACACGGGGACGCGGGGACATGGGCTTGGCGTGGCAACAGGGGGACGTGGGGATGCAGGATGGCGTGGGGACGAGAGGACACGGGGACGAGTTGGCACGGCAAGGCGGGGACAGGGGGACGCGGGGACATGGGATGGTGTGGGGACGCGGGGACATGGGGACGTGAGGACATGGCAAGGCAGGGACAGGGGGACACAGGGACGCGGGATGGTGTGGGGACGAGGGGACGGGGGGACGCGGGGACGGGGGGATGTGGGGATGAGGGGACGCGGGGCCGGGTCGGCACAGCAAGGCGGGGACAGGGGGACCCGGGGACAGGGGATGGCGTGGGGACGAGGGAACATGGGGACAGGTTGGCACGGCAAGGTGGGGACAGGGGGACACGGGGACACGGGATGGTGTGGGGAAGAGGGGACACGGGGACGTGGGGACATGGAGCTGGCGTGGCAACAAGGGGACGCGGGGACACGGGATGGTGTGGGGACGGGGGGACACGGGGACGTGGGGACATGGGGTTGGTGTGGCAACAGGGGGATGTGGGGACGCGGGATGGTGTGGGGACAGGGGGATACGGGGACGCAGGATGGCGTGGGGACGAGGGGACACGGGGATGGGTCGGCACGGCAAGGCGGGGACAGGGGGACGCGGGGACGCGGGATGGTGTGGGGACACGGGGACATGGGGACGTGAGGACATGGCAAGGCAGGGACAGGGGGACGTGGGATGGTGTGGGGACATGGGGACACGGGGACGTGGGGACGCGGGATGGTGTGGGGACGAGGGGACGCGGGGACGTGGGGACAGGGGGACGTGGGGACAGGGGGATGCAGGACACTGGGATGGGACAGCGCGGGGACAGGTTGGCACGGTGGGGGGGGGGTTGGGTCCGTGGGGCACGGGGGATGTGGGGACACAGGGGACGCGTGGCGCCGGGGGGGTGACGGCGCCGTGTCCCCGCAGTTCGCCCCCTCCATCCGCCCCTTCCTGCAGACCATCGCCATCGGCCTCGTCTCCTTCGGGGAGAACTACCGGCGCCACGACATGGGGCTGGGTGAGCCGGGGGGCCGGGGGGGGGGTGGGGGTGGGGAACCGGGGGGGGGTCCCGCTCACCTTGTGTGTGTGTGTCCCCCCCCCACCCCCCCCCAAAACCCCAGGGGTGGCGGCCGGGTCCCTCTTCACCAGCGGGAAGTTCGCCATCGACCCCGAGCTGCGGGGGGCCGAGTTCGAGCGGGTGACGCAGAACCTGGACGTCCATTTCTGGAAGAGCTTCTGGAACCTCACCGAGACCGAGCTGCTGGCGGTGAGGGGGGGGGGGGGGGGGCAGCACCCCCCCGGCCCCCCTGACACCCCCCCCCCGGGACCCCCCGCATCCCCAACACCCCCCCCGGGGGTCCCAAAACTGACTCTGGGACCCCCAAAACCAAACCCCAGGATGCCCTGGGACACCCAAAACCACCCCAGCACCCCCCCACGGACCCCCCACAGCCCCCCCAGGACCCCCAAAACCAACCCTGTGACCCCCAACACCCCCCCCGGGACCCCCCAGACCCCCGACACCCCCCCAGGACCCCCTGGATCCCCAACACCCCCCCCCGGGGGTCCCAAAACTGACTCTGGGACCCCCAAAACCAAACCCCAGGATGCCCTGGGACACCCAAAACCACCCCAGGGCCCCCCCCCCGGACCCCCCACAGCCCCCCCCAGGACCCCCAAAACCAACCCTGGGACCCCCAACACCCCCCCCCGGGGCCCCCCAAACCCCCGACACCCCCCGGGACCCCCCGGATCCCCAATACCCCCCCAGGGGCTCCAAAACCGAGTCTGGGACACCCAAAACCACCCCAGGGCCCCACCCCGGACCCCCAACAGCCCCCCCGGGACCCCCAAAAGCCACCCTGGGACCCCCAACACCCCCTGTGGGACCCCCCCGGATCCCCAACACCCCCCTGCGACACCCCAGAACCCCCAAAACCTGACGCTGGGACCCCCCCCCCCGGGACCCTCTGGCACCCCCAAACCTCCCCCACGACCCCCAAGTCCTACCTCCCCCCCCCCCCCCCAAACCCCCCCCCCCACCCTGGGACCCTTAAAATCCCCCCCAGGACACCCCCAACCCCCTCCCAACACCCCCCCCCACCCTGGGACCCTTAAAACCCTTTGGGACCCCCCCCGGGGGTGGGGGGGGGGAGACAAAAACCCCCGTCCAGGCCCCCCAAATCTCCCCGTGGGGGGGTGACACCGTGGGACAGGGGTGTCTTGGGGGGGTCCCTGACCACCCCCCCCCCCCCCGTTTGTGTCCCCCCCCCAGTCGGTGGCCAGCATGGCGGCCACGCAGGTGGGGGTGTGCCGGGCGCTGCGGGTGCCCCCCGAGCCCCTGGAGTTGCCGCTGGCCACCGACCCCTCGGTCACGGTCACCATCGCCCCCCCCGTGGCCCACAGCGGCCCCGGCCCCGTCCACATGCGGCTGCTCAGTTACCACCTGCGGGAGGGGCAGGTGGGCCCGGGGGGGGGGGGGGGGGCACCCCGGTGGGGGGGGGGACCCGACATGGGGGGAATGGGGGGGGGGGGGGGACGGACGACACGACCTAAAATGGGGGGGACCCGAAATGGGGGGAAATGGGGGGACCTGAAATGGGGGGGACCCAAAATGGGGGGAAATGGTGGGGGGGGGGACCTGAAATGGGGGGAAATGGGGGGACCTAAAATTGGGGGGGGGGCCTAAAATGGGGGGAAATGGGGGGACCTGAAATGGGGGGACCTGAAATGGGGGGGACCCGAAATGGGGGGAAATGGGGGGACCTGAAATGGGGGGGACCCAAAATGGGGGGGGGGGACCCGAAATGGGGGAAATGGGGGGGGGGGGACCACACGACCTAAAATGGGGGGGACCCGAAATGGGGGGGGACCCAAAATGGGGGAAATGGGGGGGGGGGACCTGAAATGGGGGGAAATGGGGGGACCCGAAATGGGGGGAAAATGGGGGGAATGGGGGGGACGGACACGGCTAAAATGGGGGGGACCCGAAATGGGGGGAAATGGGGGGGGGGGGACCGACCTAATGGGGGGGACCGAATGGGGGGAAATGGGGGGGGGGGGGGGCCCTAAAATGGGGGGGACCCAAATGGGGGAAATGGGGGGGACCCTAAAATGGGGGGGGACCCAAAATGGGGGGGAAATGGGGGGGGGGGACGACACCTAAAATGGGGGGGGGGACCTGAAAGGGGGGGACCTAAAATTGGGGGGGGGGCCCTAAAATGGGGGGAAATGGGGGGACCTGAAATGGGGGGACCCAAAATGGGGGGAAATGGGGGGGGGGGGACCTGAAATGGGGGGAAATGGGGGGACCTAAAATGGGGGGGGGCCAAAATGGGGGGCAATGGGGGGATCCGACATGGGGGGAAATGGGGGGGGACCCAACATGGGGGGGGGGGGGGCCGAAATGGGGGGAAATGGGGGGGGGGAACGACACCTAAAATGGGGGGGGGGGGACCTGAAATGGGGGGACCTAGAATGGGGGGGGGCCTAAAATGGGGGGAAATGGGGGGACCTAAAATGGGGGGGACCCAAAATGGGGGGAAATGGGGGGGGGGGACCTGAAATGGGGGGAAATGGGGGGACCTAAAATGGGGGGGACCCAAAATGGGGGGGACCCGACATGGGGGGAAATGGGGGGGGGGGGGGACACGACCTAAAATGGGGGGGACCCGAAATGGGGGGAAATGGGGGGGGACCCAACATGGGGGGGGGGGCCGAAATGGGGGGAAATGGGGGGGACCTGAAATGGGGGAAATGGGGGGGGGACCTGAAATGGGGGGAAATGGGGGGACCCGAAATGGGGGGGACCCAAAATGGGGGGAAATGGTGGGGGGGGGGACCTGAAATGGGGGGAAATGGGGGGGACCTAAAATGGGGGGGGCCAAAATGGGGGGCAATGGGGGGATCCGACATGGGGGGAAATGGGGGGGGACCCAACATGGGGGGGGGGGGGGCGAAATGGGGGGAATGGGGGGGGACACCTGAAATGGGGGGGACCTGAAATGGGGGGACCCGAATGGGGGGGGGGGACCCTAAATGGGGGGGGGGGACCTGAAATGGGGGGACCTAGAATTGGGGGGGGGGGCCTAAAATGGGGGGAAATGGGGGGACCCGAAATGGGGGGGGACCCGAAATGGGGGGAAATGGGGGGGGGGGGAACCTAAAATGGGGGGGACTGGAAAAAATGTGGGGGACCCTTAAAAATAGGGGGACGGACCCCGGACATGGTGGGGAAATGGGGGGATGGGGGGGGGACGAACCTAAAATGGGGGGGGACCTGAAATGGGGGGGACCTAAAATTGGGGGGGGGGGGGCCCTAAAATGAGGGGCAAATGGGGGGACCTGAAATGTGGGGGGGGGGGTGGGAGCGAAAATGAGGGGAAAATGGGGGGGGGGACACCCAAAATATTGGGGGGAAAATGGGGGGGGCAAATGGGGGTGGCACCCCGAAAGTTGGGGGAGGAAATGGGGGGACCACAACATGGGGGGGGGGGGTGAAATGGGGGGGATAATGGGGTGGGACACCAAAATGGTGGGGACCCTAAAATGGGGGGGGGAAACCCAAAAATGGGGGGGGGACCCAAAAATGGGGGGGGGAAAATGGAGGGGGGGACCTGAAATGGGGGAAATTGGGGGGACCCTAAAAATTGGGGGGGTGGGGGACACCCAAAAATGGGGGGGAAAATGGGGGGGCACACATGGGGGGGGGGCCCTGGAAATGGGGGAGGGGGGGCAAATGGGGTGGGGGGACTCAAAATGGGGGGAAATGGGGGGGTCCCAACATGGGGGGGCCCAACACGGGAGGAAATGGGGGGGGGATCCCATGGTCTGTGGGGCAGGGGGGGTCTCCATGATGTGTGGGGCAGGGGGGGGTCCCATGGGGTGTGGGGCGAGGGGGGGGGTCCCATGGTCTGTGGGGTGGGGGGGTCCCATGGGGTGTGGGGCGGGGGGGGTCCCATGGTGTGTGGGGCGGGGGGGTCCCCATGGTGTGTGGGGCGGGGGGGTTCCCATGGTGTGTGGGGCAGGGGGGGGTCCCATGGTCTGTGGGGTGGGGGGGTCTCCATGATGTGTGGGGCGGGGGGGTCCCATGGGGTGTGGGGGGGGGGGGTCCCATGGTGTGGGTGGGGGGGTTCCCATGTGTGTGGGGTGGGGGGTCCCATGATGTGTGGGGTGGGGGGGTCCCATGGTGTGTGGTAGTCGGGGGGAGGTGTTGTCTCCATGATGTGTGGGGCGGGGGGGGGTTCCCATGATGTGGGGTGGGGGGTTCCCATGATGTGTGGGGCAGGGGGGGGTCTCCATTGATGTGTGGGTGCTGGGGGGGTCTCCATGATGTGTGGGGCGGGGGGGTTCCCATGGGGTGTGGGGCGGGGGGGGTCCCATGATGTGTGGGGCGGGGGGGGGGTCCCATGGGGTGTGGGGCGGGGGGGTTCCCATGGGGTGTGGGGCAGGGGGGGGTTCCCATGGTATGTGGGGTAGGGGGGTCTCCATGATGCGTGGGGCGGGGGGGGGTGACCCCTTTGCCCCCCCCCCCCCCCTCCCCCCCAACAGGACAGCGCGGCGCTGAGCGCCCTGACGGGGGCGGAGGGGGGGGTGCGGGGGCCGTTGCGCTGGTGGCGGGGCCCCCCCCTCCCCCCTTCCCCGGCCCTGCTGGTGCATTTCCACGGGGGGGGGGTTCGTGGCCCAGACCTCCCGCTCCCACGAGCCCTACCTGCGGGGGTGGGCGCGCGACCTGGGCGCCCCCATCCTCTCCGTCGACTACGCCCTGGCCCCCGAGGCCCCCTTCCCCCGCGCCCTGGAGGAGTGTTTCTGGGCCTATTGCTGGGCCCTGCGCAACTGCCGTCTGCTGGGTGAGCCGGGGGGGGGCGATGTGGGGCGATGTGGGGGCGATATGGGGAGATATGGGGGTGATATGGGGAGATATGGGGCGATATGGGGTGATATGGAGTGATATGAGGGCGATTGGGGGCAATATGGGGTGATATGGGGAGATATGGGGCGATATGGGGAGATATGGGGAGATATGGGGGAGATATAGGGAGATATGGGGCAATATGGGGGAGATATGAGGGCAATGTGGGGGCAATATGGGGTGATATGGGGGTAATATGGGGAGATATGGGGGCAATATGGGGTGATATGGGGAGATATGGGGAGATATGGGGGAGATATGGCATGATACAGGGTGATATGGGGAGATATGGGGCAGGGGAGGGCTGTGGGGGGTTTCTGGGCCTATTGCTGGGCCCTGCGCAACTGGCGCCTGCTGGGTGAGCCGGGGGGGGGGGCGATGTGGGGCGGTGTGGGGTGATGTGGGGCGATATGGGATGATATGGGGCGATATGGGGAGATATGGGGGTGATATGGGGAGATATGGGGGTGATATGAGGCGATATGGGGAAATATGGCATGATATGGGGAGATATGAGGGCGATATGGGGAGATATGGGGAGATATGGAGTGATATGAGGGCAATGTGGGGGCGATATGGGGAGATAGGGGTGAGATATAGGGAGATATGGGGCAATATGGGGGAGATATGGGGAGATATGGGGGCGATATGGGTGAGATATGGGGAGATGTGGGTGCGATATGGGGGCGATATGGGGCAATATGTAGGAGATAAATGGGGGTTTTGGATATGGGGAAAGATAAATGGGGCCGTTTTGGGGGAGATATTGGGGGTGATTTATTGGGGTGAATATGAGGGTGATTGTTTTTGGGGCGAATTTTCATGGGGAGAATATGGGGGTTTGATATGGGGGAGAGTACAGGAGTGATTTATCGGGGGTGATCTGGGGGCGAGAGTGGGGGAGAATATGGGGGCGAACACGGGGGGCCTTATGGGGCAAGGGGCAGGGGCTTGTGGGGGGTTCTTTTCTAGGGCCTAATTGGCTGGGCCCTTGCGCAACTTGGCGCCCTGCTTGGGTGAGCCGGGGGGGGGCGCTGTGGGGCGGTGGGGGGC
>CANTUZ010000014.1:9668413-9703299 GCA_947846985.1 Fratercula arctica | reverse complement strand
TCCCAGGACCCCTGTAACCCCCCCCCGGACCCCCATAACCCCTCCCAGGACCCCTGTAACCCCCCCCAGGACCCCCATAACCCCTCCCAGGACCCCCGTAACCCCCCAACCCCCCCCCCAAACCCCCCCAGGACTCCCCCCCCCGGACCCCCCCCGGCCCCCCCCGGCTCTCACTGGCTGCAGAGGGGGGGGCACTCCTGGGGGGCTCGCACGGCCCCCTCCTGCCGGCCCCGGCGGCTGCAGACGAAGTCGCCCTTTTTGCTGCTGTGAACCTGCCACTCGCAAAAGGGGTCCTGGGGGGGGGACGGGGGGGGGGGGGGAAGGGGGGGCATCCCAAAATTGAGTCGCTGCCCCCCCAAACCCCTCCCCGCGCCCCCCCGTACCCCCCCAACCACTCCCCAAGACCCCCCCCAGCCCCTCTGCACCCCCCAAACCCCCCCAAAACCCCCGCCTTTGAAGCCACCCCAATCCCCCCCTTGACCCCCCCCAGCCCCCCAATCCCCCCCTTTGACCCCCCAAAGCCCCTCCCCACCCCCCCAATCCCCCCCTTTGACTTCCCCAGTCCCCCCCAAAGCCACCCCCACCCCCCCAATCCCCCACTTTGACCCCCCCAGATCCCCCCCTTTGATCCCCCCAAATCCCCTCCCCAGCCCCCCCTTTGACCCCCCCAAACCCCCCCTTTGACCCCCCAAAGCCCCACCCCCCCCAATCCCCCCCTTTGACCCCCCAAACCCCCTCCCCAGCCCCCCCCCTTTGACCCCCCAAAACCCCCCCTTTGACCCCCCAAAGCCCCCACCCAAACCCCAATCCCCCCCTTTGACCCCCCAAACCCCCTCCCCTGCCCCCCCTTGACCCTCCCAAACCCCCCTTTGACCCCCCAAACCCCCCCATCCCCCCCTTTGACCCCCCCACCACCCCCCAATCCCCCCCTTTGACCCCCCAAACCCCCTCCCCACCCTCCCCATCCACCCCCCTTTGACCCCCCCCAGCCCCCAATCCCCCCCCTTTGATCCCCCAAACCCCCTCCCCACCCCCCCCAGTCCCCCCAATCCCCCCTTTGACCCCCCCAAACCCCCCAATCCCCTGCTTTGACCCCCCCAGTCCCCCCAATCCCCCCCCTTTGACCCCCCCAATCCCCCGCCCTTTGACCCCCACCCAGCCCCCCAATCCCCCCTTTGACCCTCCCAAACCCCCTCCCCCCACCCCCCCAATCCCCCCCTTTGACCCCCCCCACCCCCCCAATCCCCCCTTTTGACCCCCTAACCCCTCCCCACCCAACCCCCTTTGACCCCCCAGACCGCCCCCCCACCCCCCCACCCCCTTTGACCCCCCCAATCCCCCCTTTGACGACCCCCCCAAACCCCCTCCCCACCCCCCCCCCAATCCCCCCCTTTGATCCCCCTCAACCCCCCGCCCCAAACACCCCCCTCCCCACCCGCCCCCCACCCCCCATCCCCCCCTTTGACCCGCCCCCCAATCCCCCCCTTTGACCCCCCAAACCCCCTCCCCACCCCCCCAATCCCCCCCTTTGACCCCCCCCCAGCCCCCAATCCCCCCCCTTTGCCCCCCGGCCCCCCCCGGCCCCCCCTCACGGCGGCGCAGGCCGGGCAGTCGCGGTGGTCCTCGCAGAGGGGGCAGTTGGCGGGGGCCAGGACGAGGCGGGGCCCCGCCCCCCCGCAGGACCCCCCCGGGGGGGGGGGCTGGAGGCGGCTGTGGCAGGAGGCGCTGGGGGGGCACCAGCCGCAGCCCTGGTCCCCCAGACAGGCCAGGCAGGAGGGGTAGAGGGGGCAGCGCCCGGGGGGGGCGCGGAAGGGCTCCAGGAAGAAGAAGGAGATCTCCTGGGGGGGGGAGGGGGATTTGGGGGGGGGGGGTGTTAGTTGGGGGGGGGATTTGGGGGGGGATTGGGGGGGGATTTGGGGGGGGAGGGGATTGGGGGGGTTAGTTGGGGGGGGATTTGGGGGGGAGGGGATTTGGGGGGGGTTAGTTGGGGGGGATTTGGGGGGGGATTTGGGGGGGGGTTAGTTGGGGGGGGGATTTGGGGGGGGGGGGGATTTGGGGGGGGGGGGTGGTTAGTTGGTGGGGGGATTTGGGGGGGTGTTAGTTGGGGGGGGGATTTAGGGGGGGGAGGGGATTTGGGGGGGGTTAGTTGGGGGGGGATTTGGGGGGGGAGGGGATTTGGGGGGGGTTAGTTGGGGGGGGATTTGGGGGGGGAGGGGATTTGGGGGGGGGGTTAGTTGGGGGGGGGATTATGGGGGGGTTAGTTGGGGGGAGGGGATTTGGGGGGGGTGTGTTCAGTTGGGGGGTGATTTGGGGGGGGAGGGGAATTTGGGGGGGTTAGTTGGGGGGGCATTGGGGGGGGAGGGGATTTGGGGGGGGTTAGTTGGGGGGGGTTTGGGGGGGGAGGGGATTTGTGGGGTTTAGTTGGGGGGGGATTTGGGAGGGGGTTGAGTTGGGGGGGATTTGGGGGGGTTAGTTGGGGGGTGTTAGTTGGGGGGGGATTTGGGGGGGGGGAGGGGGAGTTTGGGGGGGTTAGTTGGGGGGGGATTTGGGGGGGAGGGGATTGGGGGGGGGGGTTTGGGGGGGATTTGGGGGGGGGAGGGGATTTGGGGGGGTGAGTTGGGGGGGAGTTGGGGGGGAGGGGATTTGGGGGGGGTTAGTTGGGGGGATTTGGGGGGAGGGGATTTGGGGGGGTTAGTTGGGAGGGCGATTTGGGGGGGGTCAGTTGGGGAGGGTTAGTTTGGGGGGGGATTTGGGGGTGAGGGGATTGGGGGGGTTAGTGGGGGGGGATTTGGGGGGGAGGGGATTTGGGGGGGGTTAGTGGGGGGGGATTTGGGGGGGAGGGGATTGGGGGGGTTAGTTGGGGGGGGATTTGGGGGGGAGGGGATTTGGGGGGGGTTAGTTGGGGGGATTTGGGGGGGGCGATTTGGGGGGGGATGGGACGAGGGACACACAGCCCCAGACCCACAGTCCCCGACAAAGAGCACCCAACTTCCCCCCCCCCCCCCCCCCACAGAGAGCCCCCCCCCCAACCCCCCCCCCCCGGATAGGGACCCCCCCACCCCAACTCCCCCCCCATAGAGACCCCGCCCCCCAACTCCCTGCCCCCCAGAGACCCCCCCACCCCAACTCCCCCCCATAGAGACCCCCCCACCCCAACTCCCTGCCCCATAGAGACCCCATCCCCCAACTCCCTGCCCCCCAGAGACCCCATCCCCCAACTTTGCACCCCATAGAAACCCCATCCCCCAACTCACTGCCCCATAGAGACCCCATCCCCCAACTCCCTGCCCCCCAAAGACCCCATACCCCAGTTCCCCCCCCCATAGAGACCCCCCCACCCCAACTCTCCCCCATAGAGACCCCATCCCCCAATTCTCCCCCCCCATAGAAACCCCCCACCCCAACTTCCTGCCCCATAGAGACCCCCCCACCCCAACTCCCCCCCATAGAGACCCCGCCCCCCAACTCCCTACCCCCAAAGACCCCGTACCCCAACTTCGCGCCCCATAGAGACCCCATACCCCAACTCCCCGCTCCATAAGGACCCCCCCACCCCAACTCCCCCCCCATAGAGACCCCCCCACCCCAACTCCCCGCCCCCCAGAGACCCCATATCCCAACTTTGCACCCCATAGAGACCCCCCCCACCCCAACTACCTGCCCCATAGAGACCCCATCCCCCAATTCCCCCCCATAGAGACCCCGCCCCCCAACTCCCCGCCCCCCAGAAACCCCGTACCCCAACTTCACGCCCCATAGGGACCCCATCCCCCAACTCCCTGCCCCCCAGAGACCCCATACCCCAGTTCCCCCCCCCACAGAGACCCCGTACCCCAACTCCCCGCCCCATAGAGACCCGCCCACCCCAACTCCCTGCCCCATAGAGACCCCATCCCCCAATTCCCCCCCCCGTAGAGACCCCATCCCCCAACTCCCTGCCCCTCAAAGACCCCCCCACCCCAACTCCCCCCCATAGAGACCCCATCCCCCAACTCCCCCCCCATAGAGACCCCATCCCCCAACTCCCTGCCCCCCAGAGACCCCGTACCCCAACTTCGCGCCCCATAGAGACCCCCCCACCCCAACTCCTCCCCATAGAGACCCCATCCCCCCAACTCCCCGCCCCATAGAGACCCCCCCACCCCAACTACCTGCCCCATAGAGACCCCATCCCCCAATTCCCCCCCCCACAGAGACCCCATCCCCCAACTCCCTGCCCCCCAGAGACCCCATCCCCCAACTTTGCGCCCCATCGAGACCCCATCCCCCAACTCCCTGCCCCCCAGAGACCCCATCCCCCAACTCCCCGCCCCATAGAGACCCTGTACCCCAACTTCGCGCCCCATCGAGACCCCATACCCCAACTCCCTGCCCCCCAGAGACCCCCCCACCCCAACTCCCCGCCCCCCAGGGACCCCCCGCCCCCCAGCCCTGCGCCCCCCCCCGACTCACGCTGCCCCCCGGGACGCCGGTGCGGTCCCAGACGAGGGTGAGCTCGCTGCTGTGGCCGCCGGCGGAGCCGTTGGCGTGTCCCTCCACCTGCAGCAGGTACCTGTTCCCCCGCTCGGGCGCCCCGAAGAGCCGCTCGGGCCGCGGGCGCTGCAGGGGCCGCGTCTCCCGCTCCTGCTGCACCCACCAGCGCCCCACCTCCTCCTGGAACGGGACCCCGAGATTGGGGGGGGGACCCCAGACCCCAGCGCCCCACCCCCTCCTGGAACGGGACCCCGAGATTGGGGGGGGCCCAGATACCCCCAGGCTCCCCCAGACCCCAGCGCCCCACCTCCTCCTGGAACGGGACCCCGAGATTGGGGGGGGGACCCCAGACCCCAGTGCCCCCCTCCCTCCTGGAAAGGGACCCCAAAATCCTGGGGGGGGGGGGCCCAAAGCACCCCAGACCCTGAGATCCTGGGGGGGGGACCCCAAACCTCAGCACCCCGCCCCCTCCTGCAGAGGGACCCCAAAAACCTGGGGGGGGCCCAAAGTACCCCAGACCCCAAAAACCTGGGGGGGGACCCCAGACCCCAGCACCCCACCCCCTCCTGGAAAGGGACCCCGAGATTGGGGGGGGACCCCAGACCCCAGCGCCCCACCCCCTCCTGCAGAGGGACCCTGAAATCCTGGGGGGGGGCCCAGATACCCCCAGACTCCCCCAGACCCCAGTGCCCCTCCCCCTCCTGGAAAAGGACCCCGAGATTGGGGGGGGACCCCAGACCCCAGCGCCCCACCCCCTCCTGGAAAGGGACCCCAAAATCCTGGGGGGGGGGGCCCAAAGCACCCCAGACCCTGAGATCCTGGGGGGGGGGACCCCAAACCTCAGCACCCCGCCCCCTCCTGCAGAGGGACCCCAAAAACCTGGGGGGGGGCCCAAAGTACCCCAGACCCCAAAAACCTGGGGGGGGACCCCAAACCCCAGCGCCCCACCTCCTCCTGCAGAGGCACCCCGAGATTGGGGGGGGCCAGATACCCCCAGACTCCCCCAGACCCCAGCGCCCCACCTCCTCCTGGAACGGGACCCCGAGATTGGGGGGGACCCCAGACCCCAGCGCCCCTCCCCCTCCTGGAAAGGGACCCCGAGATTGGGGGGGACCCCAGACCCCAGCGCCCCACCCCCTCCTGCAGAGGCACCCCGAGATTGGGGGGGGGACCCCAGACCCCAGTGCCCCACCTCCTCCTGGAAAGGGACCCCGAAATCCTGGAGGGGGGCCCAGATACCCCCAGACTCCCACAGACCCCAGTGCCCCTCCCCCTCCTGGAAAGGGACCCCGAGATTGGGGGGGGGACCCCAGACCCCAGCGCCCCACCCCCTCCTGGAAAGGGACCCCGAGACTGGGGGGGCCCAGATACCCCCAGACTCCCCCAGACCCCAGTGCCCCACCCCCTCCTGCAGAGGGACCCCGAAATCCTGGGGGGGGGGGGGGGCCCAAAGCACCCCAGACCCTGAGATCCTGGGGGGGGGACCCCAAACCTCAGCGCCCCGCCCCCTCCTGCAGAGGGACCCCGAGATTGGGGGGGGGCCAGATACCCCCAGGCTCCCCCAGACCCCAGTGCCCCTCCCCCTCCTGGAAAGGGACCCCGAGATTGGGGGGGACCCCAGACCCCAGCGCCCCACCCCCTCCTGGAAAGGGACCCCGAGATTGGGGGGGGACCCCAGACCCCAGCGCCCCACCCCCTCCTGGAAAGGGACCCCAAAAACCTGGGGGGGACCCCAAATCTCAGCACCCCACCCCCTCCTGCAGAGGCACCCCAAAATCCTGGGGGGGGACCCAGACCCCAGCGCCCCTCCCCCTCCTGGAAAAGGACCCCGAGATTGGGGGGGGGACCCCAGACCCCAGCGCCCCTCCTCCTCCTGGAACGGGACCCCGAGATTGGGGGGGGACCCAGACCCCAGCGCCCCTCCTCCTCCTGGAACGGGACCCCGAGATTGGGGGGGGGACCCCAGACCCCAGCGCCCCACCCCCTCCTGGAAAGGGACCCCGAGATTGGGGGGGGACCCCAGACCCCAGCGCCCCACCCCCTCCTGGAAAGGGACCCCAAAATCCTGGGGGGGGGGGGGGCCCCAAAGCACCCCAGACCCTGAGATCCTGGGGGGGGGGGACCCCAAACCTCAGCGCCCCGCCCCCTCCTGCAAAGGGACCCCAAAATCCTGGGGGGGGACCCAGACCCCAGCGCCCCACCCCCTCCTGGAAAGGGACCCCAAAAACCTGGGGGGGACCCCAAATCTCAGCACCCCACCCCCTCCTGCAGAGGCACCCCGAGATTGGGGGGGACCCCAGACCCCAGCGCCCCTCCCCCTCCTGGAAAGGGACCCCGAGATTGGGGGGGGGACCCCAGACCCCAGCGCCCCTCCCCCTCCTGCAGAGGCACCCCGAGATTGGGGGGGCCCAGATACCCCCAGACTCCCCCAGACCCCAGTGCCCCTCCCCCTCCTGGAAAGGCACCCCGAGATTGGGGGGGGACCCCAAACCCCAGCACCCTGCCCCCTCCTGGAAAGGGACCCCGAAATCCTGGGGGGGGACACCCAGACCCCAGCGCCCCTCCCCCTCCTGGAAAGGGACCCCGAGATTGGGGGGGGGGACCCAGACCCCAGCGCCCCACCCCCTCCTGGAAAGGGACCCCGAGATTGGGGGGGGACCCCAGACCCCAGCGCCCCTCCCCCTCCTGGAAAGGGACCCCGAGATTGGGGGGGGGCCCCCAGACCCCAGCGCCCCTCCCCCTCCTGCAGAGGCACCCCGAGATTGGGGGGGCCCAGATACCCCCAGACCCCAGTGCCCCACCTCCTCCTGGAAAGGGACCCCGAGATTGGGGGGGGACCCCACACCCCAGTGCCCCACCCCCTCCTGGAAAGGGACCCCGAGATTGGGGGGGGCCAGATACCCCCAGACTCCCCCAGACCCCAGTGCCCCTCCCCCTCCTGGAAAGGCACCCCGAGATTGGGGGGGGACCCCAAACCCCAGCACCCTGCCCCCTCCTGGAAAGGGGACCGCCGAAAATCCTGGGGGGGGACACCCAGACCCCAGCGCCCCTCCCCCTCCTGGAAAGGGACCCCGAGATTGGGGGGGGGACCCAGACCCCAGCGCCCCACCCCCTCCTGGAAAGGGACCCCGAGATTGGGGGGGGACCCCAGACCCCAGCGCCCCTCCCCCTCCTGGAAAGGGACCCCGAGATTGGGGGGGGGGACCCCAGACCCCAGCGCCCCTCCCCCTCCTGCAGAGGCACCCCGAGATTGGGGGGGCCCAGATACCCCCAGACCCCAGTGCCCCACCTCCTCCTGGAACGGGACCCCGAGATTGGGGGGGGCCAGATACCCCCAGACTCCCCCAGACCCCAGCGCCCCTCCCCCTCCTGCAGAGAGACCCCAAAATCCTGGGGGGGGACCCAGACCCCAGCACCCCTCCCCCTCCTGCAAAGGGACCCCGAGATTGGGGGGGGACCCCAGACCCCAGCGCCCCTCCTCCTCCTGGAAAGGGACCCCAAAAACCTGGGGGGGACCCCAAATCTCAGCGCCCCACCCCCTCCTGCCGGGGGCACCCCAAAAAATGGGGGGGGGGGGGAGCCCGAGCCCTGGCAGGAGCCCCGGCACAGCCCGGCACCCCCCCCCAATGGGGACCCCCAGCACCCCGAAACCTCCCGTCCCACACTGTGCCCCCCCCACACCCCCCAGCACCCCGACACCCCCCCAATAGAGCCCCCCCAGCACCCCAATCCCCCCCTCCTCCCACAATGGCCCCCCCCAGCACCCCCCCAGCCCCCTAATCCCCCCCTCCCCTCCCACAAATGGCCCCCCCCAACACCCCCCAGCACCCCAATCCCCCCCCCACACTGTGCCCCCCCAGCACCCCGACACCCCCCCAATAGAGCCCCCCCCAGCACCCTGACACCCCCCCAATAGAGCCCCCCCAGCACCCCGACACCCCCCCAATAGAGCCCCCCCCAGCACCCCGACACCCCCCCCAATAGAGCCCCCCCAGCACCCCAATGCCCCCCTCCCCTCCCACACTGTGCCCCCCCAGCACCCCCCCCAGCACCCCATCCCCCTCCTCCCACACTGTGCCCCCCCCAGCACCCCGACACCCCCCAATAGAGCCCCCCCCAGCACCCTGACAACCCCCCAATAGAGCCCCCCCAGCACCCCAATCCCCCCCTCCTCCCACAATGTGCCCCCCCCAGCACCCCCCCAGCACCCCAATCCCCCCCCACTGTGCCCCCCCAGCACCCCAATCCCCCCCTCCTCCACACTGTGTGCCCCCCCCAGCCCCCCCCAGCCCCCCAATCCCCCCCCCACTGTGCCCCCCCCAGCACCCCAATCCCCCTCCTCCCACACTGTGCCCCCCCCAGCACCCCCCCAGCCCCCCAATCCCCCTCAATAGAGCCCCCCCCAGCACCCTGACACCCCCTCGCCCTGCCCACAATGGCCCCCCCCAGCCCCCCAATCCCCCCCCTCCACACTGTGCCCCCCCCAGCACCCCGACACCCCCCAATAGAGCCCCCCCAACACCCCAATCCCCCCCTCCTCCCACAATGGCCCCCCCCAGCACCCCCCCAGCACCCCAATCCCCCCCCCACACTGTGCCCCCCCCCAGCACTGCAATAGAGCCCCCCCCCCAGCACCCCAATCCCCCCCTCCCCCCCCACTGTGCCCCCCCCAGCACCCCCCCAGCACCCTGACACCCCCCTCCTCCCACAACGTGCCCCCCCCAATAGAGCCCCCCCCAGCACCCTGACACCCCCCAATAGAGCCCCCCCAGCACCCCAATCCCCCCCTCCTCCACACTGTGCCCCCCCCAGCACTGCAATAGAGCCCCCCCCAGCCCCCCAATCCCCCCCTCCTCCCCCACTGTGCCCCCCCCCAGCACCCCCCCAGCACCCTGACACCCCCCCAATAGAGCCCCCCCAGCACCCTGACACCCCCCTCCTCCCACAATGGCCCCCCCCAGCCCCCCAATCCCCCCCTCCTCCCCCACTTGTGCCCCCCCAGCCCCCCAATCCCCCCTCCTCCACACTGTGCCCCCCCCCAGCCCCCCCCCAGCCCCCCAATCCCCCCCTCCTCCTCCACACTGTGCCCCCCCCAGCCCCCCAATCCCCCCCTCCTCCCCCACTGTGCCCCCCCAGCCCCCCCCAGCCCCCCAATCCCCCCCCCCGTGCCCCTCCCAGCCCCCAATCCCCCCCTCCCCTCCCACACTGTGCCCCCCCCGCACCCCCCCAGCCCCCCAATCCCCCCCAATAGAGCCGCCCCCAGCCCCCCAATCCCCCCCCTCCCCTCCCACACTGTGCCCCCCCAGCCCCCCACACAGCCCCCCAATCCCCCCCCCCGTGCCCCCCCAGCCCCCCCGTTACCAGCTCGGGGGCGTTGGGGTGCCGCGCCAGCCGCGCCACCACGTAGAGGCGCTGGATGCGGGCCCAGACGCTGGGGCCGGGGCCGGGGGGGGCCGGGGGGGGCCCCAGCAGCGGGTAAATGAAGCCCCGATAGACCAGGGAGACGTCGGCGTCCCCCCCCGGGCTGAGCGTGATGGTGGTGCTGCGCACGATGGACACCTGCGGGGGGGGGAGAGGGGGGGGGACACGAATGCCACCGGCACCCCCCCAACCCCCCCCAAACTCCTCCCCTCCAACCCCCCCAAACCCCCCCCCAACCCCCCCCCAAACTCCTCCCCCACACCCCCCAAACCCCCCCCCACCCCCCCCAAACTCCCCCCTCCACCCCCCCACCCCCCCCAACCCCCCCCACTCCCCCCCCACCCCCCCAAACCCCCCCAACCCCCCCAAACCCCCCCCACCCCCCCCCCCCCCCAAACCCCCCCCCCTCCACCACCCCCCCCAAACCCCCCCCAACTCCCCCCCAAACTCCTCCCCTCCAACCCCCCCCAAACCCCCCCCCAACCCCCCCAAACTCCTCCCTCCAATCCCCCCAAACCCCCCCCCAACCCCCCCCAAACTCCTCCCCTCCAATCCCCCCCAGTGCCCCATAGAGCCCCCAACACCCCCCAGGACCCCCCCAGTGCCCCATAGACCCCCCTGATACCCCCCCAGGACCCCCCTAGTGACCCATAGAGCCCCCCGATGCCCCCCCAAGACCCCCTTAGTGCCCCACAGACCCCCCCGATGCCCCCCCAGGACCCCCCCAGTGCCCCCTAGACCCCCCTAATACCAACCAGGACCCCCCCAGTGCCCCATAGACCCCCTCGTTACCCCCCTCAGTGCCCCATAGAGCCCCCCGATACCCCCCAGGACCCCCCCCAGTTCCCCACAGACCCCCCTGATACCCCCCAGGACCCCCTTAGTGCTCCCTAGACTCCCTCAATACCCCCCCCAGGACCCCCCCGGTGCCCCATAGAGCCCCCTGATACCCCCCCAGGACCCCCCCAGTGCTCCCCCAGGACCCCCCCCAGTGCCCCATAGACCCCCCCGATGCCCCCCCAGTGCCCCCTAGACCCCCCTGATACCCCCCCAGTGCCCCCTAGACCCCCCCAATGCCCCCCCAGTGCCCCATAGACCCCCCCCAATACCAACCACGACCCCCCCAGTGCCCCATAGACCCCCCCAATGCCCCCCCAGTGCCCCATAGACCCCCCCCAATACCAACCACGACCCCCCCAGTGCCCCATAGACCCCCCCAATGCCCCCCCAGTGCCCCATAGACCCCCCAATGCCCCCCCAGGACCCCCTTAGTGCCCCCTAGAGCCCCCTGATGCCTCCCCAGTGCCCCATAGACCCCCCCCAACACCCCTCAGGACCCCCCCAGTGCCCCATAGACCCCCCCAATACCAACCAGGACTCTCCTTAGTGCCCCTAGACCCCCCCCAATGCCCCCCCCAGTGCCCCATAGACCCCCCCCAATACCAACCACGACCCCCCCAGTGCCCCCTAGACCCCCCCAATGCCCCCCCAGTGCCCCCTAGACCCCCCCAATGCCCCCCCAGGACCCCCTTAGTGCCCCCTAGACCCCCCCAATGCCCCCCCAGTGCCCCCTAGACCCCCCCAATGCCCCCCCAGGACCCCCTTAGTGCCCCCTAGAGCCCCCCTGATGCCTCCCCAGTGCCCCATAGACCCCCCCCAACACCCCTCAGGACCCCCCCAGTGCCCCATAGACCCCCCCCAATACCAACCAGGACTCTCCTTAGTGCCCCCTAGACCCCCCCAATGCCCCCCCAGTGCCCCATAGACCCCCCCCAATACCAACCACGACCCCCCCAGTGCCCCCTAGACCCCCCCAATGCCCCCCCAGTGCCCCCTAGACCCCTCCAACACCCCCCAGGACCCCCTTAGTGCCCCCTAGACCCCCCTAATGCCCCCCCGGTGCCCCATAGACCCCTCCAACACCCCCCAGGACCCCCTTAGTGCCCCCTAGACCCCCCCAATGCCCCCCCGGTGCCCCACAGACCGCCCGGATACCCCCCCAGGACCCCCCCCCCCCGTGCCCCACGGAACCCCCCCCCCGGCCCCCGCAGATGTGGGGGGGGGCGCCCACCTTGTCGGGCTGGGAGTCGTTGCGGGGGTGCTGGAAGGTGAGGAGGTGGAGGCCGGGGAGGAAGCTCTGGCTGCGGCAGCGCTGCAGGGAGGTGACGAAGACGGGCCGCGGCCCCCACCAGCCGTAGGTGCCCGAGATCTGCCCCACGCGGCACCGGGCCTGCTCTGGGGGGGGGGGGGGGAGGGGGGGGGGGGGGGGTCAGGGACCACCTGGGTGGGAACGGGGGTGCCCCGGGGTGGGATGGGGGCTGCAGGGACCCCCCGATGGCTGCAGGGACCCCAGGGACCCCCCGATGGGCACAGGGACCTCCCGATGGGTGCAGGGACCCCAAGGACCCCCCAATGGGCGCAGGGACCCCCCGATGGGTGCAGGGACCCCCCAATGAGCACAGGGACCCCCCAGTGGGTGCAGGGACCCTCCAGGGGCCACAGCGACCCCCCCAATGAGCACAGGGACCCCCCCAGTGGGTGCAGGGACCCCAAGGACCCCCCCAATGGGCGCAGGGACCCCAGGGGTGGGTGCAGGGACCCCCCAATGAGGACAGGGACCCCCCAGTGGGTGCAGGGACCCCCCAGTGGGTGCAGGGACCCCCCCAATGGGCGCAGGGACCCCAGGGACCCCCCGATGGGCACAGGGACCTCCCGATGGGTGCAGGGACCCCAGGACCCCCCGATGGGCGCAGGGACCCCCCGATGGGTGCAGGGACCCCCCAAGGGGCACAGGGACCCCAGGGACCCCCCAATGGGCACAGGGACCCCCCGATGGGTGCAGGGACCCCCCATTAGGTGCAGGGACCCCCCCAGTGGGCTCAGGGACCCCAAGCACCCCCCAATGGGCGCAGGGACCCCCCGATGGGTGCAGGGACCCCCCAAGGGGCGCAGGGACCCCAAGGACCCCCCAATGGGCGCAGGGACCCCAGGGGTGGGCGCAGGGACCCCCCAATGAGCACAGGGACCCCCCCCAGTGGGCTCAGGGACCCCAAGGACCCCCCCAATGGGCGCAGGGACCCCAGGGGTGGGTGGAGGGACCCCCCAATGAGCACAGGGACCCCCCAGTGGGTGCAGGGACCCCCCCAATGGGCGCAGGGACCCCCCGATGGGTGCAGGGACCCCAAGGACCCCCCCAATGGGCGCTAGGGCAGCACCAGGGGTGGGCACAGGGACCCCCCAATGAGGACAGGGACCCCCCCAGTGGGTGCAGGGACCCCCCCAATGGGCGCAGGGACCCCCCGATGGGTGCAGGGACCCCCCCAACGGGCTCAGGGACCCCAAGGCCCCCCCCAATGGGTGCAGGAACCCCAGGGGTGGGTGCAGGGACCCCCCAATGAGGACAGGGACCCCCCCAGTGGGTGCAGGGACCCCCCCAATGGGCGCAGGGACCCCCCGACGGGTGCAGGGACCCCCCCCCAACGGGCTCAGGGACCCCAGGGACCCCCCAATGGGCGCAGGGACCCCAGGGGTGGGTGCAGGGACCCCCCAATGAGCACAGGGGACCCCCCAAGGGGCACAGGGACCCCCCCAGTGGGTGCAGGGCCCCCCCCATGGGTGCAGGGACCCCCCCCCAGTGGGCACAGGTACCCCAGGGACCCCCCAGTGGGTTCAGGGACACCCCAGTGGGGGCAGGGACCCCCCAATGAGCACAGGGACCCCAAGGCCCCTCCCAATGGGCGCAGGGACCCCCCAGTGGGCGCAGGGACCCCCCGATGGGTGCAGGGACCCCCCCAATGGGCTCAGGGACCCCAAGGACCCCCCCCAATGGGCGCAGGGACCCTCCCAGCTGGCCTGGGGGGGGGGGGGGGGGGATGTCAGGGGGTCTCCACCCCCCCCCCGCCCCGGCCCCCCCCGCTCACCGGCCAGGGGCATGCAGGTGTCGTTCTGCACACACCAGCCCAAGGGGCCGGGGGCGCGGGGGGGTCCCGTGGTGGCCCCCCCCGAAGGCCAGGCAGGACTCGCAGTCCCCCAGCAGCCGGGCCAGGCCCAGGCAGCCCGTGGGGCACTGCGGGGGGGGGACACACAGAGGGGGGGGGTCAGTGGGGACACCCCCCCCCCCGCACCCCCAAACGGGGCCAGGCAGGGGGCTCAGCACCACCCCCCCCCCCCACCTCAGGGACCCGTCTGGGACCCCCCCCAAATGGAGCCAAGGGGGTCCCCGGGACAAAGGTGCCCCCACTGAGGGGATGCCAACAGGCTGCCCCCCCCATTTTCCCCAGGGGACCCCCCCATCTGGGACCCCCCCATTTCCCCAGGGGACCCCCACATCTGTGACCCCCCCCCCCAATCTGTGACCCCCCCATCTGGGACCCCCCCATTTCCCCAGGGGATCCCCCACATCTGTGACCTGCCCCCCCAATCTGTGACCCCCCCATTCCTAGGCCCGTGGTACCCGTGACCCCCCCCCCCATTTCCCCTGGTGGCCCCCCCCATCTGTGACCCCCCCCAATTTCCCCAGGGGACCCCCCCATCTGTACCCCCCCCATTCCCAGGCCCACGGTACCCGTGACCCCCCCCCCATTTCCCATCGTGACCCCCCCATCTGTGACCCCCCCATTCCCAGGCCCACAGTACCCGTGACCCCCCCCCCATTTCCCATCGTGACCCCCCCATCTGTGACCCCCCCATTTCCCTAGGGGACCCCCCCCCATCCCTGACCTCCCCCATTCCCAGGCCCCCTGGTACCCATGAACCCCCCCCCCATTTCCCCTGGTGGCCCCCCCATCTGTGACCCCCCCCCAATTTCCCATGGTGACCCCCCCATCTGTGACCCCCCCATTCCCAGCCCCCCGGTACCCGTGACCCCCCCCCCCCCAATTTCCCATGGTGACCCCCCCATCTGTGACCCCCCCACCATTTCCCTAAGGGCCCCCCCCATCCCTGACCCCCCCCATTCCCAGGCCCCCCGGTACCCGTGACCCCCCCCCCCATTTCCCATCGTGACCCCCCCCATCCCTGATCCCCCCCCATTTGTGATCCCCCCATTCCCAGCCCCCCGGTACCTGTGACTCCCCCCCCCAATTTCCCGTGGTGACCCCCCCCCATTTCCCCTGGTGGCCCCCCCCATCTGTGACCCCCCCCCAATTTCCCATGGTGACCCCCCCATCTGTGACCCCCCCCATTTCCCTAAGGGCCCCCCCCCCATCCCTGACCCCCCCCCATTCCCAGGCCCCCTGGTACCCGTGACCCCCCCCCCATTTCCCATCGTGACCCCCCCATCCCTGATCCCCCCCCCCCATTTGTGACCCCCCCATTCCCAGCCCCCCGGTACCTGTGACTCCCCCCCCCAATTTCCCGTGGTGACCCCCCCCATTTCCCCTGGTGGCCCCCCCCATCTGTGACCCCCCCCCAATTTCCCATGGTGACCCCCCCATCTGTGACCCCCCCATTCCCAGCCCCCCGGTACCCGTGACCCCCCCCCCCAATTTCCCATGGTGACCCCCCCATCTGTGACCCCCCACCATTTCCCTAAGGGCCCCCCCCCCATCCCTGACCCCCCCATTCCCAGGCCCCCTGGTACCCATGAACCCCCCCCCCAATTTCCCCAGGGGGCCCCCCCATCCCTGACCTCCCCCATTCCCAGGCCCCCTGGTACCCATGAACCCCCCCCCCCAATTTCCCATGGTGACCCCCCCATCTGTGACCCCCCACCATTTCCCTAAGGGCCCCCCCCCCCATCCCTGACCCCCCCCATTCCCAGGCCCCCCGGTACCCGTGACCCCCCCCCATTTCCCATCGTGACCCCCCCATCCCTGATCCCCCCCCCATCTGTGACCCCGCCATTCCCACCCCCCCGGTGCCCGTGACCCCCCCATTCCCCCCCCCGGCCCCGCTCACGTTGCTGGGGGGGGCGAGGCTCTGGCACCCCCCCAGGCACCAGGCGCACTGGGGGTCCTTGGTGCAGGTGCCCCTCTCGGCGTAGAGCGAGCAGTGGTCCAGGGGGTACTGGGGGGGCAGCGACCCCGCGTTGGGGGGGGGACAGGGACCCCCGCGTTGGGGGGGGGACAGGGACAGGGACCCCGCGTTGGGGGGGGGGACAGGGACCCCCGCACTGGGGGGGGGACAGGGACACGGACCCCACGTTGGGGGGGGACACAGAGGACAGGGACCCCCACGTTGGGGGGGGGGAAGGGGACAGAGACCCCCAGCATTGGGGGGGGACAGGGACCCCGCGCTGGGGGGGGGAAGGGGACAGAGACCCCCAGCATTGGGAGGGGGGGACAGGGGACAGGGACCCCGCGTTGGGGGGGGGACAGGGACAGGGACCCCCGCATTGGGGGGGGGGACACAGAGGACAGGGACCCCCGGCATTGGCGGGGGGGACAGGGGATGGAGACCCCCGGCATTGGGGGGGGACACAGGGACCCCCGGCATTGGGGGGGGACAGGGACAGGGACCCCGCGTTGGGGGGGGACAGGGACAGGGACCCCCATGTTGGGGGGGGACACAGAGGACAGGGACCCCCACGTTGGGGGGGGGAAAGGGGACAGAGACCCCCAGCATTGGGGGGGGACAGGGGACAGGGACCCCGCGTTGGGGGGGGGGAAGGGGACAGAGACCCCCAGCATTGGGAGGGGGGGACAGGGGGACAGGGGACCCCGCGTTGGGGGGGGACACAGAGGACAGGGACCCCCAGCATTGGGGGGGGGACACAGGGGATGGAGACCCCCGGCATTGGGGGGGGACACAGGGACCCCCGGCATTGGGGGGGGACAGGGACAGGGACCCCGCGTTGGGGGGGGGACACAGAGGACAAGGATCCCTGTGTTGGGGGGGGGGAAAGGGGACAGGGACCCCCAGCACTGGGGGGGGACAGGGACCCCGCGTTGGGGGGGGACAGGGACCCCCGCATTGGGGGGGGACAAGGGACAGGGACCCCGCGTTGGGGGGGGGACACAGGGGATGGAGACCCCCGGCATTGGGGGGGGGACACAGGGGACAGGGACCCCCAGTATGGGGGGGGGGGGGCAGGACCCCACAGCACCCGGGGACCCACCGCCGGGGGGGGGTGCAGGGACCCCATGGATGGGTGGAGGGGCCCCGGGGGGGGACACAGGACCCCGGGGGGGGGCGCAGAGACCCAAGGGGGGGGCACAGGGACCCTGGGGGTGACTTAGGGACCCCTGGATGAGTGCAGGGACCCCGGGGGGGGGCACAGGGACCCCGGGGGGGCACAGGGACCCGGGGGGGACACAGGACCCCGGGGGGGGGGGCACAGGGACCCTCTGGATGGGTGCAGGGTCCCCAGGGGGGGGCACAGGGACCCCGGGGGGGGGCACAGGGACCCCCTGGATGAGTACAGGGACCCCCCAGTGGGGTGCAGGGCCTGGGGGGGGCACAGGGACCCTGGGGGGGGGGTGCAGGGCCCCCCTGGATGGGTGCAGGGACCCGGGGGGGGGGGCACAGGGCCGGGGGCTCAGGGCCCGGGGGGGGGCACAGGGACCCGGGGGGGACGCAGGACCCTGGGGGGGGGGGGACAGAGGACCCCGGGGGGGGGACACAGGACCCCGGGGGGGGGCACAGGGACCCCGGGGGGGGGACACAGGGACCCCGGGGGGGGCCAGGTCCTCCGGGGGGGGACAGAGGGACCCCGGGGGGGGACACAGGGACCCCGGGGGGGGCGCAGGGCCCGGGGGGGGGCACAGGGCCCCGGGGGGGGGGACAGAGGACTCCGGGGGGGGCGCAGGCCCCGGGGGGGGCCAGGGCCCGCGGGGGGGGGCCAGGGACACCGGGGGGGGACACAGGGACCCCGGGGAGGGGACGCAGGACCCCGGGGGGGGCACGGACCGGGGGGGGGGGACCAGGGACCACGGGGGGGGGACACAGGACCCCGGGGGGGGCGCAGGGCCCCTGGGGGGGGACACAGGGCCCCGGGGGGGGGACACAGGGCCCCGGGGGGGGGACACAGGGACCCCGGGGCGGGGACACAGGACCCCGGGGGGGGGCGCAGGGACCCCGGGGGGGGGCACAGGGACCCCGGGGGGGGGGACACAGGGACCCCGGGGGGGGACACAGGACCCCGGGGGGGGGACACAGGGACCCCGGGGGGGGTGCAGGGCTCCGGGGGGGGCAGCAGGGACCCCGGGGGGGCACAGGGACCCCGGGGGGGGACAGAGGACTCCGGGGGGGGGCAGCAGGACCCCGGGGGGGGGCACAGGGCCCCGGGGGGGGGGACACAGGGACCCCGGGGCGGGACACAGGGACCCCGGGGGGGGCGCAGGGACCCGGGGGGGGACACAGGACCCCGGGGGGGACACAGGGACCCCGGGGGGGCGCACTCACGTCCTGGCCCGGCGCTCGGAAGGCGAAGGCCGGCACCTTGTAGGCCACCAGGTCGCCGCGGGGGGTCCCCGCTGAAGCCCCCGGCCACCAGCAGGACGCTGCCCCCCAGCGCCGCCGCCACGTGCCCGAAGCGGCCCCGCCCCGCCCCGCCCCCCGCGCCTGGGGGGGGAACGGCAGCCTGGGACCCCCCGCCCCCCCCCGGGACCCCCACGGACCCCCCGGGACCCCCATAGACCCCCCGGGACCCCCCAGGGACCCCCTGCCCCCCCCCGGGACCCCCGGGACCCCCATGGACCCCATGCCCCCCTGGCCCCCCCCGGGACCCCCAGGACCCCCCGGGCCCCCAGGGACCCCCCGGGACCCCCATAGACCCCCCGGGACCCCCGGGACCCCCATAGACCCCCCGGACCCCCAGGGACCCCCCCGCCCCCCCCGGACCCCCTGCCCCCCCCGGGACCCCCGGCCCCCCCCGGGACCCGCCCCCATAGACCCCCCGGGACCCCCATAGACCCCCCCGGGACCCCCTGCCCCAAGACCCCCCGGGACCCCCATAGACCCCCTGCCCCCCCCCGGACCCCATAGACCCCCCGGGACCCCCTGCCCCCCCCGGGACCCCCATAGACCCCCCGGACCCCCTGCCCCCCCCAGGGACCCCCCGGACCCCCATAGACCCCCCGGGACCCCACAGACCCCCCGGGACCCCATAGACCCCCCGAGCCCCCCCCGGGACCCCATAGACCCCCTGTGCCCCCCGGGACCCCCTGCCCCCCCCAGGGGGCCCCCCCGGACCCCCATAGACCCCTGCGCCCCCCGGGACCCCCCCAGAACCCCCCGGACCCCACAGGCCCCCATGGGACCCCCCCAGACCCCCACAAGACCCCACGGACCCACATGGGACCCCCAGGGACCCCCACAGCCCCACGGCACCCCACGCCCCCAGCCCTGGGGGGGGAACGGCACCCTGGGACCCCCATGGACCCCCATGGACCCCCTCACCATGGGGCAGCCCCACATCCCCCGTTGCCATGGGGCAGCCCCCCAGCCCCGCTCACCGTGGGGCAGCCCCACATCCCCCATTGCCATGGGGCAGCCCCCCACCCCCGCTCACCATGGGGCAGCCCCACACCTCCCCTCACCATGGGGCAGCCCCCCAGTCCCCCTCGCCGTGGGGCAGCCCCCAGCCCTGCTCACCCATGGGGCAGCCCTATACTCCCCTCATCATGGGGCAGCCCCCCAGCCCCGCTCACCGTGGGGCAGCCCCACACCTCCCCTCACCATGGGGCAGCCCCACATCCCCCATTGCCATGGGGCAGCCCTATACCCCCCCTCACCGTGGGGCAGCCCTATACCCCCCCTCACCATGGGGCAGCCCCACACCTCCCCTCACCGTGGGGCAGCCCCCCAGCCCTGCTCACCATGGGGCAGCCCCCAGCCCCCCTCGCCGTGGGGCAGCCCGTGGGTCAGCTCGGCGTGGGGCACCCACTGGTGACAGCCCAGGTGGTAGAAGAAGATCTCGTCGTCGTAGCACTTCTCCTCCCGGTAGTGCGTGTGCACGTTCCCCCCTGTGGGGCAGAGCCACGCTTGGGGGGCAGACCCACACTTGGGGGGCAGACCCACGCTTGGGGGACAGCGGGGGGGCAGACCCACCCTTGGGGGGCAGACACACACCGGGGGAGCAGACCCACACTTGGGGGGCAGAGCCACGCTTGGGGGGCAGACCCACACTTGGGGGGCAGCAGGGGGGCAGACCCACACCGGAGGGGCAGACCCACACTTGGGGGCAGACCCACGCTTGGGGGGCAGCAGGGGGGCAGACCCACACCGGAGGGGCAGACCCACACTTGGGGGGCAGACCCACGCTTGGGGGGCAGCGGGGGAGCAGACCCACGCTTGGGGGGCAGCGAGGGGGCAGACCCACACTTGGGGGGCAGAGCAGATGGGGGAGGGCCACCTGGGGGCAGCACGTGGGGGGAGCAACGCCCCACACTTGGGGGGGCAGACCCACCGCTTGGGGGGCAGACCCCACTTGGGGGGCACGAGGGGCAACCCACACCGGAGTTGCAGACCCACACCGGAGGGGCAGACCCACGCTTGGGGGGCAGACCCACACTTGGGGGGCAGTGAGGGGGCAGACCCACACCGGGGGGGCAGACCCACACTTGGGGGGCAGACCCACACTTGGGGGGCAGTGGGGGGGGGGGGGGAGCCCCTTCACCAGCCGCCACCGCGGGATCTGGGGGTCTGGGGGCTCCCCCCGTCCCCGATGTGGGGCTGAGGGGGGCCGGGGGGGGTGGGGGGGCCCTGGAGGGTCTGGGGGAACTGGGGGAACTGGGGAGGGGATTTGGGGTTACTGGGGGGGCTCTGGGGGGGCCTGGGGAAACCGGGGGGACTGGGGGGGTACTGGAGGGTACTGGGGGGACTGGGGGGGACTGGGGTACTGGGGGGGTTACTGGGGGGTTTGGGGGGCACTGGGGGGACTGGGGGGGTACTGGGGGGTTACTGGGGGGTTACTGGGGGGCACTGGGGGGGTACTGGGGGGGTTTGGGGGGTTACTGGGGGCACTGGGGGGTACTGGGGGCACTGGGGGCACTGGGGGTTACTGGGGGGTTACTGGGGGCACTGGGGGGTTTGGAGGGTTACTGGGGGGGTTACTGGGGGGTTACTGGGGGGTTACTGGGGGGCACTGGGGGCACTGGGGGGTTACTGGGGGGGTTACTGGGGGCACTGGGGGTTACTGGGGGGGTACTGGGGGCACTGGGGGGTTACTGGGGGGTTACTGGGGGGTACTGGGGGGCACTGGGGGCCCTGGGGGGTTTGGGGGGTTACTGGGGGCACTGGGGGTTACTGGGGGCACTGGGGGGTTACTGGGGGGGTACTGGGGGCACTGGGGGCACTGGGGGGTTTGGAGGGTTACTGGGGGGGTTACTGGGGGGGTTACTGGGGGTACTGGGGGCACTGGGGGTTACTGGGGGGTTACTGGGGGGTTACTGGGGGGGGCACTGGGGGGGTTACTGGGGGGCCCTGGGGGGTTACTGGGGGGTTACTGGGGGCACTGGGGGCCCGGGGGGTTACTGGGGGGGTTACTGGGGGGGCATTGGGGGCACTGGGGGGTTTGGGGGGTTACTGGGGGGTTACTGGGGGGGTTACTGGGGGCACTGGGGGTTACTGGGGGGTTACTGGGGCACTGGGGGCACTGGGGGTTACTGGGGGCACTGGGGGCACTGGGGGTTACTGGGGGGTTACTGGGGGGTTACTGGGGGGTTACTGGGGGGTTACTGGGGGGTTACTGGGGGCCCTGGGCCCGGCCCCGCTGACCGTAGACCACCATGTAGTCCCCGAGGAGGGTGGCGCTGTGGAAGGCCCGTTCCCGGGGGCCGGGGGCTCCCTCCCGCGCCCGCAGCGTCGTCCAGTGGCGCCGCTCCACGTGGAACAGGTCGGTGGCGTTGACACGCGTGCTGAACCTGGGGACACGGGACACGGGATGTGGGACACGGGACATGGGGACACGGGGACAATGCGGACATGGGACATGGGACATGGGACACGGGACATGGGACACGGGACATGGGGACACAATGGAACAGGTCGGTGGTGTTGACACGCGTGCTGAACCTGGGGACACGGGACACGGGACGTGGGACACGGGACATGGGGACACGGGACACGGGGACAATGGGGACACAGGACACGGGACATGGGGACACGGGACATGGGACACGGGACATGGGGACAATGGGGACATGGGACACGGGACACGGGACATGGGGACACAGGACATGGGGACAATGGGGACATGGGACACGGAGACACAGGACACGGGACATAGGACATGGGACGCGGGACATGGGACATGGGACAGGACATAGGGACACGGGACATAGGACACGGGACATGGGACTTGGGGATATGGGACACGGGACGCGGGACACGGGATACGGGACACGGGACATGGGACACGGGACACGGGACATGGGGACACGGGACACAAGACATAGGGACACGGGACATAGGACACGGGACATGGGACACGGGATACGGGACATGGGGACAATGGGGACACGGGACATGGGACACGGGATATGGGACACGGGACACGGGACACGGGACAGGGGACACGGGACGGTGCCGGGGGGGCCGTGGGGCCACGGGGCCGTGGGGCAGGGACATCCCCAGGACACCCCCCGACAGCCACAGACACCCCAGAGCCCCCCATGGCCCCCCCATAGCCCCCCCCATGGCCCCCCCATAGACCCCCCATGGCCCCCCCCATATGCCCCATAGCCCCCCTATAGCCCCCCCGCCCCCCCCATGGCCCCCCCCCCAGCCCCACACCTGGTGGTGGAGGACGGGTGCCCCCCCATAGCCCCCCCCCAGCCCCCCCATATGCCCCATAGCCCCCATGGCCCCCCCCATGACCCCCCCCACCCCCCCCATGGCCCCCCCCCAGCCCCACACCTGGCGGTGGAAGGTCGGTGCCCCCCCATAACCCCCCTATAGCCCCCCCCCCCACCCCCCCATAGACCCCCCATGGCCCCCCCCATGTGCCCCCCTATAGCCCCCCCATAGCCCCCCATGTGCCCCATAACCCCCCTATAGCCCCCCCATGGACTCCCCATGTGCCCCATAGACCCCCCATGGCCCCCCCCCATGGCCCCCCCCATGACCCCCCACATCCCCCCCATGGCCCCCCCAGCCCCACACCTGGTGGTGGAAGGTCGGTGCCCCCCCATGGCCCCCCCGCCCCACACCTGGTGGTGGAAGGTCGGTGCCCCCCCATGGCCCCCCCAGCCCCACACCTGGCGGTGGAAGGTCGGTGCCCCCCCCCATGGCCCCCCCCCATGACCCCCCCCACCCCCCCCATGGTCCCCCCAGCCCCACACCTGGTGGTGGAGGACGGGTGCCCCCCCATGCCCCCCCCCAGCCCCCCCATATGCCCCATAGCCCCCCATGGACCCCCCCATGGCCCCCCCAGCCCCACACCTGGCGGTGGAAGGTCAGTGCCCCCCCCATGGCCCCCCCCATGACCCCCCCCACCCCCCATGCCCCCCCAGCCCCACACCTGGCGGTGGAAGGTCGGTGCCCCCCCATGGCCCGCCCCATGGGGCCCCCGCCATGACGCCCACCACACGCCACCCCCCATGGGCCGCCCCCGAGCCCCCACAGGCCTTGGCGGTGGCGAAGGTCGGTGGCCCCTCCCCATAGGCACCCCCCCCGGCCCCCGCCATGTGCCCCAGAGCTCACTCTCCCATGGCCCCCCCCCATGGCCCCCCCCATGACCCCCGCCCACCCCCCCCATGGGCCCCCCCAGCCCACACCTGGCGGTGGAAGGTACGGTGCCCCCCAGTGGCCCCCCCCCGGCCCCCGCATGTGGCCCCAGAGCTTCCCCATGCGCCCCCCCCCATGGCCCCCCCCATGACCCCCGCCCACCCCCCCCGATGGCCCCCCCAGCCACCACCAGCTGGCGGTGGAAGGTCGGTGCCCCCTCCATGGCTCCCTCCCCCCCCGGGGGCCCCGCCCATGTGCCCCAGAGCGTCCCCATGGCACCCCCCCATGGCCCCCCCATGACCCCCACCACCCCCCCCGCATGGTCCCCGCCCAGCCCCACACCTGGCAGTGGGAAGGTCCGGTGCCGCCCCCATTGGCCCCCCAGCTCCATGGCCCCCCGCATGGCCCCCCAGTACGAGCGCCCACACCTGGCGGTGGAAGGTCAGTGCCCCCCCCATGGCCCCCCCCACCCCCCCAGGCCCTACACCTGGCGGTGGAAGCTCAGTGCCCCCCCCATGGCCCCCCCCCATGGCCCCCCCAGCCCCACACCTGGCGGTGGAAGGTCGGTGCCCCCCCATGGCCCCCCCCACCCCACCCAGCCCCACACCTGGCAGTGGAAGGTCGTGCCCCCCCCATGGCCCCCCCACCCCCCCAGCCCCCACACCTGGCAGTGGAAAGGTCAGTGCCCCCCCCCATGGCCCCCCCAGCCCCACACCTGGCAGTGGAAGGTCAGTGCCCCCCCCACCCCCGCCAGCCCCACACCTGGCGGTGGAAGGTCGGTGCCCCCCCCATGGGCCCCCCCCCCATGGCCCCCCCAGCCCCCCCAGCCCCACACCTGGCGGTGGAAAGGTTGGTGCCCCCCCCCCATGGCCCCCCCAGCCCCACACCTGGCGGTGGAAGGTCGGTGGCCCCCCCCCATGGCCCCCCCAGCCCCACACCTGGCGGTGGAGGGCCGGTGCCCCCCGTAGACGACGAGGGTGCGCGTGGGGGGGTGGAAGACCATGGAGTGGCCGGCGGCGGCCGGGGCCTTCCCCCCCCAGGGGGGTGACGCGCTCCCAGCCCCCCCCAGGGCAGGCGGCGGCGGAAGAGGCGGGAGGAGAAGGTGTCCTGGGCCGTGCGGCCTGGGGGGGCGGCCGTCAGGGGGGCGCCGCGACCCACAGCCGCCCCACGGATCGGGGCACCCACACCCAGCCCCAGAGATCGGGGCACCCACACCCAGCCCCAGAGACTGGGGGCACCCACACCCACCCCACACATCGGGGGGACCCACACCCACCCCACGGATCAGGGCACCCACACCCAGCCCCAGAGACTGGGGGGACCCACACCCACCCCACGCATCAGGGGGACCCACACCCAGCCCCACACATCGGGGGACCCACAGCCACCCCACACATCGGGGGACCCACACCCACCCCACGGACTGGGGGACCCACACCCAGCCCCACACATCGGGGGACCCACACCCAGCCCCATGGATCGGGGCACCCACACCCACCCCACGCATCGGGGGACCCACACCCAGCCCCACAGATTGGGGGGACCCACACCCAGCCCCACGGATCAGGGACGCCCATGGTCAGTCCCATAGTGCCCCCCCCAGCCCCATAGCACCCCCCCAGCCCCATAGTGCCCCCCCCCAGCCCCATACCCCCCCCAGCCCCATAGTGCCCCCCCAGCCCCATGGCACCCCCAGCCCCATAGTGCCCCCCCCAGCCCCATACCCCCCCGAGGCCCCCCAGCCCCATAGCCCCCCCCAGCCCCATACCCCCCCAGCCCCCCCAGCCCCATAGCGCCCCCCCAGCCCCATACCCCCCCCAGCCCCACGGCCCCCCCACCTCCGAAGATGTAGAGCCAGTCGTCCACCATGGCGGCGGCGTGGGCGGCCAGGCCGGGGGGGCGCGTGCCGTTGTCGGGGGGGGCAGCTCCCGCCAGCCCCCCCCCAGGGGCTCCAGCAGCCAGAGGTCGTCGGCCAGCGCCCCCCCCGCCAGCTCCCCCCCGCTCAGCACCAGCGTCTCCCCCCAGCCCACCGCCACGTGCGAGTGCCGGGGGGCCTGCGGGGAGCGTCAGTGGGGGGCACCGGACCCCCAGCTTGGGGGGGGGGGGGCTCGGGGGGGATTATGGGGGGGTTATAGGAAGGTTATGGGGCGCTATGGGGGGGTTATGGGGCGCTAGGGGGGCGTTTAGGGGGCTTATCAGGGGGTTATGGGGCGCTATGGGGGGGTGGGGGGGGCCTGCGGGAGCGTCAGTGGGGGGCACCGGACCCCCAGCTTGGGGGGGGGGCTCGGGGGGGGGTTATGGGGCGCTAGGGGGGCGTTTAGGGGGCTTATCGGGGGGTTATGGGGTGCTATGGGGGGTGGGGGGGGTCTGCGGGAGCATCAGTGGGGGGCACCAGACCCCCAACTTGGGGGGGGGGGGCTCGGGGGGGGATAGGAGGGGTTATGGGGGGGTTATGGGGGGGTTATGGGGCGCTATGGGGGGGTTATGGTGGGGCTTAGGGGGGCTATGGGGGTGGGGGGGGCCTGCGGGAGCGTCAGTGGGGGGCACCGGACCCCCAACTTGGGGGGGGGGGGCTCGGGGGGGGGTATGGGGGGGTTATGGGGCGCTATGGGGGGTTATGGGGCGCTAGGGGGGCGTTTAGGGGGCTTATCGGGGGGTTATGGGGTGCTATGGGGGGTGGGGGGGGCCTGCAGGAGCATCAGTGGGGGGCACCAGACCCCCAACTTGGGGGGTGGGGGGCTCGGGGGGGGTTATGGGGGGGTTATAGGAAGGTTATGGGGCACTATGGGGGGTTATGGGGCGCTATGGGGGGGTTATGGGGCGCTAGGGGGGCATTTAGGGGGCTTATCGGGGCGTTATGGGGTGCTATGGGGGGTGGGGGGGGTCTGCGGGAGCATCAGTGGGGGGCACCGGACCCCCAACTTGGGGGGGGGGGGGCCGGGGGGGGATAGGAGGGGTTATGGGGGGGTTATGGGGGGGTTATAGGAAGGTTATGGGGCGCTATGGGGGGGTTATGGGGTGCTATGGGGGGTGGGGGGGGCCTGCGGGAGCGTCAGTGGGGGGCACCGGACCCCCAACTTGGGGGGGGGGGGGCTCGGGGGGGGTTATGGGGGGGTTATGGGGCACTATGGGGGGTTATGGGGGGGCTTAGGGGGGCTATGGGGGGTGGGGGGGGCCTGTGAGGAGCCTCAGTGGGGGGCACCGGACCCCCAACTTGGGGGGGGGGACTCAGGGGGGGTTATGGGAAGGTTATGGGGCGCTATGGGGGGGTTATGGGGCGCTAGGGGGGCATTTAAGGGGCTTATCGGGGGGTTATGGGGCACTAGGGGGGGTTATGGGGGGGCTTAGGGGGGTTATGGGGGGTGGGGGGGGGGCCGCCGGGGAGCGTCAGTGGGGGGCACCGGACCCCCAACTTGGGGGGGGCCTCGGGGGGGGTTATGGGGGGTTACAGGGTGTGGGGCTATGGGGTGGGGGGGGCTATGGGGAGTGGGGGGGGGGTTATGGGGCACTATGGGGGCTATGGGGGATGTGTGGCTGTGGGGCGCTATGGGGCACTATGGGCCCATGGTCTATGGGCGCTGTGGGGCGCTATGGGGCGCTGTGGGTTTATGAAGCTATGGTCTATGGGTCGCTATGGGTCGCTGTGGGGCGCTACGGGTCGCTATGGGGTACAGTCTATGGGTTGCTATGGGTCGCTACGGTCTATGACTCGCTATGGCGTACGGTCTATGGGGTGCTATGGGGTACGGTGTATGGGTCGCTGTGGGGCGCTATGGGGTATGGTCTATGGGTCACTATGGGTCACCATGGGTCGCCGTGGGTCGCTATGGGGTATGGTCTATGGCTCGCTGTGGGGCTATGGTCTATGGGGCGCTATGGGTCGCCGTGGGGCGTTATGGGGTATGGTCTATGGGTCGCTATGGGGTGCTATGGGGCAGGGTCCGTGGGGTGCTATGGGTCGCTATGGGGCAGGGTCCGTGGGGTGCTATGGGGCAGGGTGTGTGGGTCGCTGTGGGTTGCTATGGGGTATGGTCTATGGGTCGCTCTGGGGCAGGGGCCGTGGGGCGCTCTGGGGCAGGGGCCGTGGGGCGCTATGGGGCGCTATGGGGCAGGGGCCGTGGGGTGCTCTGGGGCGCTGTGGGGCAGGGGGGGCGCTATGGGGCAGGGTCCGTGGGGCGCTGTGGGGCGCTCTGGGGCAGGGGCCGTGGGGCGCTGTGGGGTGCTGTGGGGCAGGGGCCGGGGGGCGCTGTGGGGCGCTCTGGGGCAGGGGCCGGGGGGCGCTATGGGGTGCTATGGGGTGCTATGGGGCGCTATGGGGTATGGTCTATGGAGCGCTGTGGGGCGCTGTGGGGCAGGGGCCGGAGGGCGCTGTGGGGCGCTCTGGGGCAGGGGCTATGGGGCGCTGTGGGGCGCTGTGGGGCGCTGTGGGGCGGGGGCCGGGGGGCGCTATGGGGCGCTATGGGGCGCTATGGGGCGCTATGGGGTATGGTCTATGGGGTGCTGTGGGGTGTTATGGGGCGCCGTGGGGCGCTGTGGGGTACGGTCTATGGGTCGCTATGGGTCGCTATGGGTCGCTGTGGGGCGCCGTGGGGTACGGTCTATGGGTCGCTGTGGGGCGCCGTGGGGCGCCGTGGGGCTCACCGGGGCGGGGCTGAGCTCCAGCCGTGCCCAGCGGTTGGTGCTGAAGTTATAAACCACGAGGTCGCCCAGAGCCTTGTTCAGGTCCAGGCCTGGGGGGGGATGGGGCGGCCCCACGTCACCCCGTGACCCCCCCCCGCCCCACGCCCCATAGAGCCCCATAGCCCCATAGACCCCCCACACCCATAGACCCCCCCCGCCCCATAGACCCCCATAACCCCCATAGCCCCATAGCCCCCCCACGCCCCATAGACCCCCATAGCCCCCATAACCCCCCATAGCCCCCATAGCCCCCATAGCCCCCCCCGCCCCATAGAGCCCCATAACCCCCCATAGCCCCCCATAGCCCCCCCCGCCCCACGCCCCATAGACCCCCCCCGCCCCATAGACCCCCATAACCCCCATAGCCCCATAGCCCCCCCCACACCCCATAGACCCCCATAGCCCCCCAGACCCCCATAACCCCCCCATAGCCCCCCAGCCCCCTATAGCCCCCCCCATAACCCCCCCCCATCTCCCCCCACAGCCCCCCACAGCCCCCCCATCACACCCCATCACACCCCACAGCCCCCCCCCCCCCTACAGACCCCCCCCGGGACCCCCCATCTCACCTCATCCCATAACCCCCCCCACAGCCCCCCCCCCCCCATAACCCCCCCAGGACGCCCCATCTCCCCCCACAGCCCCCCCCCCAGCCCCATAGAATGCCACAGTCCCCCCCCCCAGACCCCCCCGGGACCCCCCATCTCCCCCCCCAGACCCACAGAATGCCGTAGCCCCCCCCCCCATAGACCCCCTCGGAACCCCCCCAGCCCCCCCCCCATAACCCCCCCACAGCCCCCCATCACCCCCCCAGCCCCCCCATAACCCCATCTCCCCCCCATAACCCCCCCCACAGCCCCCCATCACCCCCCCCCCGTAACCCCCCCAAGACGCCCCATTTCCCCCCAGCCCCCCCCCAGCCCCATAGAATACCGTAGCCCCCCCCATAGACCCCCCCGGGACCCCCCATCTCCCCCCCCAGCCCCCCCCCATAACCCCCCCACAGCCCCCCATCACCCACCCCAGCCCCCCCCATAACCCCCATCTCCCCCCCCAGCCCCATAGAATGCCGCAGCCCCCCCCCATAACCCCCCCACAGCCCCCCATCTCACCTCATCCCATAGCCCCCCCCCCCCCATAACCCCCCCAGGACCCCCCATCACCCCCCCACGAGCCCCCCCCCAGCCCCATAGAATACCGTAGCCCCCCCCATAGACCCCCTCGGGACCCCCCATCGCCCCCCACAGCCCCCCATCACCCCCCGCAGCCCCCCCCATAACCCCCCCATAGCCCCCATCTCCCCCCCCAGCCCCCCCCCAATAACCCCCCATCTCCCCCCCCAGCCCCCCCCCAGCCCCATAGAATGCCGCAGCCCCCCCCCATAACCCCCCCCACAGCCCCCCATCTCACCTCATCCCATAGCCACCCCCCCCCATAACCCCCCCAGGACCCCCCATCACCCCCCCCAGCCCCCCCCCAGCCCCATAGAATACCGTAGCCCCCCCCATAGACCCCCTCGGGACCCCCCATCGCCCCCCACAGCCCCCCCCCCCACCCCATAACCCCCAGCCCCCCCCCAGCCCCATAGAATGCCGCAGCCCCCCCATAGACCCCCCCAGGACCCCCCATCTCCCCCCAGGACCCCCCATCTCCCCCCACAGCCCCCCATCACCCCCCCCAGCCCCCCCATAACCCCCCCATAGCCCCCATCTCCCCCCCCAGCCCCCCCCCAGACCCATAGAATGCCGCAGCCCCCCCCATAACCCCCCCAGGACCCCCCATCACCCCCCCCATAGCCCCCCCCATAGCTCACCCCCGAAGACGTAGAGGGCCCCGCTGTGGGGCAGGACGGCGCCGGCGGCGGCGGCGCGGGGGGGGAAGTGGGGGTCCCCCTCGCTGACGGGGTACCAGCGGCCGCCCCCCCCCCTCTCCCCCAGCGCCAGGTCGCAGCCGCGACCCACGGCCCCCGCCCGGCACTCGCAGCGCCCCGTGGCCTGGGGGGGGCAAGGGGGGGGGGCGGCTCAGGGGGGGACCCACAACTTGGGGGGCGACCCACAGCACTCGGGGGGGGGGGAGGGAGGCAGCAGGGCCCCCAGCCCCACAAGTTGGGGGGTCTCCCACCCCCAGCCCCACAGATTCTGCG
The DNA here is from genome assembly GCA_947846985.1 of Fratercula arctica. Taxonomy (NCBI): domain Eukaryota; kingdom Metazoa; phylum Chordata; class Aves; order Charadriiformes; family Alcidae; genus Fratercula; species Fratercula arctica. The sequence goes on along the minus strand of CANTUZ010000014.1, from coordinate 9,672,974 downwards.
GTCCCCCAACCCCATAGATTCAGGAGTCCCCCAGCCCCATAGATTCAAGATCCCCCACCCCCAGCCCCACAGATTCAGGGTCCTCCACCCTCAGCCCCACAGATCTGGGGGTCCCCCAGCCCCATAGATTCCGGGTTCCCCAGCCCCACAGATTCTGCGGCCCCCGCCCGGCACTCGCAGCGCCCCGTGGCCTGGGGGGGGCAAGGGGGGGGCGGCTCAGTGGGGGACCCACAACTTGGGGGGCGACCCACAGCACTCGGGGGGGGGGGGGGGGGAGGGAGGCAGCAGGGCCCCCAGCCCCACAAGTTGGGGGGGTCTCCCACCCCCAGCCCCACAGATTCAGGGTCCTCCACCCCCAGCCCCACAGATCTGGGGGGTCCCCCAGCCCCATAGATTCCGGGGTCCCCCAGCCCCACAGATTCTGGGGTCCCCCAGCCCCACAGATCTGGGGCTCCCCCACCCCCAGCCCCACAGATTCAAGACCCTCCCCCCCAGCCCCATAGATTCGGGGTCTCCCACCCCCAGCCCCACAGATTCGGGGCTCCCCCACCCCCAGCCCCACAGATTCAAGATCCTCCCCCTCCAGCTCCATAGATTCGGGGTCTCCCACCCCCAGCCCCACAGATTCAAGATCCTCCACCCTCAGCCCCACAGATCTGGGGGTCTCCCAGCCCCATAGATTTGGGGTCTCCCACCCCCAGCCCCCACAGATTCAAGATCCTCCCCCTCCAGCCCCACAGATTCGGGGTCTCCCACCCGCAGCCCCACAGATTAAAGATCCTCCACCCCCAGCCCCACGGATTTGGGGCTCCCCCACCCCACAGCCCCACAGATTCGGGGTCTCCCATCCCCAGCCCCACAGATTGAAGACCCTCCCCCCCCAGCCCCACAGATTCAGGGTCCTCCATCCCCATCCCCACAGGTATGGGGCTCCCCCACCCCCAGCCCCACAGATTCAAGACCCTCCACCCCCAGCCCCACAGATTTGGGGTCTCCCACCCCCAGCCCCACAGATTCAAGACCCTCCCCCCCCCAGCCCCATAGATTCGGGGTCTCCCACCCCCAGCCCCACAGATTCAAGACCCTCCCCCCCCCCAGCCCCACAGATTCGGGGCTCCCCCACCCCCAGCCCCACAGATTCGGGGTCTCCCACCCCCAGCCCCACAGATTCGGGGCTCCCCCACCCCACAGCCCCACAGATTCGGGGTCTCCCACCCCCAGCCCCACAGATCTGGGGGTTCCACAGCCCCACAGATTCAAGACCCTCCCCCCCCCAGCCCCATAGATTCGGGGTCTCCCACCCCCAGCCCCACAGATTCAAGATCCTCCCCCCCCAGCCCCACAGATTCAAGACCCTCCACCCCCAGCCCCACAGAGTCGGGGTCTCCCACCCCCAGCCCCACAGATTCAAGATCCTCCACCCCCAGCCCCACAGATTCAGGGTCCTCCATCCCCATCCCCACAGGTATGGGGCTCCCCCACCCCACAGTCCCACAGATCTGGGGCTCCCCCAGCCCCACAGATTCAAGACCCTCCCCCCCCAGCCCCATAGATTCGGGATCTCCCACCCCCAGCCCCACAGATTCAAGACCCTCCCCCCCCAGCCCCATAGATTCGGGATCTCCCACCCCCAGCCCCCAGATTCAGAACCCTCCCCCCCAGCCCCATAGATTCGGGGTCTCCCACCCCCAGCCCCACAGATTCGGGGCTCCCCCACCCCCAGCCCCACAGATTCAAGATCCTCCCCCTCCAGCCCCATAGATTCGGGGTCTCCCACCCCCAGCCCCACAGATTCAAGATCCTCCACCCTCAGCCCCACAGATCTGGGGGTCTCCCAGCCCCATAGATTTGGGGTCTCCCACCCCCAGCCCCACAAATTCAAGATCCTCCCCCTCCAGCCCCACAGATTCGGGGTCTCCCACCTGCAGCCCCACAGATTAAAGATCCTCCACCCCCAGCCCCACGGATTCGGGGCTCCCCCACCCCACAGCCCCACAGATTCGGGGTCTCCCATCCCCAGCCCCACAGATTGAAGACCCTCCCCCCCCAGCCCCACAGATTCAGGGTCCTCCATCCCCATCCCCACAGGTATGGGGCTCCCCCACCCCACAGTCCCACAGATCTGGGGCTCCCCCAGCCCCACAGATTCAAGACCCTCCCCCCCCCAGCCCCATAGATTCGGGATCTCCCACCCCCAGCCCCACAGATTCAAGACCCTCCCCCCCCAGCCCCACAGATTCGGGGCTCCCCCACCCCACAGCCCCACAGATCTGGGGCTCCCCCACCCCCAACCGCACAGATTGAAGACCCTCCCCCCCCAGCCCCACAGACTGGGGGCTCCCCCCCTTCCCCCCCCCCCGCGCCCCCCACCTGGTTGCAGGCGCCGCCGTGGGGCTGGCAGTAGGTGTGGCAGAGGGGCCGGGCGCAGGCGGGGCCCCCCCAGCCGGGCTGGCAGCGGGCAGCGGCCCTGGGGGTCGCAGCCCCCCGGCCGGAGCAGGCGCGGGGGCAGCGGGAGGCGCGGAAGGAGGCGTTGAAGCCCAGCAGGTTGTAGTTGGCGTCGCTGAAGAGGTGCAGCAGCATCTGGGGGGGGCGGGGGGGGCGTCAGGGCGACCCACGGCTGCCCCACGGCTGCCCCACGGCCGCCCCACGGAACCCGCAGTCGTCCCACAGAGCCCACGGCTGCCCCACAGCTGCCCCACAGCCACCCCATGGAACCCACGGCTGCCCCACGGCTGCCCCACAGCTGCCCCACAGAACCCGCAGTCGTCCCACAGAGCCCACGGCTGCCCCACGGCTGCCCCGTGGAACCCACGGCTGCCCCACAGCCACCCCATGGAACCCATGGCCGCCCCACGGCCTCCACAGCCACCCCATGGAACCCACGGCTGCCCCACGGCCGCCCCATGGAACCCACAGCTGCCCCACAGCCGCCCCATGGAACCCATGGCCGCCCCACGGCCTCCACAGCCACCCCATGGAAGCCACAGCTGCCCCATAGCCGCCCCACAGAACCCACAGCTGCCCCACAGCCACCCCATGGAACCCACGGCTGCCCCACGGCCGCCCCATGGAACCCATGGCTGCCCCACGGAACCCGCAGTCGTCCCACAGAGCCCACGGCTGCCCCATGGCCACCCCATGGAACCCACGGTCGCCCCACAGCTGCCCCGCAGCCACCCCACGGCCACCCCACGGAACCCACAGCAGCCCCACGGCCGCCCCACGGCTGCCCCATGGCCTCCGCAGTCACCCCACAGCCGCCCCACAGAACCCATGGCCACCCCACGGCACCCACGGCTGCCCCATGGAAGCCACACTCATCCCACGGCCGCCCCACAGCACCCACAGCTGCCCCACAGAACCCACGGCTGCCCCACAGATTCCACAGTCGCCCCACGGTCACCCCACAGCTGCCCCATGGACCCCACAGCCTCCCCCCCTGCCCCACAGCCTCCTGCTGACCCCCAGTCCCCCCCCATGGCCTCCCCCTGACCCCCAGCCTCCTGCCCCATAGGCTCTCTCTCTGCCCCATAGCCCCCCCTGCCCCACAGCCCCCCCCCTGCCCTACAACCTCCCCCAGCCCCCCCCCACGGCCTCCCCCTGCCCCACAGCCTCTCCGCAAATGGCCTCCTGCCCCATAGCCTCTCCCCCAGCCCCATAGACCCCCTGCCCCACAGCCTCCCCCGCCCCATAGCCCCCCCCAGCCCCATAGCCCCCCCTGCCCCACAGCCCCCCCCCGCCCCACAACCTCCTCCAGCCCCCCAGCCCCCCCCCACGGTCTCCTCCAGCCCCCCAGCCTCCCCCTGCCCCACAACCTCTCCGCCAATGGCCTCCTGCCCCATAACCTCTCCCCCAACCCCATAGACCCCCTGCCCCCTAGCCCCCCCCAGCCCCATGGCCCCCCCCATCCCCATGGCCCCCCCCAGCCCCATGGCCCCCCTGTCCCCCAGCCCCCCCCAGCCCCATAGCCCCCCCAGCCCCATAGACCCCCCTGCCCCCCAGGTCCCCCAGCCCCATAGCTCCCCCCAGCCCCATAGCCCCCCCAGCCCCCCCCAGCCCCATAGCCCCCCCTGCCCCCCAGCCCCCCCCAGCCCCATGGCCCCCCCCAGCCCCCACCTTGCCCGAGGTGGCCTCCAGCGGGGGGGGGGGGGGGGCGCTGCCGCTGAGGCTGGCCAGCAGGGGGGTGTCCTGCCCCATAGCCCCCCCTGCCCCCCAGCCCCCCCCAGCCCATAGCCCCCCCCAGCCCCATAGACCCCCTGCCCCCCAGCCCCATAGACCCCCTGTCCCCAGGCCCCCCAGCCCCCCCCAGCCCCCACCTTGCCCGAGGTGGCCTCCAGCGGGGGGGGGGGGGCGCTGCCGCTGAGGCTGGCCAGCAGGGGGGTGTCCTGCCCCATAGCCCCCCCTGCCCCATAGCCCCCCTGTCCCCCAGCCCCCCCCAGCCCCATAGCCCCCCTGCCCCCCAGCCCCCCTCAGCCCCATGGACCCCCTGCCCCCCAGCCCCCCCCAGCTCCATAGCTCCCCTGCCCCCCAGGCCCCCAGCCCCCCCCAGCCCCATAGCTGT
>CANTUZ010000014.1:9650915-9667917 GCA_947846985.1 Fratercula arctica | reverse complement strand
GCCCGCCCTGGGGCCGGTGGCCGTGGCCGTCGAGCACTTGCCGCGGCTGCAGCTGCTGGATCTTTGCGGTAACAACCTGTCGGCCCTGGGGCCGGGGCCACCGTTGCCTCGCTCGCTGGCCACCCTGCGCCTCTGCAATAACTCGCTGCAGGGGCTAGCAGGTGGCACCCCGGGGCTACTGTCGGCCGTGCGGGTCCTGGACCTCTCCTACAACAACATCTCGGAGTCGGCGGCTTTTTCCCAGCTCCACCTGCGCAACCTCAGCCGGCTGCTGGTGGCCGGCAACCCCCTGGACGCCCTGTGGCTACTGAAAACCTCGGACTTGCGGCCGCGCAGCCTGGACGTCTCGGGGCTGCGGCTGGAGCTGGCCCAAGTGGGCCAGTTCTGCCAGCGTTTGGGGGCCGCCCGCCTGCGGCGCCTCCAGCTGCGCCGCAACGGCCTCCGCGAGCTGCCGGAAGGCTCGCTGGCCGCTTGCCCGCCGGCGGCCACCTTGGATCTTTCTGGCAACCGGCTGTGGCGTTTGGGTTGCCTGGGGGGGCTGCTGGGGCCGGGGCAGCGGGGGGAGCTGCGGGAGGTGGTGGTGGAGCACAACCTGTTGCAGCGACCGCCCTTCTGCCCCCGGCCCCAGGCGCTGCCGCGGCTCCTCAACATCTCGCTGCGGTTCAACCGCATCCTGACGGTGGGGCCGGGGGCGTTCGCCGAGGCGCCGGCCCTGCGGCTGCTGCGCCTGGACCTCAACGGCTTGGCGCGGTTGGACCGGCGGGGGCTGCGGGGGCTGCGGGGGCTGCGGGAGCTGCGGCTGGACAACAACCGGCTGGCCGACCTCTTCCCCGGCTCCTTCGCCCACCTGGGTCAGCTCCTCACCCTCAACCTACGCAACAACCGCGTCTCCGTCCTCTTCCCCGGCACCTTCGCCGGGCTCGGCCGCCTCCAGACCTTGGATCTCGGGGGGAACAACCTGCGGCATCTGGCGGCCAAGGCTCTGAGGGAGCTGCGGGGCTTGAGGCGGCTCTACCTGGACCGCAACCGGCTGCAGGAGGTGAGCGCCCAGACCTTCTTCCCCGTCCAAGCCTCCCTGGAGGTGCTGGACCTCCGCGCCAACGCCCTGCGGTACATCAGCCATCGCCTGCGCCAGCAGCCCCCCTTCCGCCACCTCCGGCGCCTCTACGACCTCAAGCTTCAGGCCCAACGGCCCTACGGGTTGCGCATCATCCCCCAACGCTTCTTCCAAGGCCTCACCTCCCTCCAAGCCCTTTTCCTGGCCCAGAACTCGCTGCTGGCCATCTCCGCCGACGCCTTCGACGACCTGGGCCAGCTGCGGTACCTGACGCTGGCCGACAGCAGCGGCGGCATGGGCGACCTCCCCGCCGGCGTCTTCAAGAACCTGACCCTTTTGCGCAGCCTGGACCTGGAGAACATGGGGCTGCGGAGCCTGGCGCCCCAAGTTTTCGGCAACCTGAGCCAGTTGGAGCGGCTCCAGCTGGCCAAGAACGAGCTGCGCAGCCTGGACCGGCGGCTGGAGGGGTGGTTGCCGGCCCTGCGCTACCTGGACTTGCGGAAATGTCCCTTGAGTTGCTCCTGCGCCAACGCCTGGCTGCCGGCCTGGCTGGAACGCAGCCGCGTGCAGGTCGTCTACCTCTACAACTACACCTGCGGGGACGGCGGTGGCGGGGGCGACGCTGGTGGGGCCGGCGGTGGCGGTGATGATGGGGACGGCGGTTACGGCGGTGGTGGGGCCGGCGGTGGCGGTGGTTATGGTGGTGGTGATGATGGTGGTGATGGTGGTTGTGGCGGTGGCGATGGTGGTGATGACGGTGGTGGTGGTTACGGTGGTGGTGATGATGATGGTGATGGTGGTGATGGTGGTTATGGTGGTGGTGATGACGGTGGTGATGGTGGTGGTGATGAGGGTGGTGGTTATGGTGGTCGTTATGGTGATGATGGTGGTTATGGTGGTGGTTATGGTGCTGGTTATGGTGGTAGTGATGGTGGTTACGGTGGTTATGGTGGTGGTTATGGAGGTGGTGGTGGTGATGCCGACGGTGGTTATGGTGGTGGTTACGGCGGCTATGGCGGTGGCGGCGGTGGTGGCCCCCCCGCCTACCTGCACAGCTTCGACACCCGCGTCTGCTTCCTGGACGTGGGTCTCTACCTCTTCGCCGCCACGGCGCCGGCGGTGCTGCTGCTGCTGGCGTTGCCGCTGCTCTACCACCGGGCCTACTGGCGGCTGCGCTACCACCTCTACCTGCTGCGGGCCTGGGTCAACGGCCGCTGGCGGCCGGAGCGTCGCCGTTACACCTACGACAGCTTCGTCTCCTACAACTCGGCCGACGAGGGCTGGGTGCTGGGGGAGCTGGTGCCCGAGCTGGAACGTTGCTCCCTGCGGCTCTGCCTTCACCACCGCGACTTCAGCCCCGGTCGAGCCATCGTGGACAACATCGTGGACGCCATCTACAACAGTCGCAAGACGGTGTGCGTGGTGAGCCGCGGCTACCTGCGCAGCGAGTGGTGCTCGCTGGAGATCCAGTTGGCCAGCTACCGCCTCTTCGACGAGCTGCGGGACGTCCTGGTGCTGGTGTTCCTGGAGGCCATTCCCGACGCCGAGTTGGCCGTCTACCACCGCATGCGCCGGGTGTTGCTCAAACGCACCTACCTGCGCTGGCCCCAGCAGCCCCAGGAGCGGCGGCTCTTCTGGGCCAAGCTCGCCCGCGCCCTGCGGAGCGGCTCCGAGGAGGGCGAGGAGGAGGAGGAGGGGGAGAGGGGGGAGGAGGAGGAGGAGGAGGAAGGCCGCGGGGAGCCCTAGGGGGGACGGTGTCACTGGGACCCCCCCGGTGACACTTTCCAGGGCGCTGGAGAGGGGAAATTATTTGATTTTTTGCCCCAAACCCATCAGTTGCCCCCTGAACAAAGCGGCTACGAGGAGGAGGAGGAGGAGGAGGAGGAGGAAGGCCGCGGGGAGCCCTAGGGGGGATGGTGCGACCGGGACCCCCAGTGACACTTCCCAGGGCCCTGGAGAGGGGAAATTATTTGATTTTTTGCCCCAAACCCATCAGTTTGCCTCAAACTCGGAGCAAAGTGGCAGTGAGGAGGAGAAGGAAGAGAAGGAGGAAGAAGAGGAGGAGGAAGAGCAGGAGGAGGAGAAGGAGGAGGAGGAAGAGCAGGAGGAGGAGGAGGAGGAAGAGCAGGAGGAGGAGGAGGATGAAGATGAGGAGGAGGAGGAAGAGCAGGAGAAGGAGGAGGAAGAGCAGGAGGAGGAAGATGAGGAGGAGGAGGAAGAGCAGGAGGAGGAGGAGGAGGAGGAGGAGGAGGAGGAGGAGGAAGAGCAGGAGGAGGAGGAGGAGGAAGGCTGCGGGGAGCCCTAGAGGGGACGGTGTCACTGGGACCCCCCGGTCACACTTTCCAGAGCCCTGGAAAAGAGGAAAGGGGGTGGGTGGGGGGGGGGGGGTGCCGGGTTTGGGGGTCCCCAGAGGGAAGAGGGGTGACGCCGCGGTGGGGACAAACAGCCTTTATTGGGTGCTGGGGAAAGGGGGGGCGGGGGGGGGGGATCACCCCAAAAAGCAGTGCCCCCCCCCCCCCCCCGCTTCAGTAGAGCCCCGCACAGGGGCACCCCCAGCTGCGGGGGGCGGGCGGGGGGGTCCCGTCCCCCCCCAGCGCCGGGGGGAAACAGGAGAGGGGCAGGTGCCGCAGCGCCCGCAACCAGCCCGGCTCCCCCCGGCCCCCCCGGCCCCCCCGTCTCCCACCAGTGCTCCCAGTCCACCCACGCTGGTTTACGGGGGGGGGTCCGCGCTCCGGCGACGGCCGCCAGCAGCAGGGCGCGGGGGTGGGCCGGCGGCGGTGGTGACGGGGGTGGCGGTGGCAGCACGGCGCTCGGCTTTGGGCACGCGGCCAGCCCGGCACGAAGCCCGTTTGGCACGATGGCGGGGGGGGTCCAGCGGGCGGGGGTGCGGGGGGGGCCGCGGGTCGCCCCCCCTGGCAGGGAGCGGGGGTAACGGGGTGCCATCGGCCGACCGCGCCGAGGCGGGAGCGGGCTGAAGGCCGGCGGGGCGATGGGGGGCCGGGGGTCCCAGCTCTCGCCGAAAGCCGTCAAGGGGGGTTGGGGGGCGAAGGGGGGACCCCCCCGGGTGTGGAGGTGGGGGGAGCCGGGCAGGGGTCCCCCGTGCTGGCGGGGACCCCCCCCAGGATGGGGTGCGGGGGTGGAAGAGCGGAGCCGGGCTGTCGGGGCACCCGCCGTCCTCCTCCTCCTCCTCGCCCGAGCTCCAGGAGAAGGGGGTCTGTGGGGAGGGGGTGGGTCAATAAATATCCCCCCCCCCCTTTTTTCTTGGGGGGGGGGGGCGTTTGCTCCCCGATTCCTGACTCACCTCCCTCTTCTTTCCATCACCTCCGAAAACGGGGCTGGGGGTCTGCAGGGGGAGAGCCGGGGGGGGAGGTTACGGCCCGCGATGGGGCGGAGGGAGGGGACCGCCCCCATTTTTGGGGAAGAACAGCGGGTTTCTGGGGCACGTACCCGAGTGACGAAGGCTTGCGGGGGGGCGGGGGTGCTGCTGGAGGGGGGGGGTCGGCTCCCAGCTCAGTTTCCGCTCCCCAAAATTGCCCCACTCCGCGCTCCCCCTCGGCGCCCGCTCGGGGGTCCGGGGGCTCCAGGGACCTGGGAGGGGCGACACGGCTGAGATTTGGGGGGGGGTAATGAGGGTCTGGGGGGGGGGGTCTGGGGATATTGCGGGGGGATTTAGGGGAAAATGGGGGTCGGGGGGGGTCGGGGGGGAAATGGGGGTCCTTGAGAGGGGCCTGGGGATATTGCGGGGGGATTTAGGGGAAAATGGGGGTCAGGGGGGGTCGGGGGGGGGGGGAAATGGGGGTCCTTGAGAGGGGCCTGGGGATATTGCGGGGGGATTTAGGGGAAAATGGGGGTCTGGGGGGGGGTCTGAGGGGGCAATGAGGGACCTGGGGGGGGGAAATGGGGATCCTGGGGGGGTCTGGGGATATTGGGGGGGGGTTGGGGGAAAATGGGGGTCTGGGGGGGGGGGGTCTGAGGGGACAATGAGGGACCTGGTGGGGGAGTGGGGGGGGGAAATGGGGGTCCTGGGGGGTGCCTGGGGATATTGTGGGGGGGGGACTGGGGGGAAATGGGGATCCTGGGGGGGGCTGGGGATATTGGGGGTATGGGTGGGGGGGGTTGGGGGGAAATGGGGGTCTCGGGGGGGGGTCTGAGGGGCAATGAGGGACCTGGGGGGGGGGGGGGGGGGGGAAAAAATGGGGGGTCCTGGGGGGGTGCCTGGGGATATTGGGAAGGGAGGGGTTGGGGGGAAATGGGGATCCTGGGGGGGTCTGGGGATATTGGGGGGGGGGTTGGGGGGAAATGGGGATCCTGGGGGGGTCTGGGGATATTGGGGGGGGGGTTGGGGGAAAATGGGGGTCTGGGGGGGGGGTCTGAGGGGACAATGAGGGACCTGGTGGGGGAATGGGGGGGGGAACTGGGGGTCCTTGAGGGGGGGCTGGGGGATATTAGGTGGGGAATTAGGGGAAAATGGGGGTCTGGGGGGGGGGCTGTGGGGGCAATGAGGGACCTGGGGGGGGAGTGGGGGGGGGAAATGGGGGTCCTGGGGGGGTGCCTGGGGATATTGTGGGGGGGGGACTGGGGGGAAATGGGGATCCTGGGGGGGTCTGGGGATATTGGGGGTATTGGGTGGGGTGGGGTTGGGGGGAAATGGGGGTCTCGGGGGGGGGGTCTGAGGGGGCAATGAGGGACCTGGGGGGGGAGTGGGGGGAAAAATGGGGGTCCTGGGGGGGTGCCTGGGGATATTGGGAAGGGAGGGGTTGGGGGGAAATGGGGATCCTGGGGGGGTCTGGGGATATTGGGGGGGGGGGGGGAATTAGGGGAAAATGGGGGTCCTGGAGGTTCCAGGGGGGAAATGGGGGTCCTTGAGGGGGGGGCTGGGGGGGAACTGGAGGAACTGGGGGGGGAACTGGGGGTCCTTGAGGGGGGGCTGGGGGGGGACTGGGGGTCCTGGGAGGAACTGGGGGGGGAACTGGGGGTCCTTGAGGGGGGGCTGGGGGGAACTGGGGGTCCTGGGAGGAACTGGGGGGGGGAACTGGGGGGGAAACTGAGGGTCCTTGAGGGGGGGCTGGGGGGGAACTGGGGGTCCTGGGGGGAGCTGGGGGGGACCTGGGGGTCCTTGAGGGGGGGCCTGTGGACACTGAGGGGGGGCTGAGGGTTAAAATGGGGGTCGGAGGGGGGGGGGGCCAGTGGGAGACCCCCCACGGGCTGCCGTACCTGGGGGGGCCGCGTCCGCGCCCCGCCGTCGGTGGGCCAGGAGGAAGCCGAGGTCGGGCAGGGAGCGATGGCGGCGGAGGAGGGCGGCCAGGATGGTCCCGCGGCGCTCGCCCACCAGATCGCGCCCCCGAAAACACCCGGGTGCCCCCCAGGAGGGCGCTGAGCCGGGCCCCCAGCTCGGCGGGGACCCCCTGGCTCTGGGGGGGGTCGGGGGGGCCGGGTTCGGGGTCCACCTCGGGGGCGTCGTGGCTGGGGGTCGCGTCCCGGGGGCTCAGCAGTCGCTCGACGTCCACCGACTTCACCTCCCGGTTGAACATGCCCCGGTGCTGGCAGAGGCGGTTTTGGGTGATAACGACGGTTTTGGGGAGCGGGAGGGGGCTGGCGGCGGGGCGACCCCCCCCAGGGGGGCAGCAACCTGCGGGGTGGGGGGTCCGACCCCCCACCGAAACCCCTCGGGGACTTTCCTGCCGAATTTGACGCTGTCTCGTTCCCGTTTGGTTTTACGGCGTTTGACGCGGCCGGGGATGGGGCCGGGGCCGGGGCCGGGGGGGTGAGGGCCCCCCCGTGGGTGGGGGTCCCCCGCGTCCCCCACGTCCCCTCTGCCTCTGTGCCGGCTCATGGCATCGGCTGCCCGCTGCCAAAATACCAAAAAAAAAAAAGTAGTTTAAAAAAAAGGGCTTTTTTCGGCCAAGGGGGGGAGAAGAGCCCAGCAGGCGCCGAGGGGGGAGGTGGAGGGGATCCCTGTTACTTAGGACTCCCCCCCCCAGGACTCCCATTTCCCCCTCAGCCCCCCCCCAATATCCCCACGCACCCCTCAAGGACCCCCATTTCCCCCCCCTCAGCACCCCCATTGCCCCCCATTTGCCCCTCAGACCCCCCCAGGACCCCCTGAGCGCCCCATTTCCCCCCCCCCAATATCCCCAGGCACCCCTCAAGGACCCTCATTTCCCCCCCCCTCGGTACCCCCATTGTCCCCCATTTGCCCCTCAGACCCCCCAGACCCCCCCCCATTGCTTCCTCAGACCCCCCCAGGACTCCCCCATTTCCCCCTCAGATGGCCCGGCCCCCTCCAGGACCCCCGCATTTCCCCCTCAGACCCCCCATTGCCCCCTCAGACGCCCCCCCTGGACCCCCCCATTTCCACCTCGGACCCCCCATGCCCCCCCCATTGCCCCCCCTTTTCCCCCCTCAGACCTCCCATTGTCCCCCATTGCCCCCTCAGACGCCACCCCTGGACCCCCCCATTTCCACCTCGGACCCCCCGTGCCCCCCCATTGCCCCCTCAGACCCCCCGGTCCCCCCCCATTTCCCCCCGTTTCTCCCTCAGACCCCTCCATTGCCCCCCTTTTCCCCCCTCAGACCTCCAGGCCCCCCCTTTTCCCCCCTCAGACCCCCCATTGCCCCCCATTTCTCCCTCAGACGCCCCCCCCCGGACCCCCCTATTGGCCCCCATTTCCACCTCGGACTCCCCGTGCCCCCCCCATTGCCCCCCCTTTTCCCCCTCAGATGCCCCCCCCCGGACCCCCCCATTGCCCCCCATTTCCACCTCAGACCCCCCCAGGACTCCCCCATTTCCCCCTCAGATGCCCCCCCAGACTCCCCATTGCCCCCCTTTTCCCCCCTCAGTCCTCCCAGGCCCCCCCCTTTTCCCCCTCAGACTCCCCATTGCCCCCCATTTCCCCCTCAGACGCCCCCCCTGGACCCCCCCATTGCCTCCCATTTCCACCTCAGACCCCCCCAGGACTCCCTCATTTCCCCCTCAGACGCCCCAGGCCCCCCTAGGACCCCCCCATTGCCCCCCTTTTCCCTCTCAGACGCCCCCCCCCGGACCCCCCCATTGCCCCCCCGTTTCCACCTCCGACCCCCCGTGCCCCCCCATTGCCCCCCTTTGCCCCCTCAGACCCCCCCATTTCCCCCCGTTTCTCCCTCAGACCCCTCCATTGCCCCCCTTTTCCCCCCCTCAGACCCCCCATTGCCCCCCATTTCCCCCTCAGACGCCCCCCCCGGACCCCCCTATTGGCCCCCATTTCCACCTCGGACCCCCCGTGCCCCCCCATTTCCCCCTCAGATGCCCCCCCCGGACCCCCCCATTGCCCCCCATTTCCCCCTCAGACGCCCCCCCGGACCCCCCCACTGCCCCCCATTTCCATCTCCAACCCTCCATGCGCCCCCATTGCCCCCCTTTTCCCCCTCAGACCCCCCCGGTCCCCCCCGTTTCCCCCCCATTGCCCCCCAGTATCCCCAGTGCCCCCCCCGCCCACCTCCCCCCGCCGCCAACGGCCGCCCAGGCCACGCCCCTCCGCCCGCGGTGGGCGGGGTCTGGCGGGGGTGGGGGGGGCGCGCGGCGGGGCAGCCCCTCGCGCCTCGGCCGTTTGGGCGGGCGGCAGCCCGGGGCGCGCGACCGGCCCCTTTCCCGCGCTGCCCGCCCATTGGCCGGCCACGCCCCGAGGAGCCCGGCGCTGATTGGCTGGGGCGGGGTGGGGGTGTGCGGAGGCGGGAAAGGCTCGCGCAGAGAGGAGAGGCGCGGCCGTCATGAGGGGAGCGAAGGGACGGAGGGGAGCGAGGGCCAAAGGGACCCCGGGATGAGGGGAATGAGGGGAGCGAGGGCCAAAGGGACCCCGGGATGAGGGGAACGAGGGGACCAAGAGCCTAAAGGGACCCCGGGATGAGGGGAATGAGGGGACCGAGAGCCTGAAGGGACCCCGGGATGAGGGGAATGAGGGGAGCGAGGGCCAAAGGGACCCCGGGATGAGGGGAACGAGGGGACCAAGAGCCTAAAGGGACCCCGGGATGAGGGGAATGAGGGGACCGAGAGCCTGAAGGGACCCCGGGATGAGGGGAACGAGGGGACCAAGAGCCTGAAGGGACCCCGGGATGAGGGGAACGAGGGGACCGAGAGCCTAAAGGGACGCCGGGATGAGGGGAATGAGACCCTGAAGGGACCCCGGGACGAGGGGACCGAGAGCCTGAAGGGACCCCGGGATGAGGGGAATGAGGGGACTGAGAGCCTGAAGGGACCCCGGGATGAGGGGAATGAGACCCTGAAGGGACCCCGGGATGAGGGGAACGAGGGGACCGAGAGCCTGAAGGGACCCCGGGATGAGGGGAATGAGGGGACCGAGAGCCTAAAGGGACCCCGGGATGAGGGAGATGAAGGGACAGAGGGGACCGAGGGCCAAAGGGACCCTGGGATGAGGGGAATGAGGGGACCGAGAGCCTGAAGGGACCCCGGGATGAGGGGAATGAGGGGACCGAGGGCCAAAGGGACCCCGGGATGAGGGGAACGAGGGGACTGAGACCCTGAAGGGACCCCGGGATGAGGGGAATGAGGGGACCGAGAGCCTGAAGGGACCCCGGGATGAGGGGAACGAGGGGACCGAGAGCCTGAAGGGACCCCAGGATGAGGGGAATGAGGGGACTGAGAGCCTGAAGGGACCCCGGGATGAGGGGAATGAGGGGACCGAGAGCCTGAAGGGACCCCGGGATGAGGGAAATGAGGGGACCGAGACCCTGAAGGGACCCCGGGATGAGGGGAATGAGGGGACCGAGAGCCTGAAGGGACCCCGGGATGAGGGGAATGAGGGGACCGAGAGCCTGAAGGGACCCCGGGATGAGGGAGATGAAGGGACAGAGGGGACTGAGGGCCAAAGGGACCCCGGGATGAGGGGAATGAGGGGACCAAGAGCCTGAAGGGACCCCGGGATGAGGGGAATGAGGGGACCGAGGGCCAAAGGGACCCTGGGATCAGGGGAACGAGGGGACCGAGAGCCTGAAGGGACCCTGGGATGAGGGGAACGAGGGGACCGAGAGCCTGAAGGGACCCCGGGATGAGGGAGATGAAGGGACGGAGGGGACCGAGGGCCAAAGGGACCCCGGGATGAGGGGGATGAAGGGATGGAGGGGAGTGGGGGCCAAAGGACCCCGGGATGGGCAGAATGAGGGGAGTGAGAGCCAAAGGGAGCTGGGATGAGGGGAGCGAGGGGACCGAGAGCCCACCGGGACACAGGGCTCCCAGGGCACTGTCACCCCGCAGTGACTCAGGGCTGATGGCACTGTCACCCTGCAGGGACACGTGGCTGGCGGGACTGTCACCCCTCGTAGCCCTTGCCCCGAGGACGCCCATCGCCCCCCCACCCTGCAGACCCCCCCCATGTGCCCCCCAGGAAGGTGAGGAGCTGCGGCCGGTGGGCGATGGTGTCGTGCAGGGCGATGGCGCGGGACGGGGGGACCCCGGCATCCCCCAAAATGTCCCATCCCCCCCCCCCCCCCCCGGGCAGGAAGCGGAGGCAGCTTCACGCTCCCTCGCTCTGACATTTTATTAATTAATACTTGCGCTGCAGCGGGGCTGGGGGGGGAGAGGTGAGACCCCGTCCGCCATCTCATCAGCTTTATTGGGGGGGGGGGCGAGCGAGTGTTTAACGAAGCAAAGCCTTGCAGGGTGGGGGGGTGTCAGGGGGCGGCGGGGGGTGGGGGGTCCAGCAGGACCCTCCCCTTCCCCCCTGGTCCCCTCAGGGCTTCTCCAGCTGGGGGTCGGCGGGGTGGAGGCTGCCCACGTCCTGGTAGGTGGGCTGCAGCCCCCGGGAGATGTCCTCGTACATGGAGCACTCGTCCAGATTCAGGCCCTGGGGATGGGGAGGTGGGGGGGGGGACAGGGTCAGGTTGGGGGGGGGGGGGGGCAGAGCTGCCTTCCTCATCCCCCTCTTCCTCCTCATCCTCCCCACCCTCTTCACCCCTCCTTCTCCTCCTCGCCCCTCCTTCCCCTCCTCACCCCTCCTTCTCCTCCTCATCTTCGTCCCCTCCTCATCTTCATCCACCTATCCTCATCCTCACCCCCTCATCTTCCTCAGCTCCCCTCCTCCTCCTCTTCCTCATCCCCTCCTCACCTTTGTTTCCCTCCTCATTATCCATCTCCATCCTCATTATCCTCACCCCCTCCTCTTCCTCATCCCCCCACCCTCATCCTCACCCCCTCATCTTCCTCACCTCCCCTCCTCCTCCTCATCCCGCCTCCTCTTCTTTATCCCCTCCTCTTCCTCCTCACCCCCCTCATCCTCTTCATCCCCCCATCCTCCTCATCCCTCCTCCTCTTCCTCATCCCCTCCTTCTCACCTTCATCTCCCTCCTCATTATCCATCTCCATCCTCATTACCCTCACCCCCTCCTCTTCCTCATCCCCCCATCCTCATCCTCACCCCCTCATCTTCCGCACCTTCCCTCCTCCTCCTCTTCCTCATCCCGCCTCCTCTTCTTCATCCCCTCCTCTTCCTCCTCACCCCCCTCATCCTCTTCATCCCTCCACCCTCCTCATCCCTCCTCCTCTTCCTCATCCCCCCATCCTCATCCTCACCCCCTCATCTTCCTCACCTTCCCTCCTCCTCCTCCTCTTCCTCATCCCGCCTCCTCTTCCTCCTCACCCCCCCTCATCCTCTTCATCCCCCCATCCTCCTTATCCCTCCTCCTCTTCCTCCCCCGCCCTGTCCTCATCCCCCCCTCTTCCTCCTCATCCCCATCCTCCTCCTCCTCCTCGCCCAGGGGGTCTCACCTCGTAGAGGTTCTCCTCCTCCAAGGCCTTCTTCATCTGCAGCAGCCGCTCGTTGGCCCATCGCTTCTGCGGGAGCAGGGTTAGGGGCGGCGGGGGGCTCCCCCCAAACCCCGCAGCCCCCCCCCAACCCCCCACCCCCCACCCTGCAGCCTTCCTCACCCTAAAGAGGAGGAGGAGGCCGGGTCCCACGGCGCAGAGCAGCAGCAGGACCCCCTCAGCCGTGATGATGCGGTTCTTGGTGACCTCCTTGATGTTGAGGAAGGGGACGGCCATGCGCTCTGCTGATGGAGATGGGGGACACCGGGGGGGGCCGGGGGTCACCCCTGACCCCCCAAACAGCCCCCTCGGTGCCCCCCCCCCCCCCGGCACTCACCGCGCACCCGCAGGAAGGTGCCACAGGACTGGCCGACGGCGCGGCCGGCTTCCACCCGGCAGAAGTAGAGGCCGGTGTGGTTGTGGGTCAGGTGGCGGAAGGTGAGGGTGGGCCCGTGGCTGGCCACCGCCACCACCCCGTGATGGCCGCAGTTTTGGGAGGGGCACACGCGGTACCAGGTCACCTGGGCCCCCCCGGGGGGGGCGTGGAAGACGCACTCCAGGCTGACGTTGCCCCCCAGGGTGGCCGTGCGGGACGTGGGGCCACCGTCCACCGTCACCACCCCGGGGGGGCAGCCGGCCACCGTGCTGCCGTTGGTGACCACCGTCAGGGGGTCCAGGCTCAGGCGGGGAGGGGGCGGCGGGGGGGGCACGGTGCAGTTGTTCCCCCCGCACGATGGGGGCGTCGTCTGGCAGAAACGCCCTGTGTTCGGCAACGGGGGGGGGGTGTCACTGCGGTGCCCCCCCACACGACACCCCTCACCCCCCCACGGTTTCGGTTCCTCCGCGCTGTTGACAGGATGCACCGGGGTGTCCCGGGGGACACGCTGGCAAACGGGGGGGGGACACACAACACCATGCTTTTGGGGGGCCACGCTGCCCCCCCCCCCCATCACTGGCCACCCTGGGGACGTGTTGGCAAGCAGGGAGGGGGAGGACGATGGTTTTGGGGGGGCCACGCTGCACCCCCTCTCACTGGCCACCCTGAGGACACGTTGACAAACTGAGGGGGAGGTGTGATAGTTTTGGGGGGGGACACGCCACCCCCCTGTCACTGGCCCCCCTGGGGACACATTGGCAAGTGGGGGGAGCATTTTTTTTGGGGGGGGGCCACGTTGCCCCCCCATCACTGGCTGCCCCAGGGACACGTTGGCAAGGGGGGGGGGATGCTTTTTGGGGGGCCATGCTGCCACCCCCCCCTCTTTGGCGGCCCTTTGGGGGTCACCGATGATGTGGGGCGCGCTGTGCCCCCCATTAGCGCTGCCGGGTGGGACCCCCCCCCATCTGCCTGTACCCCAAGACCCCCCCCACCCCCCGTGGCCCCTACCTGGGAGGAGGAGGAGGAGGATGAGGATGGGGGGGGCCATCGGGGCGCCCCGGTTTGGGGGAGCCCCCGCCACGCCGCCGCCGTCCGCCCGGGCCCGGGGGCAGGAGATGCGCCCCAGTGCCCCGAGACCGCCCAAACCGGGGGGGGGGGCCAGGCCCCATGGTGGGAGGGGCCCCGCCCCGGGGGCACCCCACGGCCCCCCCTGGAGGATAGTGGGGGCACCCCTGGGAAATAGGGGGAAATTGGGGGTTCAGGAGTGGGGGGGGCTCTGGGCTTTAGGGGTGGGGGGGTCTGGGAGCGGGGGGTGTCTGGGGTTTGGGGGTGGGGGGTTTTGGGGGTGGGGGGGTCTGGGGTTTGGGGGTGGGGGGTTTTGGGGGTGCGGGGGGGTCTGGGGGCATCTGGGGTTTGGGGGTGCAGGGTTTTAGGGGTGGGGGAGCTCTGGGGTTTGGGGGTGCAGGAGTCTCAGGGGTGCGGGGGGGTCTGGGGGGGCTCTGGTGTTTAGGGGTTTGGGGGTGCGGGGGGGTCTGGGGGTGCGGGGGTCTCAGACCCCCCCCCCCAATCCCCACTGGTGACCGGTACGGGGGTACCCTCTGGGGCTGCACCCCCCTCCCCCATGTTGGTCACCAGTGGGGACTGGGGGGGGGGTCGCCCACCAGTTTGGGCTGGGGGCACGGCACTGGCGGGGCCTGTGTTCCCCCTGCCACGAATGACCCCCCCCTCCCTGTGCCCCCCCCCAGCTCTGCTACCTGCACGTGGACATGCTGCGCAGGCTGAACCCCAAGGAGGGCAAGAAGCAGTTCCTGGAGTTCTGCCACATGTTCCTGGACAAGACGGGGGTGAGCGACCCCCTCCCCCGGCCGCCCCAAACCCCCCCCACAGCCCCCCCATCCCACGGGGGGGCTCCCCCCTTCCTCACCCCCCCCCCCCGCCCCCCATCTCTCGCAGCTTCTGCGGGTGCCTGTGCCCCACCAAGTGCAGTTCAAACTGGGTGAGTGAAACCCTGCTTTGGGGGGGGGTGGGGGGGTGATCGGGGCTTGGTGCCCCCCCCCCCGCACCCCCAAAGCCCCCCTGTTTTTTGGGGGGCCCCCAGCACCCCCCCCCCCCCCAGTCCTTCCTCCACCTGCTGCACCCAGCCGCTGCAGCTGAGGCCGGAAGCCGCAGCTGGGTTGAGCTTGGGGAGGGGGGGGGGCGGGCCGGCAGCGCCACCTGATGGGGGGGGGGCTTCTGGGGGGGGGGGGCTTGTGGAGGAGGGGACACACACACCCCCCCATGGCTGACCACCCCCCCCCCCCCCGAGCTGCTGTCGGACGAGGTGCAGCGCCGGTACCTGCAGGAGATCCAGGCCTTCCGAGATCTGCCGCCAGCTGGAGGATTTCAGGTAGGGGGGGGAGGTCTCTGGGGTGGGGGGGTCTCTGTGGGGGAGGGCACACACCAGCTGACCCACCCCCCCCCCTCATCCCTCCGGCAGGTCCAAGCGGCTGATGGGGATGACGCCGGGGGAGCAGGAGCTGGCGGAGCTGGAGTCCTACCGCACGCGGGACCAGGGCATCCGCGAGGCCAAGGAGAAGCAGCTGGCGGAGCTGCTGCTGGCCCGCCTGGAGGAGATGCAGTGAGTGGGACCCCCCCCCCGCGACAGGTCACCCCCCCCGTGATGGGTCACCCCCCCCCAAACCGGGTAACCCCCCCCCAAACCGGGTAACCCCCCCCCAAAACCATGTGTCCTCCCCAAACCCCGGCCCGTCATTCCCTCTGCCACCTCTGGCGGCCATCCCAGCCCCCAGCCAGCTGTGGGGGGGCGACACACGCGACCGCCCCCTTTCCTCCCTCACCCGGGCAGGGACACCCCCCCCCAAAACCGGGTAACCCCCCCCAAACCGGGTAACCCCCCCCCAAACCGGGTAACCCCCCCCCAAACGATCCCAGCGCACCTCGGCCAAGGGCAAGCAGCTGCGCTCCCACAGCGCTGTCAACCTGCACGTGGCCGCCAAGCCCAGAGGAGCGGGCCGCGCCCCCCCGCCGCCGACCCACGTAGGTGGCGGACATCCCCAAAAAACCCCCCCCCAAACCATTTTTTCGGGGGGACACCTCGAAATCACCATCCGCCCCCTTCTCCTCCCCGACTCCAGGGTGGGCGGGAGGCCGGGCGCAGGGAAATGACACCCCCCCCCCCCCCAAATTCTGAATTTCCCGACCCCCCCCACCCCATCGTTGTCTCTCTTGTCCCCGCAGCCCGGAGCCGGGGGGGCCGGCGGGGGGGGGCGGCGGGGGCGAGCCCCCCCAGTCCTTTCTGCCTCCCCAGTCTGAGGAGACTGAGCCGCGCGTTGCGGAGCTGGAGCTGGAGCCGCCGGCCTGGCGGCAGCTCGCCCCCCCCGACGCCCTCCTCAGGCTGAAGAAGAGCGAGGTCAAGCGGCAAGAAGTCATCAACGGTGAGAGGAGACCCCCCCCCCGACCCCCCCCCCAGGACACCCCCCCCCCCTTGGGGAAATGGGGGGGAAATGGGGGCCTGGGGGGGGGGGGAAATGGGGTCCTGGAGGGGTTTGAGGGGGGAAATGGGGGCCTGGGGGGGGGGGAAATGGGGATATTGGGGGGGTCCTGAGGGGAAATGGGGGCCCTTGAGGGGGAAATGGGGATATTGGGGGGGGCCTGAGGGGAAATGGGGGCCCTTGAGGGGGAAATGGGGATATTGGGGGGGGGTCCTGAGGGGAAATGGGGATATTGGGGGGGTCCTGAGGGGAAATGGGGGCCTGGGGGGGGGAAATGGGGATATTGGGGGGGTCCTGAGGGGAAATGGGGGCCCTTGAGGGGGAAATGGGGATGGGGGGGGAAATGGGGATCCTGGGGGGGGTCCTGAGGGGAAATGGGGGCCCTTGAGGGGGAAATGGGGATATTGGGGGGGTCCTGAAGGGAAATGGGGATATTGGGGGGGTCCTGAGGGGAAATGGGGGCCCTTGAGGGGGAAATGGGGATATTGGGGGGGGTCCTGAGGGGAAATGGGGGCCCTTGAGGGGGGCCTGGGGATGGGGGGGGGAAATGGGGATATTGGGGGGGTCCTGAGGGGAAATGGGGGTCCCTGAGGGGGGCCTGGGGATGGGGGGGGGGGGAAATGGGGATCCTGGAGGGGGCTGAGGGGGGAAATGGGGGCTCTTGAGAGGGAAATGGGGATACTGGGGGGGTCCTGAGGGGAAATGGGGGCCTTGAGGGGGAAATGGGGATACTGGGGGGGTCCCGAGGGGAAATGGGGGCAATGGAGGGGGAAAGGGGGATATTAGGGGGGGCTGAGGGGAAATGGCGCTCCTGGGGTAGGTGTGACCCCCCCGCGCCCCCCCCCAGAGCTGTTCCTGACGGAGCACGCGCACGTCCGCATGCTGCGGGTGCTGCTGGAGGTCTTATATCAGCCCTTGCGTGAGGACGTGGGGTTCACGTGAGCGTGCAGGACGGGGGGGGGGGCACAGGAGCGTGTGGGGGTTCACGTGGGCATGCAGGGCCTGTGTGAGCCTGTGCAGGGCACCTGGGAGCACAGATGTGCGGGGTTCACGGGGGCGTGCGGGGCACGTATGATTGTATCGCAGAGGGAGTTCGTGGAGCCTTCAGCCTCAAAACAGCCCTGTCTCACTCGCCCCAGAGACAGCCACAGAAATTACCATATCTCTGGAGACGGTTGCCATGAGGGAAGCCACGTAACACACGTGTCCAAGGAGCCACGAGGGAAAACTGTGCCTTGTTTTAAAGCTCTCTAAAAACCGCTTCCATCGCCGCACAGTCCTTGGGT
>CANTUZ010000014.1:9632658-9650420 GCA_947846985.1 Fratercula arctica | reverse complement strand
CTGACCTCTCCCCTAATCTACATCTCCGAGCTAGCCCTGCCTATACTCCGCATTTGGTCCTTCCGCGCACTCTCCTACTACACCCGAGACCGGTAAACCATGGCCATATGCTCCTCTACGGGGGGGGCAGGGGGGGGTCACGTGAAGGGGGGGGGGGGGGGGCTGAGCCCCACAGGTGGGGGGTCCATGGGGAGGGGTCGTGAAGGGGGGGGGGGCTGAGCCCCACAGGGTGGGGGTCCCATGGGGGGGGTCAGTGGGGGGGGGGGGGGGGGGCCGCGAGTCCCACAGGGGGTGGGGAGTCCCCATGGGGGGGGGTCAGTGAAGGGGGGGGGGGGGCTGAGCCCCCACAGGGGGGGTGGTCCCATGGGGGGGGGGTCAGTGGGGGGGGGGGGGGGGGGCACCCAGGGGCCGAGCACACAGGGTGGGGGTCCAGGGAGGCGGGGGTCAGTGAAGGGGAGGGCGGCCGAGCCCCACAGGGTGGGGTGGTCCAATGGCGGGAGGGGGTCCAGTGTAGGGGGGGGGGGCGCAGGGCTGAGCCCCACAGGGAGGCGGGGTCGCAGCGGGGGGGTCAGTGGAGGGGGGGCGGGGCCAGAGCCCCACAGGGTGGCGCCGCCGGTCCTGGGGTGGCCTGGGTTCAGTGTAGGGGGGGGTACCATGGAAAGGGAGGGGTGGGGGCCGATGGCCGAGAGCCTTAAGACCGGAGCCCCACAGGGTGGGGTCCCGCCGGTCCCATGGGGGGTGGGTGGGTCAGTGAAGGGGGGGGGGCTCTGAGCACCCCACAGGGTGGGGGGTCCCATGGGGGGGGGGTCAGTGCAGGTAGGGTGGGCGGTCCCATGGGGGAGGTTTGGGGGGGGGGCTGAGCCCCACAGGGTGGGGGGTCCCATGGGGGGGAGGTGGGTGGGGGGGGGCTGAGCCCACAGGGTGGGGGTTCCCATGGGGGGGGGGGTCAGAATGTAGGGGGGCGGGAATGGGTCCTATGGGGGGAGGTTGGGGGGGGGCTGACGTGAGCCCACAGGGTGGGCCGCAGGCCAGGGGGGGGTCAGTGTGAGGGGGATGGGGTCCCATGGTGGGAGGTTGGGGGGGGAAGCTGGGGGGGGGGGGCTGAGCCCCACAGGGTGGGGGTCCCATGGGGGGGGGTCAGTGGAGGGGGGGGGTCCCATGGGGGGAGGTGGTGGGGGGAGGTGGGGGGGGGGGGGCTGAGCCCCACAGGGTGGGGGGTCCCATGGGGGTGGGTCAGTGGGTGGGGGGGGGGCTGAGTTCACCCCACAGGGTGGGGGTCCCATGGGGGGTGGCAGTGAAGGGGGGGGGGGCTGAGTCCCACAGGGTGGGGGTCCCATGGGGGGTGGAGTGGGGGGGGGGGCGGTGCGAGGTTTGGTGCGGTACCTTCGCTCTCAGGGATTTTGCTTTGCCTGAAATCGGCGTCTGCAAGAGGAAAAAATTGGGGTGGGGGGAGCTGGAGATGGCGGGGGGGGGCTGAGCCCCCCAGTGTCTCCCCCAGGCTTTGGGGGGGGGGGGGGGGGGGGGGGGGGAAGGTGTCGTGTGTCCCCCCCCCCAACTTACTGTGGGGGTCCCGGACCCAAAGAGCCGCCCCCGGGAGGCTGAAGCCCTTCCGCGCCTTCACCGGCAGCTCCTCCGCCTTCCTGCTGCCCGAGATCTGGGGGGGCAGCCAGAGCGGGGGGGGTCAGAGAGGATTTGGGGGGGGGGGGACGGAGAGAATTTGGGGGGGGGGAGGAGGAGAATTTGGGGGGGGGACGGGGGTCAGAGAGAATGTGGGGGGGGGACAGAGAGAATTTGGGGGGGGGGGGGGGGGTCAGAGGAATTTGGGGGGGGTCAGAGAGATTGGGGGGGGATGGAGAGAATTTGGGGGGGGACGGGGGTCAGAGAGAATTTGGGGGGGGGGGGGAGAGGAGAGAATTTGGGGGGGGGGTGAGCAGAGAATTTGGGGGGGGGGGACAGAGAGAATTTGGGGGGGGGACGGGGGTCAGAGAGAATTTGGGGGGGGGGACGGAGAGAATTTGGGGGGGGGGGACGGGGTCAGGAAATGGGGGGGGGGAGGAGAGAATTTGGGGGGGGGACAGGGGTCAGAGAGGATTTGGGGGGGGGACACAGAGAGAATTGGGGGGGGAGGCAGAGGGAATTTGGGGGGGGGGACGGGGGTCAGAGAGAATTTGGGGGGGGGGGCAGAGAGAATTTGGGGGGGAGGACAGGGGTCAGAGAGATTGGGGGGGGGGACAGAGAGAATTTGGGGGGGGGGACGGAGAGAATTTGGGGGGGGGGACGGGGGGCGGAGAGAATTTGGGGGGGGGACAGAGAGAATTTGGGGGCGGGGGACGGGAGAGAGATTGGGGGGGGACCGGAGAATTGGGGGGACGGATGAGAATTTGGGGGTGGGGGACAGAGAGAATTTGGGGGGGGGGACGGAGAGAATTTGGGGGGGGGGGACGGGGGTCAGAGAGAATTTGGGGGGGGGGACAGAGAGAATTTGGGGGGGGACGGAGGGAATTGGGGGGGGGGACGGAGAGAATTTGGGGGGGGACAGAGAGAATTTGGGGGGGGGAGGGATCGGGGGTCAGAGAGAATTGGGGGGGGGGACGAGATTGGGGGGGACGGGAGAAGTTGGGGGGGGGGACAGAGAGAATTTGGGGGGGGGACGGAGAGAATTTGGGGGGGGGAGGGGGGTCAGAGAGAATTGGGGGGGGGACAGAGAGAATTTGGGGGGGGGACGGGGGTCAGAGAATTTGGGGGGGGGGCGGAGAGAATTTGGGGGGGGGGGGACGGAGAGAATTTGGGGGGGGGGACGGGGGTAGAGAGAATTGGGGGGGGGGGGCGGGGGGACGAGGAGAATTTGGGGGGGGGGACGGGAGGTCAGAGAGGAATTTGGGGGGGGGGACGGAGGGAATTAGGGGGGGACGGGGGGGGGGGGGGACAGAGAGAATTTGGGGGGGGAGGACGGGGGTCAGAGAGAATTTGGGGGGGGGACGGAGAGAATTTGGGGGGGGGGGACGGGGGTCAGAGAGAATTTGGGGGGGGGGGGACAGAGAAAATTTGGGGGGGGGACAGAGAGAATTGGGGGGCGGGAGTAGAGAGGAATTTGGGGGGGGAAGAGGAGGGAATTTGGGGGGGAGGTCAGAGAAAATTGGGGGGGGGCAGAGAGAATTGGGGGGGGGGACAGAGAGAATTGGGGGGGGGGAGGGGGGGCAGAGAAAAATTGGGGGGGGGGCAGAGAAAACCGGGGGGGGGGCGCAGAGGGAATTGGGGGGGGGCAGAGAGAATTTGGGGGGGGGGCAGAGAGAATTTGGGGGGGGGCAGAGAAAAGGGGGGGGTGGGGGCCAGAGGGAATGGGGGGGGCACAGAGGGAATTGGGGGGGGGAGAGACGGGGGGCAGACAGAGGAATGGGGGGGGCACAGAGGGAATTTGGGGGGGATGGCGAGAATTGGGGGGGGCACAGAGGGAAGGGAAGGGAAGTGGGGGCCCCTCTCCATACCGGGGGGGGGGGGGTCGGGTAGGCCGGGGGGGGGGGGGGGGTCTCACCTTTTTCCGGAGAAAAAAGTTGGGATTGATTTTTTGCCGTCGCCGCCATTTGGTTTTAACCACCAGGAACGTTCAGTGTAGGTGACGATGGAGCCGACCCCGAGAAGATGGCAGGACTGGGGGGGGGGGGACACCCGGGGGGGGGGGACACGGTTTAAATGGGGGGCGGGGGGGGGGTCCAAAACACCCCCCTCCCCACCCAAAAACAACACACTTCCCCCCCCCCGAAACGCTTCCCTCACCTTTTCTCCTCGTCGGAAGAGATGGTGAGACTGGGAAAAAGGGGGAAGAGCGTGAACCCCGGCGGCTGCGCCCCCCCCCCAAAATCACACCTCGGCCCCCCCCCAAATCACCCCCATGGGCTGTGTCCCCTCCCCCCGTGTCCCCCCCCCCCGCCGTCCCCTCACCATCGCGTCGTGAC
Organism: Fratercula arctica; assembly: GCA_947846985.1. Taxonomy (NCBI): domain Eukaryota; kingdom Metazoa; phylum Chordata; class Aves; order Charadriiformes; family Alcidae; genus Fratercula; species Fratercula arctica. Next base: position 9,646,467 of record CANTUZ010000014.1, on the reverse strand, counting down.
CCCCATGGCGGCGTGGCGGTGCCGGCCGCTGGAGCATGATCCGGTGCGTTGTGTGGACTGGGATGGACTGGGATGGACTGGGATGGACTGGCGGGGGAGGGGGGGGGCGGCCCAGGGTGTTTATAGCCAGCCGGGGGCTGATGCAATCGGGAGCAAGAGCCAGGAAAAGGGGGGGGGAAGGGGGGGGGGGGGGGGGAAGGGTGGCTTTGGGGGGTGTGTCCCCCCCACAGTGGCTGGGGATGGGCTGGCCACCAGATGTAGGCAGAGGGACGAGGGGCAGGGGGTTTGGGCGGGGGTTACAGGGTTTGGGGGGGGGTACATGGTTTGGGGGGGGTGACCGGTTTTGGGGGCGGGGGACCTGGTTGGGGGGGGGGTTACAACGTCTTGGGGGGGGGGAAAGGGGGGTGTCCCCCCACCACCATCTCGGTCGTGGGCTGGGCCCTTGCCGCCCCAGATGTGCTTGTGGCAGAGGAACGAGGGTAGGGAGGGGGGGCGGAGGGGGGGGGGGGGGAGGGTTGGGGGGGCGGGGAGGGGAGGGGGGGTGGGGGGGAGGGGTTTGGGGGGGGCTACAGAGGTTTGGGGGGGGGTGACCCGGCATGTGGGGGGGTTACCTGGTATTGGGGGGGGGTTAACGTGGTTTGGGGGGGGTGGTTGTGTCCCCCCCCCCCCAGCTGGGTGGGGGGGGACAGCCGCCAGATGTGGCAGAAGGGAACGCGGGGAGGGGGTTTGGGGGGGGGGTAGGTTTTGGGGTGGGGGGGGGGTTACCCGGTTTGGGGGGGGTTACACGGTTTGGGGGGGGGGGGGGGTGACCTGGTTTTGGGGGGGGGGTTACCTGGTTTGGGGGGGGGCTGGGGCGGTGGTGTCCCCCCCACCCCAGCTGGTGGGGCTGGGACAGCGCCAGATGTGGTCAGAGGGAATGACCGGAGGGGGTTTTGTGGGGGGGTACAGAGGTTTGGGGGGGGGGAGGGGGTGACTCCTGTGGTGACCCGGTCTGGGGAGGGAGGTTACCCGGTTTTGTCGGGTGGGGGGGGTTTACGCGGTTGGGGGGGGTTACATGGTTTTGGGGGGGGGTGGTGGGTTCCCCCCCCACAGCTGGCTGGGGGCTGAGACGGCCGCCAGATGTGGCAGAGAGAATGACAAGAGGGGGTTTGGCGGGGGGTTACAGAGGTTTGGGGGGGGGTTACCCGGTTTGGGGGGGGGGTCACCCTGGTTTGGGGGGGGGTCCGCAGTTTTGGGGGGGGGGGTTACGTGGTTTGGGGGGGGGAAGGGGGGGGGGTCCCCACGCCCAGTGGGCTGGGATGCAGCCAGGATTGGCAGAGGGGAAACGACAGGAGGGGTGGGGTGGGGGTTACAGACAGGTTTTGGGGGGTGTTACCCGGTTTGAGGGGGGGATTACGCGGTTTTGGGGGGGGGGTGACCCGGTTTGGGGGGGGGGTGGTTGTGTCCCCCCCCCCCCCAGCTGGCTGGGGGCTGGGACAGCCGCCAGATGTGGCAGAGGGAACGAGGGGAGGGGGTTTGGGGGGGGGTTACTGGTTTGGGGGTGGGGTTACCGGTTGGGGGGGGTTACACGGTTTTGGGGGGAGGGACCGTTTTGGGGGGGGGGTACCTGGTTTGGGGGGGGGGTGGGGTCACCCCCCCCCACAGCTGGCTGGGGGCTGGGACGGCCGCCAGATGTGGCAGAGGGAACGACAGGAGGGGGGTTTGGGGGGGGGTTACAGAGGTTTGGGGGGGGGGTTACCCGGTTTGGGGGGGGGTACCTGGTTTGGGGGGGGGGTTACGCAGTTTTGGGGGGGGGGGTACGTGGTTTTGGGGGGGGGAAGGGGCGGGTGTCCCCCCCCCCAGCTGGCTGGGATGGCCGCCAGATGTGGCAGAGGGAACGACAGGAGGGGGTTGGGGGGGGTTACCCGGTTTGGGGGGGGGGTGACCCGGTTTGGGAGGGGGAGTGGACTGTTCGCGGGGGGGGGGTGTGGACCTGTCGCCGGGGGGGGGGGGGGTGACCTGTCGCGGCGGGGGGGGGTCCCACTCACTGCATCTCTCCAGGCGGTGCCAGCAGCAGCTCCGCCAGCTGCTTTCCTTGGACTCCGCGGATGCCATCGTTCTCCGCGTGGCCGGTTACGGACTCCCGCTCGCCAGCTCCTGCTCCCCACCCCCCCCCAGGGGTCTATCCCATTCAGCCGCTTGGACCTGCCGGAGGGATGAGGAGGGGGGTGGGGGTCATCCGGTGTGTGCCCCCCATCAACAGTGTACCCCCCCCACCCCAGAAGACCCCCCCCCCCCACCTGAAATCCTCCAGCTGGCGGAGATACTCGGGCTCCTGGAAGACCTGGAGCTCGCAGGTACCGGCGCTGACACCTCGTCCGAATGAGCTCGGGCCGACCGCGTTCGGTCTTGGGGGGGGGACGGGGTGGGGGGGGGGGTGTCAGCCATCCCACCCCTCCGCCTCCACAAACCCACCTTCCTCCCCCCCCCCAGCATCGGCGGCGCTGCCGGGCCCCCCCCCCCCGAGCCTCACCCGGCTGCGGCTTCCGGGCCTTGGGTGCGGAGGGTGGAGGGAAGGGCTGGGGGGGGGGCCCAAAAAACAGTGGGGGATTTGGGGGGGGGGGGTGGGGTGGGGGGGCCACCAAGCCCCCATCACCCCCCACCCCCTCCCCAAAGCAGGTTTCACTAACCCAGTTCAAACTGCCACTTGGTTGGGGAACGCGGACCCGCAGGAGATGCGAGGAGATGATGGTGGGGGGGGGGGGGGTTGAGGAAGGGGGGAGCCCCACCCCCCTATTAGTGGCGAGGGGGGGTCTTTGGGGGGGGGGGGGGCCGTGGGGGGGGTGGGTCGTCACCCCGCCGTACAGGAAACATGTGGAAAACTCCAGAAACTGCTTTTGCCCTCTTGGGGTTCAGCTTGCGCAGCATGTACACGTGCAGGTAGAGAGACTGCGGGGGGGGGGGGGGGGTGCACAGCGAAGAAGGGGGGGGTGGGGGGGTGAGGCAGCAGTGCGACACCCCACCCCCCCCACCCCAGCGTTCGCTCCCCCCCCCCCCCCCCAAACCCCCGAAACCCCCAACACCCCTCCAACAAGGTGTTTTACCCTCAAACTCCAAGCCCCCTGCCGGCGGGGAAGAGGGGGGGGGGGGGGGGGGGAACAGAGAAAAGAGATTATTGGAAGGGAAAGGGGGGGCGGCTCGCCACGGGGACCCCCCCCCCAGGCCTGCAGTGCCCCCCCCCCCAGACCATATTGACCCCCCCCCCCCCACCAGGACCCGGACCCCCCCCCCCGGCCCTTTACCCACCTGGGGGCAGGATGCGAATTGGAGCACGACGTGCTGCAAGGAACGCCCAATGAGACTAAGCCGGGTGCTTGCCGCCCCAGCGTCCAGGCTCTTGGAACAGGCTTGCTTCTGGTCTGTCGGGAGTCTGTGAGGGGGGGGTGTGGACACAACAAAAAAAACAATTAAGGGGGGGGGGGAATGTACAGGTTTATGGGCGACGCCCCCCCTTTCCACGCCCTAAGGAGGTGACCCCCCCCCCCAAAAAAAAGCTCACCGGTTCGATATCGTTCTCAAAATCCTCGTCCTCGGCACCGATGATGGGCACCATCCCGCGGGCGCCCGGCGCCGGGCTCTGGGGGGAGACGAGGGAGGGGGGGGGTGTATTTTGTGGGGGGGGGGGGGGATCCCCCAATTCCTTCCCTCCCCCCCCCCCAGAGCGAGAACAGCCCCTCGGGATGGGGGTGGGGGGGCAACACTCACCCCGTTCAAGCTCTCCTCCGCCTCCATGCTGTCCCTGGGGGGGGGGGGGTGAAACCCCAACCACACACACACAAGTGAGATGAGTTTGTGGGGTCTCGCCCCCCCCCCCCCCCAACACCCCCCCCCCCCAACATTAGCGGGGGGGGGGGGGGGGGCTGCCGGGGGGGGGGCCCAGGACACCGCTGTCAAAGGGGGGGGGGGGGGCTCTTGTGCCGCCACAAAGGGCCCCATTGACAACCCCGCGGCCGGCGGGGGGGGGGGTCCACACCAGGCCCCCACCCCCCCCCATGTGCCCCTCTGGTGGGGGGGGGGGGGCAGTTTTGGGCCCCCCCCCCCCAAACAAACACCCCAACCCCAACCCCCCCCCCCCCCTCCGTACCTGTTGCGAGCCGGCAAATGGATCCGGGTGAAAACAGCAACGGTGGGAGCCCCCCCCCCCCAAAAAAAAAAGGCTCCACCGAGCGGGGGGGGGTGCAGCGGCGGCGGCGGGGGGGCGCGAGGTTCTTGGGGTTCCCCCCCCCCACCTCCACCTTCCACCCCCCCCCCCCCCCTCCCGGGGCGTCGGAAAGGGCGTCTCCCCCCGGGGCTGGAACACAAAAGCCGCCCCCGGGCGAGTTACGGAGCGGCCGGGGCTTCCTGCAGGAAGGATGCGCGGCAGCGGCGGAACGCGGGCCCCCCCCCGCGCCGGGGGGGGGGGTGTTGGGGGGGGGGGGGTGGGGTGTGTGTGTGACCCCCCCCCCCCACGGCATCCCCCCCCCCCCCCCCCCCCCACCCCCCCCCCCCCCCCCCCCAGCAGTGAGGAGGGACCTGGGACGCGGTGTGGCAGCGCCCCACGGATGATGGGGACCCCCCCCCCTCCTCCCTCCCTCCCCGCGGTCCTGCCCCATGGCCCCCCCTCTGCCCCACAGCCCCCCCCGCCCCCCCGTGCCGCCCCCCCCCCACGCCCCCCGCCCCATGCCCCCCTCTGCCCCCAAGCCCCCGTGCCCCCCGCCCACAGCCCACGTGCCAACCCCTCTGCGCCAAAATGCCCCTCACCCGTGCCCCTCCTCTGCCCCACAAGCCCCCACCGTGCACCCCCCCCGCCCCAAGCCCCATGTGCCCGCCCCTCTGCCCCACCAGCCCCCCCCCCCGTGTCCCCTCCTCTGCCCCGCACAGCCCCGACGTTCCACCCCTCTGCCCCACAGCCCCACCCGTGCCCTCCCCTGCCCACAGCCCCCGCCGTGCCCCCCCCGCCCCACAGCCCACGTAGCACCCCTTCTGCCCACAGCCCCCCCTGTGGCCCCCCCCCCCCACAGCCCACACGTGCCCCCCTTCCTGCCCCACAGCCCCCCGGTCTCCCCCTCTGCCGCCACAGCCCCCTCCCGTGGCCGCACCTTCCACCCAACAGAGCCCACCCCGTGCCCCCCCCGCCCCACACTGCCCCCCCTCTGCACCCATGCCCCCCGTCTCCCCCCTCTGCCCCCAGCCCCCATGCCCCCCCTTTCTGGCCCCACAACCCCCCCTACTGCCCCCACCTGCCCCCCCCCCATGCCCCCACTTACACCCAACAGCCCCCCCGGCGCCCCCCCTCTGCCCCACAGCCCCATGTGCCCCCCCTTCCCCACAGCACCCCCCGTGCCCCCCCCCCGCCCACGTGCACCCCCCTCTGCCCCACAGCCCCCCCCGTGCCCCCCCTCTGCCCCACAGATCCCCGGATCCCCCCCACTCCTGCCCCACAGCCCCCCCGTGCCCCTCCCCTGCTCCCCAAGCCCCCCCTCTGCCCTCACAACCTGCCCCGTGCCCCCCACTCTGCCCCACAGCCCCCCATCTTCCCCCTCTGCCCCACAGCCCCCCTGTGCCCCCCTGCCCCACAGCCCCCCCATGCCCCCCCCTTCTGCCCCACAACCCCCCCTCTGCCCCACAGCCCCCCCCATGCCCCCCACTTACACCCAACAGCCCCCCCGCGCCCCCCCTCTGCCCCACAGCCCCCCCCGTGCCCCCCCTGCCCCACAGCCCCCCCGTGCCCCCCCCCGCCCACGTGCCCCCCCTCTGCCCCACAGCCCCCCCCCGTGCCCCCCCCTCTGCCCCACAGATCCCCGGACCCCCCACTCCTGCCCCACAGCCCCCCGTGCCCCCCACCCGCCCCCACAGCCCCCCCCCTCTGCCCCACAGCCCCCCCGTGCCCCCCACTTACACCCAACAGCCCCCCCGTGCCCCCCCCAGCCCCCTGTCCCCGTTGGCCGCTCTCCAGCCCCCAGGGCCGCGGGGGGGGGGGGGACACGGGGGGGGACCGGGTAGGGGGGGGGGATAAAGGCTCCCCTGGAGGGATGTGGGGCGGGGGGGGGGGGGGGGGGGGTTGTTGTCATTCGTGGGGGGGGGGGGAACAGGCCCCGCCAGTGCCGTGCCCCCAGCCCAAACTGGTGGGCGACCCCCCCCCCCCCCAATCCCCACTGGTGACCAACACGGGGGGGGGGGGGGCAGCCCCAGAGAGCCCCCCACAAGGGCCCCCCCCCCCCCGCCTGTGGCCCAGCAGGAAGCGGGGCGGGGGGGGGCCGTACCCGGTGGGGGGGGGGGCCGTACAGGGTGTGCGGGGGGCCGTGCCCGGTGCGGGGGGGGGTCGTACTGGGTTGCGGGGGGCCGTGTCGGGTGCGGGGGGGGCGGGTACCGGGTGCGGGGGGGCCGTGCCGGGTGCGGGGGGGGGCTCGTGCCGGGTGCGGGGGGCCGTACAGGGTGTGGAGGGATCGTGCCCGGTGGGGGGGGGGCCGTGCCCGGTGGGGGGGGCCGTGCCGGGTGTCGGGGGGCCGTGCCGGGTGCGGGGGGGGGTCGTACTGGGTGCGGGGGGGGGAGGTACCAGGGTGCGGGGGGGACGTGCCGGGTGCGGGGGGGGCCGTGCCGGTGCGGGGGGGGGGGTCGTGCCGGGTTCTGTGGGCCGGCCTGGGGGTGTGTGCGGGGGGGGTCGTGCGGGTGCGGGGGGGCCGTACCGGGTGCGGGTGGGGGTGTCCGTGCCCGGGTGGCGGGGGGGCTGTACCGGGGTGCGGGGGGGGTCGTGTGCGGGTTCGGGGGGGGGGGGGGGCCGTGCCGGGTGCGGGGGGGCCGTAACGGTGCGGGTGGGGCCGTGCCGGGTGCGGGGGGGGGTCGTGCCGGGTGCGGGGGGTGCCGTACCGGGTGCGGGGCGGGGTCGTGCCGGTTTCGGGGGGGCCGTGCGGTGCCGGGGGGGCCGTACCGGGTCGGGGTGGCCGTGTAAAGAGTGTGGGGGGGGGCCGTGCCGGGTTCGGGGTGGCCGTACCGGCTGCGGGGGGGTGTGCCGGGTTCGGGGGGGCCGTGCCGGTGCGGGGGGGGGGTCGTGTCGGTGAGTGGTGGGGCCGTACCACGGTTTCGGGGGGGGCCGTACGGGTGCGGGGGGGCCGTGCCGGGTTCGGGGGGGCCGTACCGGGTGCGAGGGGGGTCGTGCCGGGTCGGGGGGGCCGTTACCGAACCGGGTGGCGGGGGGGCCGTCCGGGTGCGGGGGGGGGTCGTGACCGGGTTCGGGGGGGCCGTGCCGGGTGCGGGGGGGGCCCAGCGGGAGCAGGAACCCGTCCTCTGAGGGCGGGTGGGGTCCCGCCGCCCCTTCCCGGCGCTTCCTGCGGGAGGGGCCGGGCCGGCACCGCCCCCCCCCGGCCGTGCCCATGCGGCTCCGGGAGCTCAAAACGCCAGAGAACACCCCCCCCCCCGCCCCCCCCGGCCCCCCCCGGCGCCGGTCACCGGTGGGGATATGAGGGGGGGGGGGGGGTCTGAGAGCCCTGCAGAGACCCCCCTCACCTCCAGACCCCCCCCGAACGCCAGAGCCCCCCCACCCCCCCGAACCCCAAACCCCCCCGCCCCCCGGCCCCCCACACCCCAGAGCCCCCCCCACCCCTGAACCCCCAAACCCCAGATGCCCCAGACCCCCTGAGCCCCCCACCCCCGAACCCGACCCCCCCCAACCCTGCCCCCCAAACCCCAGACCCCCCCGCCCCCTGAGCCCCCCCAAACCCCAGAGTCCCCCCACCCCCAAAACCCTGCCCCCCAAACCCCGGACCCCTCCCGCCCCCCTGATCCCCGCCATCCCCAGAGACCCCCCCCCAAACCCCCCCCCAAACCTGGACCCCCCAACCCCATACCCCCCCGCCCCCCTGAGCCCCCCCAAACCCCAGAGCCCCCCCCACCCCAAAACCCTGCACCCCCAACCAGACACGCTGCAGACCCCCCCGACCCCCCTGAGCCCCCCACCCCAAAACCCTGCACCCCCAAACCCCAGACCCCGCCCCGAGCCCCCCCCGACCCAAGCCCCCCACCCAACCCCCCCAAAACCCTGCACCCCCAAACCCCAACCCCCCCTGCCCCCCGAAGCCCCCCCCAAACCCCAGAGCCCCCCCCCCCAACCCCCCCCAAACCTGCCCCCCCAAACCCAGACGCCCCAGACCCCTGAGCCCCCCTAACCCCGAGCCCCCCCCCCAAAACCCTGCCCCCCCACAAACCCCATACCCCCCCGAGCCCCCCCCCACCCCCAGAGCCCCCCCCAAACCCCAGACCCCCCCCCCCCTAAGCCCCCCCCCACAACCCCAGAGCCCCAGACCCCCTAGCCCCCCCACCCCAAACCCCCCCCCACAACCCTGCACCCCCAAACCCCAGACGCCCCCAGACCCCCTGAGCCCCCCCACCCCCAAACCCCCCCCACAACCCTGCACCCCCCAAACCCCAGACCCCCCGCCCCCCAGACCCCCCCCAAACCCCAGAGCCCCCCACCCCCAAACCCCCCCAAAACCCTGCCCCCCCAAACCCCAGACGCCCCCAGACCCCCAGAGCCCCCCCTAAACCCCAGAGCCCCCCACCCCCAAAACCCTGCACCCCCAAACCCCAGAGCCCCCCAGACCCCCTGAGCCCCCCCGCCCCAAACCCCCCCCACAACCCTGCACCCCCCAAACCCCCGACCCCCCCGCCCCAGAGCCCCCCCAAACCCCAGACCCCCCCACCCCCTAGAGCCCCCCCACCCCCAACCCCCCCCAAAACCCTGCCCCCCCAAACCCCGACCCCCCCGACCCCCAGAGCCCCCCCCACCCTCGAACCCCCAATTTCCCCCTATTTCCCAGGGGTGCCCCCACTATCCCCCCGGGGGGGGGGGGGCGGGGGGGGCCAGGCCCCATGGAGGGAGGGGCCCCGCCCCGATGGCCCCCCCCATCCTCCTCCTCCTCCTCCCAGGGGGGGGCCGCGGGGGGGGGGGGGGTGTCTTGGGGTACAGGCAGATGGGGGGGGGGCCGGGGGGGTCCCACCCGGCAGCGTTAATGGGGGGGCACAGCGCGCCCCACATCATCGGTGACCCCCAAAGGGCCACCAAGGGGGGGGGGGGGGTGGCAGCGTGGCCCCCCCCCCAAAAGCTTCCCCCCCCCCCCCCCCCAGCTTGCCAACGTGTCCCTGGGGCAGCCAGTCATGGGGGGGCAGCGTGACCCCCCCCCCAAAAAGCATCGCCCCCCCCCCCCCTCCACTTGCCAACGTGTCCCTGGGGCAGCCAGAGATGGGGGGGGCAGCGTGGCCCCCCCCCCCCCCCCCCCCAAAAAAAATGCTCCCCCCCCACTTGCCAACGTGTCCCCAGGGGGGCCAGTGACAAGGGGGTGCAGCGTGGCCCCCCCCCCCAAAAGAGCTCCCCCCCCCCCCAGTTTTGTCAACGTGTCCCAGGGTGGCCATGAGGGGGGGGGGCAAGCGTGGCCCCACCCAAAAGCATGGTGTCGTGTCCCCCCCCCCCCCATTTGCCAACGTGTCCCTGGGGCAGCCAGTGATGGGGGGGCAGCGTGGCCCCAACCCCCCCCCAAAAAAATGCTCCCCCCACTTGCCAACGTGTCCCCAGGGGGGCCAGTGACAAGGGGGTGCAGCGTGTCCCCCCCAAAAAGCATCGCCCCCCCCCTCCACTTGCCAACGTGTCCCCAGGGTGGCCAGTGAGGGGGGGGGGGGGGGGGGGCAGCGTGGCCCCCCCAAAAGCATGGTGTCCGTGTGTCCCCCCCCCCTTTGCCAACGTGTCCCTGGGGCAGCCAGTCATGGGGGGGCAGCGTGACCCCCCCCCCCAAAAAGCATCGCCCCCCCCCCCCCCCCCCACTTGCCAATGTGTCCCCAGGGGGGCCAGTGACAGGGGGGTGGCGTGGCCCCCCCCAAAAACTATCACCCCCCCCCCAAGTTTGCCAACGTGTCCCCAGGGTGGCCAGTGAGGGGGGGGGCAGCGTGGCCCCCCCAAAAGCATGGTGTCGTGTCCCCCCCCCCCCTGGTTGCCAACGTGTCCCCCGTGGCCGGGGTGAGGGGTGGTCGGGCTGGGGGGGGGCCGCAGTGACCCCCCCCCCCCCCCCCCCCGTTGCCGAACGCCGGGTGTTTCTGCCAGACACCGCCCCCACCGTGGCCCCCCCGCCCCCCGCCCCGAGCCTGGACCCCCTGAGGGTGGCCACCAACGGCCGCACGGTGGCCGGCTGCCCCCCCGCCTCCTCCTCTTCCTCATCCTGCCTCCTCTGCTTCATCCCCTCCTCTTCCTCCTCTTCCTCCTCATCCTCTTCCACATCCCCCTCCTCTTCCTCATCCCCCCATCCTCATCCTCACCCCCCTCATCTTCCTCACCTCCCCTCCTCCTCCTCTTCCTCATCCCGCCTCCTCTTCTTCATCCCCTCCTCTTCCTCCTCTTCCTCCCCACCCTCCTCGCCCCTCCTTCTCCTCCTCATCCTCGTCCCCCCCTCATCTTCATCCCCCCATTCTCATCCTCACCCCTCATCTTCCTCACCTCCCCTCCTCCTCCTCCTCCCGCCTCCTCTTCTTCATCCCCTCCTCTTCCTCCTCACCCCCCCTCATCCTCTTCATCCCCCCCACCCTCCTCATCCCTTCTCCTCTTCCTCCCCCACCCTCCTCACCCCTCCTTATCCTCCCCATCCTCATCCCCCATCCTCATCCTCACCCCCTCATCTTCCTCACCTCCCCTCCTCCTCCTCTTCCTCATCCCGCCGCCTCTTCTTCATCCCCTCCTCTTCCTCCTCTTCCTCCTCATCCTCCCCACCCTCCTCGCCCCTCCTTCTCCTCCTCATCCTTGTCCCCCTCCTCTTCCTCATCTCCCCATCCTCATCCTCACCCCCTCATCTTCCACACCTTCCCTCCTCCTCCTCTTCCTCATCCCGCCTCCTCCTCTTCATCCCCTCCTCTTCCTCCTCACCCCCCTCATGCTCTTCATCCCCCCACCCTCCTCACCCCTCCTCCTCTTCCTCCCCACCCTCCTCGCCCCTCCTTCTCCTCCTCATCCTCGTCCCCCTCCTCTTCCTCATCCCCCCATCCTCATCCCCACCCCCTCATCTTCCTCACCTCCCCTCCTCCTCTTCCTCCTCCCCCATCCTCATCCTCACCCCCTCATCTTCCTCACCTCCCCTCCTCCTCCTCTTCCTCATCCCGCCTCCTCCTCTTCATCCCCTCCTCTTCCTCCTCTTCCTCCTCATCCTCTTCATCCCCCCATCCTCCTCATCCCTCCTCCTCTTCCTCCCCCGCCCTCCTCATCCTTACCCTCCCCCCCACCCCGTCCTCATCCCCCCCTCTTCCTCCTCATCCCCATCCTCCTCCTCCTCCTCGCCCAGGGGGTCTCACCTCGTAGAGGTTCTCCTCCTCCGAGGCCGCCTTCACCTGCAGCAGCCGCTCGTTGGCCCATCGCTGCGGCGGGAGCAGGGTCAGGGGCGGCGGGGGGCTCCCCCCAAACCCCGCAGCCCCCCCCCCCAACCCCCCACCCCGCAGCCTTCCTCACCCTAAAGAGGAGGAGGAGGGGAGGTGAGGAAGATGAGGGGGTGAGGATGAGGATGGGGGGATGAAGATGAGGAGGGGGACGAGGATGAGGAGGAGAAGGAGGGGTGAGGAGGGTGGGGGAGGAAGAGGAGGAGGGATGAGGAGGGTGGGGGGATGAAGAGGATGAGGGGGGTGAGGAGGAAGAGGAGGGGATGAAGAAGTGGAGGCGGGATGAGGAGGAGGAGGGGAGGTGAGGAAGATGAGGGGGTGAGGATGAGGATGGGGGGATGAGGAAGAGGAGGAGGGGAGGTGAGGAAGATGAGGGGGTGAGGATGAGGATGGGGGGATCAGGAAGAGGAGGAGGGGAGGTGAGGAAGATGAGGGGGTGAGGATGAGGGTGGGGGGATGAGGAAGAGGAGGAGGGGAGGTGAGGAAGATGAGGGGGTGAGGATGAGGATGGGGGGAGGAGGAAGAGGAGGGGGTGAGGATAATGAGGATGGAGATGGATAATGAGGAGGGAGATGAAGGTGAGGAGGGGATGAGGAAGAGGAGGAGGAGGGGAGGCGAGGAAGATGAAGGGGTGAGGATGAGGATGGGGGGATGAAGATGAGGAGGGGGACAAGGATGAGGAGGAGAAGGAGGGGTGAGGAGGGTGGGGGAGGAAGAGGAGGAGGGATGAGGAGGATGGGGGGATGAAGAGGATGAGGGGGGGTGAGGAGGAAGAGGAGGGGATGAAGAAGTGGAGGCGGGATGAGGAGGAGGAGGGGAGGTGAGGAAGATGAGGGGGTGAGGATGAGGATGGGGGGATGAGGAAGAGGAGGGGGTGAGGATAATGAGGATGGAGATGGATAAGGAGGAGGGAGATGAAGGTGAGGAGGGGATGAGGAAGAGGAGGAGGAGGGGATGAGGAGGAAGAGGGGGGATGTGGAGGAAGAGGGGGAGGAAGAGGAAGGGATGAGGAGGGTGGAGGTATGAAGAGGATGAGGGGGGTGAGGAGGAAGAGGAGGGGATGAAGAAGTGGAGGTGGGATGAGGAGGAGGAGGGGAGGTGAGGAAGATGAGGGGGTGAGGATGAGGAGGAGGAGGGGAGATGAGGAAGATGAGGGGGTGAGGATGAGGATGGGTGGATGAAGATGAGGAGGGGGACGAGGATGAGGAGGAGAAGGAGGGGTGAGGAGGGTGGGGGAGGAAGAGGAGGAGGGATGAGGAGGGGGGGGGGATGAAGAGGATGAGGGAGGTGAGGAGGAGGAGGAGGGGATGAAGAAGTGGAGGCGGGATGAGGAGGAGAAGGGGAGGTGAGGAAGATGAGGGGGTGAGGATGAGGATGGGGGGATGAGGAAGAGGAGGAGGGGAGGTGAGGAAGATGAGGGGGTGAGGATGAGGATGGGGGGAGGAGGAAGAGGAGGAGGGGAGGTGAGGAAGATGAGGGGGTGAGGATGAGGGTGGGGGGATGAGGAAGAGGAGGGGGTGAGGATAATGAGGATGGAGATGGATAAGGAGGAGGGAGATGAAGGTGAGGAGGGGATGAGGAAGAGGAGGAGGAGGGGATGAGGAGGAAGAGGGGGGATGTGGAGGAAGAGGGGGAGGAAGAGGAAGGGATGAGGAGGGTGGAGGTATGAAGAGGATGAGGGGGGTGAGGAGGAAGAGGAGGGGATGAAGAAGTGGAGGTGGGATGAGGAGGAGGAGGGGAGGTGAGGAAGATGAGGGGGTGAGGATGAGGATGGGTGGATGAAGATGAGGAGGGGGACGAGGATGAGGAGGAGAAGGAGGGGTGAGGAGGGTGGGGGAGGAAGAGGAGGAGGGATGAGGAGGATGGGGGGATGAAGAGGATGAGGGAGGTGAGGAGGAGGAGGAGGGGATGAAGAAGAGGAGGTGGGATGAGGAGGGGAGGTGAGGAAGATGAGGGGATGAGGATGGGGGGATGAGGAAGAGGAGGAGGGGAGGTGAGGAAGATGAGGGGGTGAGGAGGAAGAGGAGGGGGTGAGGATAATGAGGATGGAAATGGATAATGAGGAGGGAGATGAAGGTGAGGAGGGGATGAGGAAGAGGAGGAGGAGGGGAGGCGAGGAAGATGAGGGGGTGAGGATGAGGATGGGGGGATGAGGAAGAGGAGGGGGATGAGGAAGAGGAGGGGGGATGAGGAAGAGGAGGAGGGGAGGTGAGGAAGATGAAGGGGTGAGGATGAGGATGGGGGGAGGAGGAAGAGGAGGAGGAGGGGAGGTGAGGAAGATGAGGGGGTGAGGATGGGGGGATGAAGAAGAGGAGGAGGGGAGGTGAGGAAGATGAGGGGGTGAGGATGAGGATGGGGGGAGGAGGAAGAGGAGGGGGTGAGGATAAT
>CANTUZ010000014.1:9579609-9632164 GCA_947846985.1 Fratercula arctica | reverse complement strand
AGAGAAAGAGAAAGACGTGATCCTAACCTCCAGAGGCGAGTAGATCACGAAGCCCGATAACCACGTTTCTATCAAGACACCGTGTCTTTAGTTTCCTTGGAAAAGAAACGCCACAGTCTGGGAGGTGTAGGGGGGGGGGGGGGGGCGGGGGGTGTCGTACATCATTTCTCTCGAGACCCTGGGTATTACCCGACTTCTGCCAGAACTCCGTTCCGGATAGGGCCGGCGGACAGAGCGCAAGCAGAGGCTCGTACACCGCCTGTAATACAGCAGCTGAGAAAGAACCAAGGCTTGGGGCCGCCGCTCTCCTCGGCCGAGTCTGCTCCGGTGCCCTGTCCGTCCTGGCTGTCACGGCTTAGGCTGGGCATGAAAACAAGCCACGGCTGCTCTCTTTTAACTTCTCTCCCAAGGGAGAAAAGAAGGAGAGAGAGACTTCGGGATTGAAGAAGCAACTGAACCGGAATGAAATATTAACAGAAGAAAAATACCGGTAAAAGACAATAGGAACAAGAAACAATGAGATATAAACAATATACACACAACCCGGTACCGGGCTCCCAGGATGACCGTCATTTCCCTGCCAAGCACTGGGAAAGTCTGCGACTGGACGCAGGGATGGATGGGAATGGGCTTCCCGATGTGGTGGCGCAAACCCCCGCCTCGGGATCCAAGGATGAGGAACGCCGAGGAGTCCCCAACCTCGAGAAACCCCTGGAGAGAAAAGCGAAGGGAGCGTCAGGGAGATACCCGCAGGAGGAGGAATGCGACAGCAAAGCCACCGCTCCGCAGGAACGGAGAATATCCGTCGGAAAACACCAGGAAGCGCAGGGTCAATCCACCTTCAACCCAGCAGCAGGTCGCCGCCTGCGCGTGGAGAGCTCCCGGACCTCTAAAGCTTGGAAAATTGTCCTAATAAAGACCTTCGCTCCGTACCCTGCCGGAATCTGGGAATCGATGCTCCGGGAAGGCGCCAGGAAAACCCGGAGCCGGGTGGGGCGATGCCAGCGGTTCCCAGAGAGCGTGAAAATGGGCCACGGTTTTCCCTGGTGGCTCCTTGGACACGTGTCTCATGTTGGATCCCTCGTGGCAGCCGGCTCCGGACAGATGGGAATTTTTGTGTCCGGCCCCGGGGCAAGTGAGAAATTGCAGACATACGGTGACATGCAGGGACTCTATGGGGCTGGGGGGGGGGGGTTGTATGGGTCGAGGGGGAATCTATGGGGCTGGGGAGTTGACTGTGGGGCTGGGGCGGGGGGGGGTTGTATGGGTCGAGGGGGAATCTATGGGGCTGGGGAGTTGACTGGGGGGCTGGGGGGGTGTTCTGTGGGTTGAGGGGGGATCTATGGGGCTGGGGAGTTGACTGTGGGGCTGGGGGGGGGGTTGTATGGGCCGAGGGGGGATCTATGGGGCTGGGGAGTTGACTGGGGGGCTGGGGGGGGGTTCTGTGGGTTGAGGGGGGATCTATGGGGCTGGGGAGTTGACTGGGGGGCTGGGGCGGGGGGGGGTTGTATGGGTCGAGGGGGGATCTATGAGTCAAGGGGGGATCTATGGGGCTGGGGAGTTGACTGTGGGGCTGGGGGTGTTCTGTGGGTTGAGGGGGGATCTATGGGGCTGGGGAGTTGACTGGGGGGCTGGGGGGGGGGGTTGTATGGGTCGAGGGGGGATCTATGGGGCTGGGGAGTTGACTGGGGGGCTGGGGGGGTGTTCTGTGGGTTGAGGGGGGATCTATGGGGCTGGGGAGTTGACTGGGGGGCTGGGGGGGGGTTGTATGGGTCGAGGGGGGATCTATGGGGCTGGGGAGTTGACTGTGGGGCTGGGGGGGGTTCTGTGGTGCTGGGGGGGGGCTATGAGGATGAGAAAGTGGCTATGGGGCTGGGGAGGGGGCCCTGGGGGGGGGGGGGGGGGGGGCTATGGGGCTGTGGGAATGCTATGGGTCTGGGGAGGGGGAGGGGAATCTATGGGGTGGACCCCATAGACCCACCCCGAAAGGGGACCCAAGCGGGAAGGTCCAAGGGGTGGGGTGGGCCCTAGAGGAGGGATGGGTGGGGGGACACACACCCCCAGGTGCCCGCGCCCCCCAAATGCCCCACCCCCCATTTTTCTGCCCCCCAACCTCCCACCTCCCCGCAGGCACCTGGTGGCCTCGGCTGGGGGTTGGACCACCTTGTTCCTGGTGGCCCTTTTGGTGACCGCTCTGCCCCTGGCCCGTCCCCCGGGGGGGGCGCCCTCCTGCGCGCCGTGGGGCGCTGGGCCGTGGGGCTGGCCTTGGCTCACGCCGCCCCCCCGCCTTTTCGCCACCTTGGAAGCCGCCACCGGCCGCTGTTGGAGCCCACTGGCCCAGGGCCTCCTCCTCCTGCCCCACGGCGACCCCCAGAGCTGCCGTGGGGCTGGGCACCGGTGCGAAGGGTTCGGGGCCTCCCCACAAGCGTTCGTCTTGGTCCATTGCGGCTTGGGATTGGCCGAAGAAGCCGGGGCTTTGGGGCAGGTCCTCTACCCCCCATGGAGGAAGAGGAGGAGGGGGGAAGGTCCTTGGGGGCGGAGGCTGGGGGGGGGGGGGGGGGGGCGAGGAGCCGCAGTGGGGAGGTTATGGGGCTGAGGAACCTCAATGGGGGGGTTGGGGGGTTGAGGAACCTCAACGGAGGGAAAGTTGGGGGGCTGAGGAACCTCAACAATGGGGAGGTTGGGGAGCTGAGGAACCTCAACAGAGGGGCTGGGGGGCTGAGGAACCTCAACGGAGGGGTTGGGGGGCTGAGGAACCTCAACAGAAGGGTTGGGGGGCTGAGGAACCTCAACAGAGGGGTTGGGGGGCTGAGGAACCTCAATGGAGGAAGGTTGGGGGGCTAAGGAACATCAATGGTGGGGTTGGGGGGCTGAGGAACCTCAACGGAAGGGTTCGGGGGCTGAGGAACCTCAACAACGGGGAGGTTGAGGGGCTGAGGAACCTCAGTGGGGAGGTTATGGGTCCGAGGAACCTCACTGCGGGGCTTGGGGGGCTGAGGAACCTCAACGGGGAGGTTGGGGGGCTGGGGAACCTCAAGGTGTGGGGTGGAGCCGGGGAGGACCTGGGTGGGAGTGGCGGGGAGGAGGACCCCAAGGTGTGGGGTGGGGACGTGGGGGAGCCGGACGTGTGGGGTGGACGGGGGAGGAACCTCCCGAGGTGGGGTGGGGCTGGGGGGAAGGTCGAGAGATGGGGTGGAAGGGGGAAGGGCCGGGAGGTGTGGGGTGGGGCCAGGAGGGACCTCGACGTGTGGGGTGGGAGAGCCAGGAGGGACCTCCATGGGGCAGGTGGGGCCACAAGGGACCTCGACGTGTGGGGTGGGGCCGCGAGGGACCCACTTGGGAGACCTTCGAAGGACCCCGGCAGCCGGGTTGGGAGGTCCCCACCTTCTCCTCCCCCCACCCCACACCCCCCGCCGTGGGGAGGCCCCATAAATTCTGGCGGTGGTTGCTCCGAGGCCTCTCATTGGTGGGTTTGATCTTGGGAGGGACCCAAGCGGCCGGGTGGTCACCCATGAGGTCATCGTCACCACCCATGAGGTCATCGTCATCCTTGGAGCCACCACCGCCCATGAGGTCACCATCCCCCATGAGGTCATCGTCACCACCCATGAGGTCATCGTCATCCTTGGAGCCACCACCGCCCATGAGGTCACCATCCCCCATGAGGTCATCGTCCCCCATGAGGTCATCATCACCCATGAGGTCACCGTCCCCCATGAGGTCACCGTCCCCCATGAGGTCATCGTCCCCCATGAGGTCACCGCCCCCCATGGGGCCACCCGTGGGGCTGCCCCCACCTGCCTGGAGCACCCCCCAAGCGCCGTGGTGGTGGAAGGAGGCTGAAGATGCCCCCCAAGAAGGACCCAGGCGGCCGGGCGTGGCCCTCTGCCTCCTCTTCCTCCTCAACGTCACCTTGGTGGTGGTCTGGCAGCTCCTATTGGCCGTCACCTTGACCTACCATCACGATTGGCCACTCAACGCCGCTGGCGCCGCCTTGGGTTGGGCGGCTTGGGCCATCACCTATCACTTCTGGTACCGGTACCCCTGGTCTCCTGGACCTCCTGGCTTAGGACTTCCGGTACCTTGAAGGACACAAGTGGCCCAGAAGGTCCTGGATGGCCAGAAGAACCTCAAGTGGTCGGGACAACCCAAGAGTCCAGGAGAACCCAAGAGTCCAGAACCCCAGAATTCAGAAGAACCCAACTGTCCAGAAGAACCCAAATGTCCAGGAGAACCTCAACTGTCCAGGAGAACCTCACCTGTCCAGGAGAACCCTAGATTCCAGGAGAACCCCAGAATCCAGGAGAACCTCAAAAGTCCAGGAGAACTTCAAAAGTCCAGAAGAACCTCAAGCATCCAGGAGGACCCAAGTGTCCAGGAGAACCCACATGTCCAGGAGAACCCAAGTGTCCAAGAGAACCCAAGAGTCCAGAAGAACCCAAATGTCCAGGAGAACCCAACTGTCCAGGAGAACCTCAAGAGTCCAGGGAAACCCAACTGCCCAGGAGAACCCCAGATTCCCGGAGAACCCAAATGTCCAGGAGAACCTCAACTGTCCAGGAGAACCCAAGTGCCCAGGAGAACCCCATAATCCAGGAGAACCTCAAAAGTCCAGAAGAACCTCAAGTGGCCAGGAGGATCCAAGTGTCCAGGAGAACCCACATGAGTCCAGGAGAACCCAAGTGTCCAAGAGAACCCAAGAGTCCAGAACCCCAGAATCCAGAAGAACCCAAATGTCCAGGAGAACCCAACTGTCCAGAAGAACCCCAGAATCCAGGAGAACCTCAAGAGTCCAGGAGAACCTCAACTGTCTGGGAGAACCCCAGATTCCAGGAGAACCTCAAGAGTCCAGGAGAACCTCAACTGTCCAGAAGAACCCAAGCATCCAAGAGAACCCCAGATTCCAGGAGAACTTCAAGTGTCCAGAACCCAAAGTCCAGGAGAACCTCAAGTGTCCAGAAGGTCCATGTGACCACGGGGGGGGGGGTCATGGAGGGGACTTATGGGGTCTGTGGGGTGGACCCAGGGGTCCGAGAAGGTTCTAGATGTCCAGGAGAACCTCAAGTGACCTGGAGAACCTCAAGAACCCAGGAGGAGCCGGTTTGGGTCAAATTGGGTTGGAAATGAAGGTTTTGGGGGGGTCGATTGAGGTTCTTGAGGTCCCGGCCAATCAGAAGAGAGTGAGGGGGAGGTGCTTGCGCTGCCATTGGCTGAGGGAGCCGGGGGGGGGGGGGGGGGGGGGACGGCAGCCAATCAGGTGAGGGGCCCCATCCCGGTGCACCCCCATTGGCCACCAGGGGGCGTCCCAGCGCCGTGGTTGGGGTGGGCACCCCATTGACCCCTCCCCCCCCCCTCATTTTGGGGTAAAATCCTGCCATTGGGGGGATTTTGGGGGGGGGGGGGAGGGGGGAGGGGCCCAGAGTTAAATCGGGTCGAAAACCGCCAATTTTGGGGGCGGGCGGGGACGCGGTCGAGCACTGGGGCGAAAAAGGGTGATTTTGGGTACGAAAATAGCAAAAAATGGCGGTTTTCGGAGCGAGGGGGGGGGGCCGGGGGGGGGGGGGGGGGCGACACCTTTTCGGGGAGGAACCGGGCAAATCGGAGATTTGGGCCAAAAAAGGGGGTTTTAGGGTCTTTTAAGGCATAGAAATGGGTTGGTTTGGGGTTTTTTGGGTTTGTTTTTTTTTTTTTGTCTTTTTTTTTGGCCCCAGAAGCGGCGATTTTGGGGCCCAGAAGCGGCGATTTTTGGAGAAGAGAAAAAAGGATTTTTTGGAGGGGAAAAGTCCCGATTTGGGGTGGTTTTTGGGGTGAAAACGTGGAGATTGGTGGAGGGGGGAAAAGCCGGAATTTTGGGGGGGCACGAAAGTGCTGATTTTTTTGGAGCAAAGAACAAGGATTTTGGGGGCGGAAACGTCGGTATTTTTGAAGGCGCAGAATTAAGGATTTTTTTTCCCCCCTCCCCCGACGGAAGGGTCGCAATTTTGGGGTAAAAATGCGAAGATTTGGGACCAAAAGAAGCCCAGAGTTTTGCGCACGGACCTCAGGGGTTTTGGGGGCGAAAAAGGCAAAATTGGTGAATTTTCGGTGGAGTTCTCGGCCAAAAAAAAAAGGCAAGTTTGGCGGGGGGGGGGGGGTGTCAAGGGGAGGGATTTGGGGCAAATTTCACGGTTTTGGGCAAAAATTTGCTGCTTTTCCCTTTTTTTGTTTTTTTGGGTGAAAAAAAAGGGAGTTTGGGTTCAGGGCGAAGGTGGAAATAGGGTTTTTTTTGGCAGAAATGGGCCCGATTTGGGGGGAAAAAAGGGGGATTTTGGGTTCAAAGCGTTGAGAAAAGAGGAAAATGTGGGGTTTGGGGTTTTTGTCCTATAAAATGTGTGGTTTTTTGCCTTAAAATGCACACATTTGCCGAAAAATGTGAATTTTTGGTGGCAAAAAGGGTGGTTTGGCCCAAAAATGTGTATTTTTAGCAGGAAATGGGTGGTTTTGATGTAAAATGGGGGGGGGGGGGATAAAATGTGGGGTTTGGCCAAAAAAAAAAGCATCTTTTTTTGTGCCATAAAATGGGGTTTTTTGGCCATAAAATGAGCGCGGGTTTTTGCCTCAAAATGTGGGGTTTTTTCCTCGAAACGAGAGTCTTTTTTGGTCCTAAAATGAAGGGGTTTTTGTCCGTAAAATGAAGGTTTTTTAATCTTAAAATGAGGGCGGTTTTTTCCCCAAAACTGAGGTTTTTCAACCTTAAAACGAGGGCGGTTTTTTCCCCAAAACTGAGGTTTTTCAACCTTAAAACGAGGGCAGATTTTTCCCCAAAATTGAGGTTTTTTCAACCTTAAAACGAGGGCGGTTTTTTCCCCAAAACTGAGGTTTTTCAACCTTAAAATGAGGGCGGTTTTTTCCCCAAAATTTAGGTTTTTTCAACCTTAAAACAAGGGCGTTTTTTTCCCCAAAATTGAGGTTTTTCAACCTCAAAACGAGGGCAGATTTTTCGCCAAAACTGAGGTTTTTCAACCTTAAAACAAGGGCGTTTTTTTCCCCAAATTGAGGTTTTTCAACTTAAAACAAGGGCGGTTTTTTTCCCCAAAAACTGAGGTTTTTCAACCTTAAAATGAGGGTGTTTTTTTTCCCCAAATTGAGGTTTTTCAACCTTAAAATGAGGGCGTTTTTTTCCCCAAAACTGAGGTTTTTCAACCGCAAAACGAGGGTGTTTTTTTCCCCAAAATTGAGGTTTTTGAACCTTAAAATGAGGGCGGTTTTTTTCCCCAACATGGAGGTTTTTCAACCTTAAAACAAGGGCGGTTTTTTCCCCAAAACTGAGGTTTTTCAACCTCAAAATGAGGGCGGTTTTTTCCCCAAAACTGAGGTTTTTCAACCTCAAAACTAGGGCGGTTTTTTCCCCAAAACTGAGATTTTTCAACCTTAAAACGAGGGCGGTTTTTTCCCCAAAATTGAGGTTTTTCAACCTTAAAACAAGGGCGGCTTTTTCCCCAAAATTGAGGTTTTTCAACCTTAAAATGAGGGCGGTTTTTTCCCCAAAACTGAGGTTTTTCAACCTTAAAACAAGGGCGGTTTTTTCCCCAAAATTGAGGTTTTTCAACCTCAAAACGAGGGCAGATTTTTCGCCAAAACTGAGGTTTTTCAACCTTAAAACAAGGGCGTTTTTTTCCCCAAAATTGAGGTTTTTCAACCTTAAAACAAGGGCGGTTTTTTTCCCCAAAACTGAGGTTTTTCAACCTTAAAATGAGGGTGTTTTTTTTCCCCAAAATTGAGGTTTTTCAACCTTAAAATGAGGGCGTTTTTTTCCCCAAAACTGAGGTTTTTCAACCGCAAAACGAGGGTGTTTTTTTCCCCAAAATTGAGGTTTTTGAACCTTAAAATGAGGGCGGTTTTTTTCCCCAACATGGAGGTTTTTCAACCTTAAAACAAGGGCGGTTTTTTCCCCAAAACTGAGGTTTTTCAACCTTAAAACGAGGGCGGTTTTTTCCCCAAAATTGAGGTTTTTCAACCTCAAAATGAGGGCGGTTTTTTCCCCAAAATTGAGGTTTTTCAACCTTAAAACGAGGGCGGTTTTTTCCCCAAAATTGAGGTTTTTCAACCTCAAAACTAGGGCGGTTTTTTCCCCAAAACTGAGGTTTTTCAACCTTAAAACGAGGGCAGTTTTTTCCCCAAAACTAAGGTTTTTTCAACCTCAAAACAAGGGCGGTTTTTTTCCCCAAAACTGAGGTTTTTCAACCTCAAAACGAGGGTGGTTTTTTTCCCCAAAACTGAGGTTTTTCAACCTTAAAACGAGGGTGTTTTTTTCCCCAAAATTGAGGTTTTTGAACCTTAAAATGAGGCTAGTTTTTTCCCCAAAACTGAGGTTTTTCAACCTCAAAATGATGGTTTTTAACCTGAAAGCGTGGACTTTTTAACCAGAAAATTAAGATTTTTTTTTTACCATAAAGTGAGGATTTTTATTTTTTTTTTCTTTGCTCCCCAAAAATGCTTCTTTTGTCCCATAAAAATCCTTCCTTTGCCGTAAAACGCGCGGGTTTTGCCCTAAAATGAGGAATTTTTTAGCCCGAAAATTACATTTTTCTCCCCATAATATAACGGTTTTATTTTACCTTAAAATAAGGTGGTTTTTTTTACCGTAAAATGTGGTTTTTTACCTTAAAATTCATATTATTTCACCCTAAAACAAGAAGACTTTTTTCCCCAAAAAATGCTTCTTTTTCCCTGTTTATTTTTGCCATAAAATCAGGGGGTTTTCCATAAAAATCAGGTTTTTTCCTAAAAAATTAGGTTTTTTCCATAAAAAGAGGGGTTTTTTTTTTTCTGTAAAATGAGGATTTCCCCCCCCCCTTCTTTTTGGGGGGGGCGATAAAACGAAGAAGGTTTTTGCCGTAAAATGAGGAATTTGGGCCCAAAAATCGGGTGAGTTTTGGAGGTAAAAATGGGGATTTTTTTTTTTTACCCCCTGCCCCGTAATTCGCTGGTTTTTAAACCGTAAAACAAGGATTTTTTTTATTTTTTTTTTTTTTAAATTAGGACTTTTTGGGCCATAAAATAAGTGGATTTTTGCCTTAAAACAAGGGCATTTTTTAAATTTTTTTTTTTTTGCCTTAAAAATTCAAGCTTTTTCACCGTAAAATGAGTAGTTTGTTTGTTTTTTTACCTTAAAATCAGGCCCATTTTTGCCAAAAAAAGAGGATTTTTTTTTTTTTTTCCCGCCATAAAATTGATGGGGTTTTGCCAGAAAACGGGGGAATTGTCATAAAATTAGGGTTTTGGGGGTTTTTTTAACCGCAAAATGAGGATTTTTTTTACCATGAAGTGATGATTTTTTTTACCTCAAAATGAGGTTTTTTAACCTAAAACGAAGTTTTTTTAAGGGGGGGGGGGGGGGGGGGTGTTGCCATAGAAAGGGCTTTTTTCCCCCCATCAAATGAGCATTTTCTTTACCATAAAATTAGGTTTTGGGGTTTTTTCCCCCCATGAAATAAGAGGTTTTGTTGTTTGCCACAAAATGAAGGATTTTTATGGTTAAAAATGACGTTTTTTCCCCTTAAAACGAGATTTTTTTTTTTTATTTTTTATTTTTTTTGGTCATGAAACAAGCCCTTTTTTTTTGCCGTAAAACGCTTCTTTTTCCGTCTTTATTTTGTCAGGAAAAAAGTGAGATTTTTTTTCACCGTAAAATAAAGGATTTATTTAATTTTTTTTGCCATCAAACGCAACATTTTTGCCCTAAAATGGAGCATTTTTCCCCATAAATTTGCGGTAAAATGCCTTTTTTTTTTTTTCTTTTCCCCCACTGGTGGCCAGTTGCCCTGGGTAGACCTGGTGGCCGATTCTTCCCTGGGTAGACCTGGTGGCCAGTTCCCCCGGGTAGACCTGGTGGCCAGTACTTCCCTGGGTAGACCTGGTGGCCATCCCGATGGACCCGGTGGCCAGTTCCCCCGGGTAGACCTGGTGGCCAGTTCTTCCCTGGGTAGACCTGGTGGCCATCCCTATGGACCCGGTGGCCAGTTCCCCCGGGTAGACCTGGTGGCCAGTTCTTCCCTGGGTAGACCTGGTGGCCATCCCCATGGACCCGGTGGCCAGTTCCCCCGGGTAGACCCGGTGGCCAGTTCTCCGGGGTAGACCTGGTGGCCATCCCCATGGACCCGGTGGCCAGTTCCCCCGGGTAGACCCGGTGGCCAGTTCTTCCCTGGGTAGACCTGGTGGCCATCCCCATGGACCCGGTGGCCAGTTCTCTCAGGTAGACCCGGTGGCCAGTTCCCCTGGGTAAGACCCGGTGACCATCTCCATGGACCTGGTGGCCACCTCCATGGACCCGGTGGCCAGTTCCCTTAGGTAGACCCAGTGGCCAGCGCCCCCCCCCCCCCACCCCACCCCAGGTTGCCATGCTGGCTCGTCCGTTCTTCCCCCCCACACCCCGCCCCCATCCACCCCCCCACCCCCCAAGTAGCCCTGGTGGCCCGTCCCCCTCCCTGTCCCCCTGCTCTTGGCCACCATGCCCCCCCTCTCCCCCGCCTTTCTCACCCCACCCCCGGTGCTATCTTGAGGCCCCGCGTGACGCCCGCGTCCCATGGGGCGGGGGGGTGTGGGGCAGGGACAGGAAACATCTGCCACCTCCCCCCCCCCCCCCCCCCCCCCCCCCTCCTGCTGCCACCCAACATCTGCCAGTGCCTCCGTGTCCTCTCCGGCCAAGCGTGTGCCCCGCGCACGCGTGTGTCCATGTAATGTCCTCCCCAGACACGCGTGTGTCCATGCAACGTCCTCTCCATGCACACGTGGACCCTGTTCTCCTCCCTGGACACACGTGTGTCCATGTAACGTCCCCCCCCACATGCGTGGACCCTGTTCTCCTCCCTGGACACGCGTGTGTCCATGTAACGTCCTCCCCAGACACGCGTGTGTCCATGCAACGTCCTCTCCATGCACACATGGACCCTGTTCTCCTCCCTGGACATACGTGTGTCCATGCAACATCCTCCCCGGACACATGTGGACCCTGTTCTCCTCCCTGGACATACGTGTGTCCATGCAATATCCTCCCCGGACACATGTGGACCCTGTTCTCCTCCCTGGACACATGTGGATCCGTGTAACATCCTCCCCGGACACGCGTGTGTCCATGGAACGTCCTCTCCATGCACACGTGGACCCTGTTCTCCTCCCCGGACACGTGTGTGTCCATGTAACGTCCTCTCCATGCACACGTGGACCCTGTTCTCCTCCCCGGACACATGTGTGTCCATGTAACGTCCTCTCCATGCACACGTGGACCCTGTTCTCCTCCCCGGACACGTGTGTGTCCATGTAACGTCCTCTCCATGCACACGTGGACCCTGTTCTCCTCCCCGGACACACGTGTATCCATGTAACGTCCTCTCCATGCACACATGGACCCTCTTCTCCTCCCTGGACATGCGTGTGTCCATGTAATGTCCTCTCCATGCACACATGGACCTTGTTCTCCTCCCTGGACACACGTGTGTCCCTGCAACGTCCTCCCCGGACACGCGTGGACCCTGTTCTCCTCCCTGGACACACGTGTATCCATGTAACGTCCTCTCCATGCACACGTGGACCTTGTTCTCCTCCCCGGACACGTGTGTGTCCATGTAACGTCCCCCCCCACACGTGTGGACCTTGTTCTCCTCCCTGCACACACATGTCCATGTAACATCCTCTCCATGTACACGTGGACCTTGTTCTCCTCCCCGCACACGCGTGTGTCTGTGTAACGTCCCCCCCCCCCAACATGTGCTCCCTCCCCACCCACCCCCCCCCTTTCCCCATCCCCGGGGGGAGGGGGCGAGTTTCTTTGTCACCAGGTGCAAGCAGCCAATGGGAGAGGTGGCCCCCGCAGTGTCACCTCGAGGTGGGGGGGGGGGGGGAGAGGGACGGGGGATGGGGGACGGGGACACGTCCCCTTAGACCACGCGCTGGATGACGTTCTTGTAGTCGGGGGCGGGGCCTTGCTTGAGCTGGATGACGGTGGAGAGGAGCCACTTGACCTGCAGGTGGGGTGGGGAGGGGACATGGCGGGGGGGGGGGGACACGGTCAAGGGCGTGGCAGCTCAGGGGCCACCTGAGGGGTGGTGGCCACCCATCCGATGTCCACCCACCTCCTCATCCCTCCATCCCACCGTCCCATGGGGCCTCCACAGCTCCATCCATGGGGCCTCCAGATCTCCATCTATGGGTCCTCCCCATCTCCTTCCTCCCCCTCCATCCATGGGGCCTCCAGATCTCCATCCATGAGGCCTCCAGATCTCCATCCATGGGTCCTCCCCATCTCCTTCCTCCCCCTCCATCCATGGGGTCTCCAGATCTTCCCTTCCTCCATCCACGGGGCCTCCACAGCTCCATCCATGGGGCCTCCAGATCTCCATCCATGGGTCCTCCCCATCTCCTTCCTCCCCCTCCATCCATGGGGCCTCCAGATCTTCCCTTCCTCCATCCATGGGGCCTCCACATCTCCATCCATGGGGCCTCCACATCTCCATCTATGGGTCTTCCCCACCTCCTTCCTCCCCCTCCATCCATGGGTCCTCTCCATCTCCATCCATGGGCCTCCAGTTCTCCTCCCCTCCGGTCCCACCATCCCCATGGCAGCCCACCTTGAAGAGGGTGACGGTGGCACTGTAGCAGACGCTGAGGAGGAAGAGGGTGATGAAGACGGCGATGGTGTCCCAGGGCCCATTGGACTTCTCGGGGTCCACGTGGCAGAAGTCTTCAGGGAGACTGAACTCTGGGGGGGGGGGGGGGGGAGGGGCGGGAAGAGGAAGGAAGAGGGTCAGCATCTGTCCCTCTGCCCATCCTGGTGTCTTCTACATCTATCTCCACCCATCCCCATCCATCCATCTCCATCCACCTCCATCCATCCATCCATCTCCATCCATCTCCATCCACCTCCATCCATCCCCATCCATCTCCGTTCATCCATCTCCATCCATCCCCATCCATCCATCTCCATCCATCCATCTCCATCCATCCATCCATCCATCTCCACCCCCTCCATCCATCTCCATCCATCCATCTCCATCCATCTCCATCCATCCCATCTCCACCCACCTCCACCCATCCCCATCCATCCATCTCCACCCACCTCCATCCATCCATCCATCTCCATCCATCCATCTCCATCCATCTCCATCCATCCATCCATCCATCCATCCATCTCCACCCATCCATCTGTCCGTCCATCCGTCCGTCCACCAACCCTCTTGTCCATCCATCCATCTGTCCCACCATCCCTCTGTCTATCCATGCCTGCATCCGTCCATCCATCCATCTGGCGTCTCCCCATCCAACCATCCATCCATCCACCCACCCATCCATCCATCATCCACCCACCCATCCATGTCTGGTGTTCCTCCAGCCATCTGATGTCTCCCAATCCATCCATCCATCCATCCATCCATCCATCCATCCCTCCATCTATCCTCCGTCATGTTTGATGTCTCCCCATCCCATCCATCCATCCACTCATCTGGTGTCTCTCCATCCATCCCTCCATCCATCCATCCATCCACCCACCCACCATGTTTGGTGTCTCTCCATCCATCCATCCCTCATCCATCCATCCTCCATCCATCCATCCTGCGACCATCCATCATCCATCCATCATCCATCCATCCATCCATCCATCCCACCTCCCTCCATCCATCCATCTGGTGTCTCCCCATCCATCCAGTGTCTCTCCATCCATCCATCCATCCATCCATCCATCCATCTATCCATCCATCCCTCTATCCATCATCTGATGTCTCCCATCCATCCATCCATCCATCCATCCATCCATCCATCTCGTGTCTCTCCATCCATCCATCCATCCATCCATCCATCCACCCATTTATCCATCATCTGATGTCTCCCCATCCATCCATCCATCCATCCATCCGTCCGTCCACCATGTTTGGTGTCTCTCCAACCATCCCTCTATCCATCATCTGGTGTCTCCCCATCCATCCATCCATCCATCCATCCATCCATCCATCCATCCATCCACCATGTCTGATGTCTCCCCATCCATCCATCCATCCATCCATCCATCCATCCTCATCCATCCCTCCCTCCCTCCCTCTATCCATCCATCTGGTGTCTCTCCATCCATCCATCCATCCATCCATCCATCCCTCCCTCCCTCCATCCATCTGGTGTCTCTCCATCTATCCATCCATCCATCCCTCCCTCCCTCTATCCATCCATCTGATGTCTCTCCATCCATCCATCCATCCATCCCTCTATCCATCCATCTGGTGTCTCCCATCCATCATCCATCCATCCATCCCTCCATCCCTCCATCCCTCCATCCACCCACCATGTTTGATGTCTCTCCATCCATCCATCCATCCATCCATCCATCCATCCATCCATCCACCATGTTTGATGTCTCTCCATCCATCCCTCCCTCCCTCCCTCTATCCATCCATCTGGTGTCTCTCTATCCATCCATCCATCCAACCATCCATCAATCCATCCACCATGTTTGATGTCTCTCCATCCCTCCCTCCCTCTATCCATCCATCTGGTGTCTCTCCATCCATCCATTCATCCATCCATCCATCCTTCCATCCATCCCTCCATCCATCCATCCCTCCCTCCCTCCCTCCCTCCCTCTATCCATCCATCTGGTGTCTCTCTATCCATCCATCCATCCAACCATCCATCTGGTGTCTCTCCATCCATCCATCCATCCATCCATCCATCCATCCTTCCATCCATCCCTCCCTCCCTCCCTCTATCCATCCATCTGGTGTCTCTCCATCCATCATCCATCCATCCATCCATCCATCCATCCATCCATCATCTGGTGTCTCCCCATCCATCCATCCATCCATCCATCCATCCATCCTCTGGTGTCTCTCTATCCATCCATCCATCCATCCATCCAACCCTCCATCCATCCAACCATCCATCCATCCATCATCTGGTGTCTCCCCATCCATCCATCAATCCATCCACCATGTCCGATGTCTCCCCATCCATCCATCCATCCATCCATCCATCTGGTGTCTCTCCATCCATCCATCCATCCACTATGTCCGATGTCTCTCCATCCATCCATCCACCCCCCCACCCACCATCTCCACCATCTCCCCCCCCCCCACCCCACCCCACGGCGCTCAGAGGCAGACGCCAGCCTGACTTCTTCTCCTTTATTCACCCCCCACCACCACCACCACCACCACCACCCCGGGAACGCTGGGGCGGGGGGGGTGGGGGGAGGACCAAGCCGAAGCTGGGGCTGATGCCACCACCGCCGCCACCACCTCATTTTTTACCCGGGTTCTTGTTGATGCTACGTTGGATGAACTTCATGGGTAGACCTTCGTGGACCACCATGCAGACGTAGGTGGTGCCCCGGTTCCAATCCTCCCTCTTGATGGCCAAGCGGCTGTAGAGGAAGTAGGAGGCGTCGCCCGTCTTCTCCTTGACCGGGGGGATGATGTCGTAGGTGCTGGGGTCCAAGGTCTCCTGGTTCTTCTGCCACTCCACCGAGATGTCCTCAGGGTAGAAGCCCCTCACCATGCAGGTCAGGCTGAGGGTGTCCCGGTTGCCGCTCACCTCCTCGGCGGGAGGACCCATCAGGTAGACGCTGGGGGTCAGGCGCTTGCCTATGGCCGGGGGGGGGGGGGAGGAAAAAGGAAAGGGGGGGGGGTGTGAGTGAGTGAGGTGGGGGTCAAGGCGGGGGGGGGGGGGGGGGGGAGGAAGTGGGGGGGGAATTTGAGGGGGGGGGGAGGAAATGGGGCGGGGGGGCGAGGAAATGGGGGGAAATATGGGTCGGGGGGGGCGAGGAAATGGGGGGGAAATATGGGTCGGGGGGGCGAGGAAGTGGGTCGGGGGGGCGAGGAAATGGGGGGGAAATGGGGGGGGGCGAGGAAATGGGGGGAAATGGGGGGGCGAGGAAATGGGGTGGGGGTGAGGAAATGGGGGGGAAATGGGGTGGGGGGGTGAGGAAGTGGGGCGGGGGGTGAGAAAATGGGGGGGAAATGGGGCGGGGGGGTGAGGAAGTGGGGCGGGGGGCGAGGAAATGGGGGGGGAAATGGGGGGGCGAGGAATGGGGTGGGGGTGAGGAAATGGGGGGGAATTTGGGGCGGGGGGGCGAGGAAATGGGGGGGGGAAATGGGGGGGCGAGGAAATGGCGTGGGGGTGAGGAAATGGGGGGGAAATTTGGGGCGGGGGGCGAGGAAA
This sequence comes from Fratercula arctica, assembly GCA_947846985.1. NCBI lineage: Eukaryota > Metazoa > Chordata > Aves > Charadriiformes > Alcidae > Fratercula > Fratercula arctica. The sequence goes on along the minus strand of CANTUZ010000014.1, from coordinate 9,615,982 downwards.
TGGGGGGAAATATGGGGCGGGGGGGGGCGAGGAAGTGGGTCGGGGGGGCGAGGAAACGGGGGGGGGGGGGGGGGGGGCCGGGGGGGGTGGGGGGGGGGGACGAGGAAATGGGGCGGGAGCGGAGGAAAGGGGCAGGCGGGTGGCACGAAGGGGACAGGGAGGAGGAGGAGGAGGAGGAGGGGGGGGGGGGAGGGCATGCAAATGAGATGCAAATGAGGGGGAGGGGGGGGGCCCCCACCGGGTCTCTTGCTGGTGCTGCGGCTGATGGGGGAGGGGAGCTCGTTGTGGTGGACGGTGCAGGTGAAGGTCTCGCCGCTCTCCCAGTCGCGGGGGGAGACGGGGACCTCGCTGGTGGCCGTGAAGGTGCCGTTGAATTGGGCCTTCAAGCGGAGGGGGTGGGGTCGGAGGGTGCCCCCCAACTGGCGGGTCCAACTGACCACCAAATCGTCGCTGGGTAAACTGGTGGCCAGGCAACGGAGAAGGGGGTTCTGGGAAACGTAGAGCTCGGAAGGGGAAGGGGGGAGGAGGAAGACGCGGATGTTGGTGGCGTCGGCGGGAGCACCTGGAGGGAAGGGGAGGGGGGGAGAAAAGGGTGGAGGTGAAGCTCATGGAGATGCCACCAGCCCCACAGCAGCGTGGGGGGCAACCCCATGGAGATGCCACCATCCAAAGCCACGTGGGGTCAACCCCATGGAGATGCCACCATCCAAAGCCATGTGGGGGGAACCCCATGGAGATGCCACACCCCCCCCCCCCCTCAAAACCACGTGGGATCAACCCCATGGAGATGCCACCACCCCCAGAGCCACGTGGGGTGAACCCCAAGGAGATGCCACCACCCTCAAAGTAGGGTTGGTTCAACCCCATGGAGATGCCACCACTCAAAGCCACGTGGGGGGAACCCCATGGAGATGCCACCATCCAAAGCCACGTGGGGGGAACCCCATGGAGATGCCACCACCCCCAGAGCCATGTGGGTTCAAGCCAAGGTGGGGTGGAGACCCCCAAAGCCACGTGGGGGGGGAACCCCAAGGAGATGCCACCACCCCCAGAGCCATGTGGGGTCAACCCCATGGAGATGCCGCCATCCAAAGCCACGTGGGGTCAACCCCATGGGGATGCCGCCAGCCCCACAGCAGCGTGGGGGGCACCCCCATGGAGATGCCACCACTCAAAGCCACGTGGGGGGAACCCCATGGAGATGCCACCACCCAAAGCCACGTGGGGGGACCCCCATGGAGATGCCACCACCCTCAAAGTAGGGGTGGTTCAACCCCATGGAGATGCCACCACTCAAAACCACGTGGGGTCAACCCCATGGAGATGCCACCATCCAAAGCCACGTGGGGGGGGAACCCCAAGGAGATGCCACCACCCCCAGAGCCATGTGGGTTCAAGCCAAGGTGGGGTGGAGACCCCCAAAGCCACGTGGGGGGGGAACCCCAAGGAGATGCCACCACCCCCAGAGTCATGTGGGGTCAACCCCATGGAGATGCCACCATCCAAAGCCACGTGGGGGGCAACTCCATGGAGATGCCACCATCCAAAGCCACGTGGGGTCAACCCCATGGGGATGCCGCCAGCCCCACAGCAGCGTGGGGGGCACCCCCATGGAGATGCCACCACTCAAAGCCACGTGGGGGGAACTCCATGGAGATGCCACCACCCAAAGCCACGTGGGGGGAACCCCATGGAGATGCCACCACCCTCAAAGTAGGGTTGGTTCAACCCCATGGAGATGCCACCACTCAAAGCCACGTGAGGTCAACCCCATGGAGATGCCGCCATCCAAAGCCACGTGGGGTGAACCCCATGGAGGTGCCACCACCCAAATCAACGTGGGGGGGAGGGGAACCCCATGGAGATGCCACCACCCAAATCAACGTGGAGGGTGGGGGAACACACATGGAGATGGCCCACCCCACCCAAATCAACGTGGGAGGGGGGAGGGGAACCCCATGGAGATGCCACCACCCAAATCAACGTGGGAGGGGGGAGGGGAACCCCATGGAGATGCCACCACCCAAATCAACGTGGGAGGGGGGGGGGAACCCCATGGAGATGCCACCACCCAAATCAACGTGGGAGGGGGGGGGGAACCCCATGGAGATGCCACCACCCAAGGCCACCTTGACCCAACTCACTGAAGCACTTGTGAGCGGTGACCTCCTGCCGGTTGTCCGTGGCGGGGTGGGTGACCTTGCAGGTGTAGGTCTTCTCCCGCCACTCCTCCAGGGAGACGTTGAGCTGGGAGCTGGTGCGGAAGGTGCCACCGGTGGCTTCGGGTCCCACGGGGTCCACGGCGGGGGTGGGGGACAAGGGGACGCCGTCCGCCAGCCACTCCAGCGTCACCTTGGCCGGGGAGAAGCCGGTGACGAGGCAGACGAGGTGGACGCCGTCGGTGTCACAGGCGTGGAGGAGGTCGACGGTGGGGACCTTGGCCTTGGGGACTGGGGGAAGGGACAAGGTGACGTGGGACAATGTCCCCGGGGACGAGAGGTTTGGCCCGAATCTGCCGGGTTTCAGCTTCAAACGGGACCCGCGGTGACGTTCTCTGCGTTGCCACCATGGTGCCACCGCCACCACGGTGCCACCATGCCCCTACCTTGCCACCACGGCGACCCTGCCGCCGTGGTGACACCATGGCGACCCTGCCACCCACCGTGTCCCCACCACCATGTCCCCATCCATGGGGCGGCCATGGGGCCACCTTGCCACCGTGGTGACCCTGCCACCATCGTGTCCCCACCACCATGTCCCCACCACCATCGTGACCGTGCCACCATGGGGCCACCATGGTGCCACCTCCTTGCCACCGTGGTGACCCTGCCACCATCGTGTCCCCACCACCATGTCCCCACCCATGTCCCCACCACCATCACGACCGTGCCACCATGGTGACCCCACCATCGTGTCCCCACCCATGTCCCTGCCCCCATGTCCCCACCACCAGCACGACCGTGCCACCGTGGGGCCACCATGGTGCCACCTCCTTGCCACCGTGGTGACCCTGCCACCATCGTGCCACCATCGTGACCCCACCACCATTGTGTCCCCACCCCTATGTCCCCACCCCTGTGTCCCCACCACCAGCACGACCGTGCCACCATGGGGCCACCATGGTGCCATCTCCTTGACACCCTGCCACCATCGTGCCACCGTCGTGTCCCCACCACCATGTCCCCCATCCCCATGTCCCCACCTGTGTCCCCACCACCAGCACGACCGGGCCACCATGGGGCCACCATGGGGCCACCACCTTGATACCGTGGTGACCCTGCCACCATCGTGCCACCACCATGTCCCCCGTCCCCGTGTCCCCAGCACCATCATGACCGTGCCACCATGGGGCCACCATGGTGCCACCACCTTGCCACCGTGGTGACCCTGCCACCATCGTGCCACCACCATGTCCCCCATCCCCATGTCCCCACCACCGTCACGACCGTGCCACCATGGGGCCACCATGGTGCCACCACCTTGCCACCGTGGTGACCCTGCCACCATCGTGCCACCACCATGTCCCCCCGTCCCCATGTCCCCACCTGTGTCCCCACCACCATCACGACCGTGCCACCATGGGGCCACCATGGGGCCACCACCTTGATACCGTGGTGACCCTGCCACCATCGTGCCACCATCATGTCCCCACCACCATGTCCCCCGTCCCCATGTCCCCACCACCGTCACGACCGTGCCACCATGGGGCCACCATGGGGCCACCACCTTGCCACCGTGGTGACCCTGCCACCATCGTGCCACCACCATGTCCCCCGTCCCCATGTCCCCACCACCATCATGACCGTGCCACCATGGGGCCACCATGGTGCCACCACCTTGCCACCGTGGTGACCCTGCCACCATCGTGCCACCACCATGTCCCCCATCCCCATGTCCCCACCACCATCATGACCGTGCCACCATGGGGCCACCATGGTGCCACCACCTTGCCACCGTGGTGACCCTGCCACCATCGTGCCACCACCATGTCCCCCGTCCCCGTGTCCCCAGCACCATCATGACCGTGCCACCATGGGGCCACCATGGTGCCACCACCTTGATACCGTGGTGACCCTGCCACCATCGTGCCACCTTCGTGTCCCCACCACCATGTCCCCCGTCCCCATGTCCCCACCACCATCATGACCGTGCCACCATGGGGCCACCATCGTGCCACCACCATGTCCCCCATCCCCATGTCCCCACCACCGTCACGACCGTGCCACCATGGTGCCACCACCTCGATACCTTGGTGACCCTGCCACCATCGTGCCACCACCACCATGTCCCCCGTCCCCGTGTCCCCACCCGTGTCCCCTCACCTCCGATCTGGACGGTCTGGCTGGTGCTGGAGGGCAGGTGGCTGACGGTGCAGCTGAGGGGACCGGGGACACCGCGGGTGACGCTGAGTTGGCTGCCCACCACGTAGACTCCCGAGGACCTTCGGACGGCCGGGAAGGTGCGGGTGACGCTGGGGGTGACGCCGCTGTCCCACGTCACCGTCACCGGTTCCGGCAAGTAACCGTCGGCCAAACAAGCCACCGTGGGAGGGAGGGAGGAGGTGGCACCTCCCGAACAGGCCACCAAGGGGAAGACGGTGGGAGCCGTCACCCGGCCTGGGAGGGGGGGGGGAGAAGAAAGGGTGAGGGTGGGGGGCACCCAACAGCACCCAAAGGTGTCCTCAGGGCACCCCGAGGTGTCCCAAGAGCACGGTGTCCCAAGGCCACCCCAAGGACCCAACGGCACCTCGAGGTGTCCCAAGAGCACCCAAAGGTCCCCCAAGAGCACCCCAAGGTGTCCCAAGAGCACCCAAAGGTGTCTCGAGAGCACCCCAGGAGGACCCCAAGGGCACCCGAAGGACCCAACGGCACCTCGAGGTGTCCCAAGGCCACCCCAAGGACCCAAGAGCACCTCGAGGTCCCCCAAGAGCACCCCAAGGGCACCTCAAGGTGTCCTAAGAGCACCCAAAGGTGTCCCAAGGCCACCCCAAGGACCCAAGGGCACCTCGAGGTCCTCCAAGAGCACCCCAAGGGCACCCCAAGGACCCAATGGCGCCCAAAGGTGCTCCAGAAGCACCCCAAGGTGTCCTAAGAGCACCCAAAGGTGTCCCAAGAGCACCCCAAGGACCCAAGAGCACCTCGAGGTCCTCCAAGAGCACCCCAAGGGCACCCCAAGGATCCAACGGCACCCAAAGGTGCCCCAGAAGCACCCCAAGGTGTCCTAAGAGCACCCCAGGAGCACACCAAGGACCCAATGGCACCCCAAGGTGTCCTAAGAGCACCCAACGGTGTCCCAAGAGCACCCCAAGGACCCAAGAGCACCTCGAGGTCCCCCAAGAGCACCCCAAGGGCACCTCAAGGACCCAACGGCACACAAAGGTGTCCTAAGGCCACCCCAAGGACCCAAGAGCACCTCGAGGTCCCCCAAGAGCACCCCAAGGGCACCCCAAGGACCCAATGGCGCCCAAAGGTGCTCCAGAAGCACCTCAAGGTGTCCTAAGAGCACCCAAAGGTGTCCCAAGAGCACCCCAGGAGCACACCAAGGACCCAACGGCACCCCAAGGTGTCCTAAGAGCACCCAAAGGTGTCCCAAGAGCACCCCAAGGACCCAAGAGCACCTCGAGGTCCCCCAAGAGCACCCCAAGGGCACCCCAAGGATCCAACGGCACCCAAAGGTGCCCCAGAAGCACCCCAAGGTGTCCTAAGAGCACCCCAGGAGCACACCAAGGACCCAACGGCACCCCAAGGTGTCCTAAGAGTACCCAAAGGTGTCCCAAGAGCACCCCAAGGACCCAAGAGCACCTCGAGGTCCCCCAAGAGCACCCCAAGGGCACCTCAAGGACCCAATGGCACACAAAGGTGCCCCAGGAGCACCCCAAGGTGTCCCAAGAGCACCCCAAGGACCCAAGGGCACTTCGAGGTCCTCCAAGAGCACCCCAATGGCACCCCAAGGACCCAATGGCGCCCAAAGGTGCTCCAGAAGCACCTCAAGGTGTCCTAAGAGCACCCAAAGGTGTCCCAAGAGCACCCCAAGGACCCAAGAGCACCTCGAGGTCCTCCAAGAGCACCCCAAGGTCACCCCAAGGACCCAATGGCACCTCGAGGTGTCCCAAGAGCACCCCAAGGGCACCCCAAGGACCCAATGGCACCCAAAGGTGCCCCAGGAGCACCCCAAGATGTCCTAAGAGCACCCCAAGAGCACCTCGAGGTGTCCCAAGAGCACCCCAAGAGCACCCCAAGGACCCAAAGGCACCTCAAGGTGGCCCAAGAGCACCCAAAGGTGGCCCAAGGTCACCTCAAGGACGCAAGAGCACCTTGAGGTCCTCCAAGAGCACCCCAAGGGCACCTCAAGGTGGCCCAAGAGCACCCAAAGGTGGCCCAAGGACCCAACGGCACCTCGAGGTGTCCCAAGAGCACCCCAAGGTGTCCCAAGAGTCCCCCAAGAGCACCCCAGGAGCACCCGAAGGACCCAACGGCACCTCAAGGTGTCCCAAGGGCACCCAAAGGTGTCCCAAGAGCACCCCAAGGACCCAAGAGCACCTCGAGGTCCCCCAAGAGCACCCCAAGGGCACCCCAAGGACCCACCGACACCTTGAGGTGTCCCAAGGGCACCCAAAGGTGCCCCAGGAGCACCCCAAGGTGTCCTAAGAGCACCCAAAGGTGCCCCATGGCCCCAACTGCACCCCAAGGTGCCCCAAGGGCACCCATGTGCACCCTAATTGACTCCTGCCCCATAGGGAGCCCCTGCCCCATAGAGACCCCCTGCCCCATAGGGAGCCCCTGCCCCACCTCACCTACCTCCTGCCCCATAGGTGGCTCCCTGCCCCATAGGGACCCCACACTACAGCTCAGCTACCTCCTGCCCCATAGAGACCCCCTGCCCCATAGGGACCCCTGCCCCATAGGGACCCCCTGCACCAGCCTAGCTCCTCCCTGCCCCATAGAAACCCACACTGCAGCTCAGCTCCCCCTGCCCCACAGGGACCTCTGCCCTATAGAATCCCCTGCCCCATAGGGACCCCCCTGCCCCATAGGGACCCCACACTATGGCTCAGCTCTCCCCTGTCCCATAGAGACCTTCCTGCCCCATAGGGAGCCCCTGCCCCACCTCAGCTACCGCCTGCCCCATAGGAACCCCCTGCCCCATAGAGACCTTCCTGCCCCACCTCAGCTACCTCCTGCCCCATAGGAACCCCCTGTCCCAGAGGGAGCCCCTGCCCCACCTCGGCTACCTCCTGCCCCATAGGAACCCCCTGCCCCATAGGGACCCCACACTACAGCTCAGCTCTCCCCTGCCCCATAGGGAGCCCCTGCCCCATAGGGAGCCCCTGCCCCATAGGAACCCCCTGCCCCATAGGGAGCCCCTGCCCCACCTCACCTACCTCCTGCCCTATAGGTGGCTCCCTGCCCCATAGGGACCCCTTACTACAGCTCAGCTCTCCCCTGCCCCATAGGGACCCCCTGCCCCATAGGGACCCCCTGCCCCACCTCGGCTACCTCCTGCCCCATAGGAACCCCCTGCCCCAGAGGGACCCCACACTACAGCTCAGCTCTCCCCTGCCCCATAGGGACCCCTGCCCCATAGGGATCCCACACTACAGCTCAGCTCTCCCCTGCCCCACAGGAACCCCCTGCCCCATAGGGAACCCCCTGCCCCATAGGGACCCCCTGCCCCATAGGGAGCCCCTGCCCCACCTCACCTACCTCCTGCCCTATAGGTGGCTCCCTGCCCCATAGGGACCCCACACTACAGCTCAGCTCTCCCCTGCCCCATCGGGACCCCCTGCCCCATAGGGAGCCCCTGCCCCACCTCGGCTACCTCCTGCCCCATAGGAACCCCCTGCCCCATAGGGACCCCACACTACGGCTCAGCTCTCCCCTGCCCCATAGGAACCCCTGCCCCATAGGAACCCCTTGCCCCATAGGGACCCCTGCCCCACCTCACCTACCTCCTGCCCTATAGGTGGCTCCCTGCCCCATAGGGACCCCACACTACAGCTCAGCTCTCCCCTGCCCCATCGGGACCCCCTGCCCCATAGGAACCCCTTGCCCCATAGGGACCCCTGCCCCATAGGGACCCCACACTACAGCTCAGCTCTCCCCTGCCCCATAGGGACCCCCCTGCCCCACAGGGACCCCTGCCCCATAGGGATCCCACACTACAGCTCAGGTCTCCCCTGCCCCACAGGAACCCCCTGCCCCATAGGGAACCCCCTGCCCCATAGGGAGCCCCTGCCCCATAGGGAGCCCCTGCCCCACCTCACCTACCTCCTGCCCTATAGGTGGCTCCCTGCCCCATAGGGACCCCACACTACAGCTCAGCTCTCCCCTGCCCCATAGGGACCCCCTGCCCCATAGGAACCCCTTGCCCCATAGGGACCCCTGCCCCATAGGAACCCCTTGCCCCATAGGGACCCCTGCCCCATAGGGATCCCACACTACAGCTCAGCTCTCCCCTGCCCCACAGGGACCCCTGCCCCATAGGGACCCCACACTACAGCTCAGCTCTCCCCTGCCCCATAGGGACCCCCTGCCCCATAGGAACCCCTTGCCCCATAGGGACCCCTGCCCCATAGGGACCCCACACTACAGCTCAGCTCTCCCTTGCCCCATAGGGACCCCTGCCCCACCTCAGCTACCTCCTGCCCCATAGGGACCCCTTACTACAGCTCAGGTCTCCCTTGCCCCATAGAGACCTTCCTGCCCCATAGGAACCCCTTACTACAGCTCAGCTCTCCCCTGCCCCACAGGAACCCCCTGCCCCATAGGGAGCCCCTGCCCCATAGGGAGCCCCTGCCCCACCTCACCTACCTCCTGCCCTATAGGTGGCTCCCTGCCCCATAGGGACCCCACACTACAGCTCAGCTCTCCCCTGCCCCATAGGGACCCCCTGCCCCATAGGAACCCCTTACTACAGCTCAGCTGCCCCCTGCCCCATAGGGTCCCCTTGCCCTATAGGGACCCCCTGCCCCATAGGAACCCCCTGCCCCACCCCTTCCCTATAGAACCCCCCATTCCTGTCCCATAGAGACCCTCCTGCCCCATAGGGACCCTCCTGCCCCATAAGGAGACCATATTCCACCTCTGCCCCATAGGGGACCCCCTTGCCCCATAGAACCCCCTCCTGCCCCACACCTCCCAGCCCCATAGCAAAGAGGACCCAGGTGTCCGGCCCTACCTGGGCGGATGCGTCTCCAGGCCCTCTGCCCCACGGCGACCCCTCTCCTGCCCCATAGCCACGGCGTGGAGCCCTCGCTCTTCTGCCCCACGGCTCCCTGGGAGATGATGCAACCGGGCCCCACCCCCCACCCCCCAACTTCCCCTTTCCCGCCCCATAGCGCCCAGGGGAGCGCCCAGAGCTCTCGGCAGCCCCATAGCGCCCCACAGCGCCCCACAGCAACTCATTGCCCCCCATAGTGCCCTGCACCCCACAGCACCCCATAGCGCCCCATTGCACCCTATAGAGCCCCATGGACCCCCACAGAGCTGCCCCATAGCACCCTGCACCCCATAGCACCTCATGGTGCCCCATAGCACCCCATAGCACCCTGCACCCCATAGAGCCCCATAGCGCCCCATTGACCCCCATAGAGCCGCCCCATAGCACCCTGCACCCCATAGCACCTCATGGTGCCCCATAGCGCCCCATAGCACCCTGCACCCCATAGAGCCCCATAGCACCCCATGGACCCCCATAGAGTGGCCCCATAGCACCCTGCACCCCATAGCACCCTGCACCCCATAGCACCCCATAGCGCCCTATAGGACCCCATAGGACTCCACTGTGCCCCATAGCGCCCCATTGCCCCCCATAGGACCCTGTGCCCCACAGCACCCCACAGGACCCCGCGCCCCACAGCGCCCCATAGGACCCCGCGCCCCACAGCGCCCCACAGTATCCCATAGGACCCTGCGCCCCACAGCGCCCCACAGCGCCCCTCAGCGCCCCACAGCGCCCCATAGGACCCCGCGCCCCACAGCGCCCCACAGCAGAACACAGGCCGAGTCCCCCGGAGGCGGAGGCCGAGGGGTTTATTGGGGGGGAGGGGGGGAATGTGGGGCCGCCCCACATTTTGGGGTGAAAAAGGGGGTTTTTGGGGGGGGCAGAGGAAGGGGGAGGGGCTACACCCCCATCCCGGGGCCCTCCCGGGGGGCGGAGCCTCGTCGGAGGTGGAGGACGGTGGAGAAGAGCCACTTGACCTGGGGGGGGGGACAAGGTGGGGACACAGGTGACACCGGGGTGGTGGCATCTCCCCAGGGTTCCTCCTCCACCCCCCAAGGGGACACCAGGGTGGTGGCATCTCCCCAGGGTTCGTCAACCTCCCCTAGGGTGACACCGGGGTGGTGGCATCTCCCCAGGGTTCCTCCAAAGGGAGACGTCCCCATGGAAGCCCACCTCGAAGGGGGTGACACCGGGGTGGTGGCATCTCCCCAGGGTTCCTCCTCCACCCCCCAAGGGGACACCAGGGTGGTGGCATCTCCCCAGGGTTCGTCAACCTCCCCCAGGTGACACCGGGGTGGTGGCATCTCCCCAGGGTTCCTCCAAAGGGAGACGTCCCCATGGAAGCCCACCTCGAAGGGGGTGACACCGGGGTGGTGGCATCTCCCCAGGGTTCCTCCTCCACCCCCCAAGGGGACACCAGGGTGGTGGCATCTCCCCAGGGTTCGTCAACCTCCCCCAGGTGACACCGGGGTGGTGGCATCTCCCCAGGGTTCCTCCAAAGAGAGACGTCCCCATGGAAGTCCACCTCGAAGGGGGTGACACCGGGGTGGTGGCATCTCCCCAGGGTTCCTCCTCCACCCCCAAGGGGACACCAGGGTGGTGGCATCTCCCCAGGGTTCCTCCAAAGGGAGACGTCCCCATGGAAGCCCACCTCGAAGGGGGTGACATTGGGGTGGTGGCATCTCCCCAGGGTTCCTCCTCCACCCCCCAAGGGGACACCAGGGTGGTGGCATCTCCCCAGGGTTCGTCAACCTCCCCCAGGTGACACCAGGGTGGTGGCATCTCCCAGGGGTTCCTCCAAAGAGAGACGTCCCCATGGAAGCCCACCTTGAAGAGGGTGACACCGGGGTGGTGGCATCTCCCCAGGGTTCCTCCTCCACCCCCCAAGGGGACACCAGGGTGGTGGCATCTCCCCAGGGTTCCTCCAAAGGGAGACGTCCCCATGGAAGCCCACCTTGAAGAGGGTGACGGTGGCGCTGTAGCAGACGCTGAGGAGGAAGAGGGTGACGAAGATGGCGATGGTGGCCCAGAGACCTTCCAGCTCCTTGTCATTGTCCTCCCAGTAGGTCCCGGCCAAGAGGTCCAGCCCTGGGGCAGCAGAAAGAAGGAGGGAGGTCAGGTGGGGGGTGGTGGGTCCTCCTTGGCTTCTGGAGAACTTCGGTCTCCATCCATCTGTCCACCCTGGTGGTCTCCATCCCTCCGTCCCACCGCCCACGTGGTCTCCATCCATCCATCCATCCATCCATCCATCCATCCATCCATCCATCCATCCATCTATCTTCTGGAGACCTCCACCGACCTTCTGTCCATCCATTCCACCATCCCTGTGGTCTCTATCCATCCCACCATCTCTGTAGACCTCAACCGACCTTCTCTCCACCCATCCCACCACCCATCCCTCCACCCCTGTGGTCTCCATCCATCCCACCATCTCTGTAGACCTCAACCGACCTTCTCCTCATCCATCCCACCATCTCTGTAGACCTCAACCGACCTTCTCTCCATCCATCCATCCATCCATCCATCCATCCATCCATCCATCCCACCATCTCTGTAGACCTCAACCAACCATCTCCTCATCCCTCCCACCATCTCTGTAGACCTCAACCGACCTTCTCCTCATCCATCCCACCATCTCTGTAGACCTCAACCGACCTTCTCTCCATCCATCCATCCATCCCACCATCTCTGTAGACCTCAACCAACCATCTCCTCATCCCTCCCACCATCTCTGTAGACCTCAACCAACCATCTCCTCATCCCTCCCACCATCTCTGTAGACATCAACCAACCTTCTCTCCATCCATCCATCCCACCATCTCTGTAAACCTCAACCGACCTTCTCTCCATCCATCCATCCCACCATCTCTGTAGACCTCAACCGACCTTCTCCTCATCCATCCCACCATCTCTGTAGACCTCAACCGACCTTCTCTCCATCCATCCATCCCACCATCTCTGTAGACCTCAACCAACCATCTCCTCATCCCTCCCACCATCTCTGTAGACCTCAACCAACCATCTCCTCATCCATCCCACCATCTCTGTAGACATCAACCAACCTTCTCTCCATCCATCCATCCCACCATCTCTGTAAACCTCAACCGACCTTCTCTCCATCCATCCATCCCACCATCTCTGTAGACCTCAACCGACCTTCTCCTCATCCATCCCACCATCCAACTGACTCCCCCTTGACATCTCCTCCTCCATCACCCATCACCACCTTCACCCCACCCCAAAGGGTGGAGACCACCCAGGGCCTTCAACCTCCAAGGACACCTGACCCCCCCCCCCCCACCCCCACCCCATGGAGAAGAGGCCACCATTGGTCCTACGGAAGGTTTGGGAGATGGTCCTCCAACCCTGGGGAGAACCTCTTGGAGATGGTTGGTTGGATGGTGGGACGAGGAGATGGATGGAGACACCAAGAGATGGAGCGACCATGAGATGGAGATGGAGATGGAGGGACCAAGAGGTGGAGGTGGAAGGACCATGAGATGGAGATGGAGATGGAGATGGAGGGACCATGAGGTGGAGATGGAGGGACCAGGAGATGGAGATGGAGGGACCATGGGGTGGAGGTGGAAGGACCATGAGATGGAGATGGAGGGATCATGAGGTGGAGGTGGAAGGACCATGAGATGGAGATGGAGATGGAGGTGGAGGGACCAGGAGATGGAGATGGAGGGACCATGAGATGGAGATAGAGGGACCAGGAGATGGAGCTGGTCAGCTGGATGGTGGGCTGGGGACATGGATGGTTGGATGGATGGACAAGTGGTTGGAGACCCACCAACCGGCCCCTTTGGGCTCCTCTTGACCCACAGTGAGGTTGGACCCCTCTTCTCGGGCGATGTTCGGGAGATGCCTCCACCCTGCTCTTTGGTGGCACCACCTCCAACCTTCTCCGCCCTTCTCCTCCTGCTTGTCCCACCCCACCCCACCCTTGGTGGCCACCCCAAGACACCACGCCATGGAGACCCTCGGCTGCAAGACGCGCCCACTTGGCTTTATTGAAGGTCAGAAGCTCTTTGGTCACAGAGGTCTTCTACAAGGTCTTCCTTTTATTTACCGGGGACCTTCTGGATCTGCCGTTGGGTGAGCTTCATGGGCAACCCTTGGTGGACCACCATGCAGGTGTAGGTGTCCCCGGCCAACCAGCTGGTCTTGAGGAGCGTCAACTTGCTGTAGAGGAAGAAGGTGGTCTCCTTGGGCCCTTCCTTGAGGGGTGGGGTGGTGACGAAGGTCTCCTGGGCCAAGTTCTGGTGGTTCTTCAACCATTGGACCTGCAGGTCGGGCGGTTGGAAGCCGTGGACCAAGCAGGTGAGGGTCACCTGGCTTTGGGTCATCTCCTCGGCGTGGGGGGGGAAGAGGAAGATGAGAGGTGGGGTGACCTTGCCTAGAAGAAAGAAGAAGAAGGAGAAGAAGGAGAAGAAGCAGAGGAAGAAGAAGAAGAAGAAGAAGAGGAAGAAGAAGAAGAAGAAGAAGAAGGAGAAGGAGAAGGAGAAGGAGAAGGAGAAGGAGAAGAGAGAAGGAGAAGGAGAAGGAGAAGGAGAAGGAGAAGAAGAAGAAGAAGGAGAAGAAGAAGAAGGAGAAGGAGAAGAAGAAGAAGAAGAAGGAGAAGAAGGAGAAGAAGAAGCAGAAGAAGAAGAAGAAGGAGAAGGAGAAGGAGGAGAAGAAGGAGAAGGAGAAGAAGAAGAAGAAGAAGAAGGAGAAGAAGAAGCAGGAGAAGAAGCAGAAGAAGAAGAAGAGAAAGAAGAAGAAGCAGAAGAAGAAGAAGCAGAAGAAGCAGAAGAAGAAGAAGAAGAAGCAGAAGAAGAAGAAGAAGAAGCAGAAGAAGAAGAAGAAGAAGAAGAAGAAGAAGAAGAAGAAGAAGAAGAAGAAGAAATGTTGAGTGGTGGCACTTAAAGATGACCACGGCGGCGGTGGGGGGGGTCTGGAGGAGAAGACCACTCACCGGAAGATCTGGAGATGCTGCGGTTGAGGGGCACCTGAAGGTCTTCATGCTTGATGGCGCAGGTGAAACGTTCTCCAGCTTCCCAAGCTTGGGTGGAGATGGTCAAGGAGCTGGTGGCCGTGAAGGTCCCGTTGAACTCCTCCCGGAGGTCCAAGATGTCCGGGTTGAGGACACCTGGGGTCTCCTTTGACCAGGAGAGCTGGAAACCCGAGTCGCTGGGCAGGTTGGTGGCCAAACATCTCAGCTTGGGGACACGGGTGACGTAGAGGTCCAAGGGGTCGGGTGGGAGGACGTAGAGGACAATGTTGGTGACGCTGAGGTTCTCCGGACCTGGAGGGGGGGTGGTGGGGGGGGGGGTGGTGTGAGGTGAGGGGGTGGGGGGGTGGTGGTGGCCTTCTCCTGGTGGGGGGGTCATGGGGGTGGTGGGACCTTCTGGAAGGTCCTGCATGGGTGGCACTGGTGGGACTTGGTGTGGTCATCAAACCTTCTCCACTGGTGCCACCACCATGGTCCTTGAACCTCCCCTGGTGCCACCACCATGGTCATGAGATCTTCTCCACTGGTGCCACCACCATGGTCCTGGGACCTTCTCTACTGGTGCCACCACCATGGTCCTTCAACTATCTCTACTGGTGCCACCACCATGGTCCTTGAACCTCCCCTGGTGCCACCACCATGGTCATGAGACCTCCCCTGATGCCACCATCATGGTCCTGGGACCTTCACTACTGGTGCCACCACCATGGTCCTGCAATGTCCTTCAATCTACCATGGTCCTTCTACCTTCTTCACTGGTGCCACCACCATGGTCCTTGAGCCTTCTCCACTGGTACCACCACCATGGTCATGAGACTTCCACTGGTGCCACCACCATGGTCCTTGAACCTCCACTGGTGCCACCACCATGGTCCTTCAACTATCTCTACTGGTGCCACCACCATGGTCCTTCAACCTTCTCTACTGGTGCCACCACCATGGTCATGAGACCTTCACTGGTGCCACCACCATGGTCCTTCAACTATCTCTACTGGTGCCACCACCATGGTCCTTCAACCTTCTCTACTGGTGCCACCACCATGGTCATGAGACCTTCACTGGTGCCACCACCATGGTCCTTCAACCTTCTCCACTGGTGCCACCACCATGGTCCTTGAACCTCCCCTGGTGCCACCACCATGGTCCTTCAACCTTCTCCACTGGTGCCACCACCATGGTCCTTCAACCTCCCCTGGTGCCACCACCATGGTCATGAGACCTCCCCTGGTGCCACCACCATGGTCCTGGGACCTTCTCCACTGGTAACACCCACCATGGTCCTGCAATGTCCTTCAACCTACCATGGTCCTTCCACCTTCTCCACTGGTGCCACCACCATGGTCCTTGAACCTCCACTGGTGCCACCACCATGGTCATGAGACCTTCACTGGTGCCACCACCATGGTCCTTGAACCTCCACTGGTGCCACCACCATGGTCATGAGACCTTCACTGGTGCCACCACCATGGTCCTTGAATCTCCCCTGGTGCCACCACCATGGTCATGAGACCTCCACTGGTGCCACCACCATGATCCTTGAGCCTTCTCCACTGGTACCACCACCATGGTCCTGGGACCTTCTCCACTGGTGCCACCACCATGGTCCTTCAACTATCTCTACTGGTGCCACCACCATGGTCCTTCAGCCTTCTCTACTGGTGCCACCACCATGGTCGTGAGACCTTCTCCCCTGGTGCCACCTCCTCCCCTGATGTCCCCACGCCCACGTCCTCACCTGAGCAGAGCCGGATGTGATCCTTGGTGACGGTGACGGTGGCCGCGTGCGTGACCTGGCAGGTGAAGGTCTTCCCTTCCAACCAATCGGCGTGGCTGACGTTGGTCCTGCTGCTGGCCGAGAAGGTGGTGGCCCCGTCCTCCCGCCGAGGTGACGTCTGGGTGGCCGTCAGAAGACCCGCCACCCCGTCCACCAACCATTCCACCTCCACGGTGGCCGGGGAGAAGCCGGAGATGAGACAGAGAAGCTCCACCGACTCTTCGCTCATGGTGGGTCTGCAGGAGGCGGAGGAGAGGACCTGGACCACCGGAGGAACCAGCGCGGCAGGACCTTGACACACTGTGGGGTGGGGAGGATGAAGAAGTTATGGGGTCAGGAGAAGACCTTCTATGGTCCAAGCAGGCTTGGAGGAGGTCCCGCCCCACGGCAGAAGTTCTGGAGATGGTGAAGGACCTTCTATGGTCCAAGGGGGCTTGAGGCCATCTCAAGACCGTTGAGATCATGGGGTCAGGGGAGGTCCAAGGGGGCTTGGAGGAGGTCCTGCCCCACGGCAGAAGTTCTGGAGATGATGGAGGTGACCTCGGGCCACCAGGAGGTCTTGAGGACCTCCCACTCCATATCCAGAGCTATGGGGCCAGGAGAGGACCTTGGACGAGTTATGGGGCCAGGAGGTGACCTCGGGCCACCAGGGGGTCTTGGGGACCTCCCACCCCACTGCAGGAGTTATGGGGCCAGGAGGTGACCTCGGGCCACCAGGAGGTCTTGAGGACCTCCCACCCCATATCCAGATCTATGGGGCCAGGAGAGGACCTTGGACGAGTTATGGGGCCGGGAGGTGACCTCGGGCCACCAGGGGGTCTTGGGGACCTCCCACCCCACTGCAGGAGTTATGGGGCCAGGAGGTGACCTCGGGCCACCAGGAGGTCTTGAGGACCTCCCACCCCATATCCAGAGCTATGGGGCCAGGAGAGGACCTTGGACGAGTTATGGGGCCAGGAGAAGACCTCGGGCCACCAGGGGGTCTTGGGGACCTCCCACCCCACTGCAGGAGTTATGGGGCCAGGAGGTGACCTCGGGCCACCAGGAGGTCTTGAGGACCTCCCACCCCATATCCAGAGCTATGGGGCCAGGAGAGGACCTTGGACGAGTTATGGGGCCAGGAGAAGACCTCGGGCCACCAGGGGGTCTTGGGGACCTCCCACCCCACTGCAGGAGTTATGGGGCCAGGAGGTGACCTCGGGCCACCAGGAGGTCTTGAGGACCTCCCACCCCATATCCAGAGCTATGGGGCCAGGAGAGGACCTTGGACGAGTTATGGGGCCAGGAGAAGACCTTGGGCCACCAGGAGGTCTTGAGGACCTCCCACCCCATATCCAGAGCTATGGGGCCAGGAGAGGACCTTGGACGAGTTATGGGGCCAGGAGAAGACCTTGGACGAATTATGGGGCCGGGAGGTGACCTCGGGCCACCAGGAGGTCTTGAGGACCTCCCACCCCATATCCAGAGCTATGGGGCCAGGAGAAGACCTCGGGCCACCAGGGGGTCTTGAGGACCTCCAACCCCACTGCAGGAGTTATGGGGCCAGGAGAGGACCTTGGACGAGTTATGGGGCCAGGAGGTGACCTCGGGCTACCAGGGGGTCTTGGGGACCTCCCACCCCATATCCAGAGCTATGGGGCCAGGAGAGGACCTTGGACGAGTTATGGGGCCGGGAGGTGACCTCGGGCCACCAGGAGGTCTTGAGGACCTCCCACCCCATATCCAGAGCTATGGGGCCAGGAGAGGACCTTGGACGAGTTATGGGGCCGGGAGGTGACCTCGGGCCACCAGGGGGTCTTGGGGACCTCCCACCCCATATCCAGATCTATGGGGCCAGGAGGTGACCTCGGGCCACCAGGAGGTCTTGAGGACCTCCCACCCCATATCCAGAGCTATGGGGCCAGGAGAGGACCTTGGACGAGTTATGGGGCCGGGAGGTGACCTCGGGCCACCAGGAGGTCTTGAGGACCTCCCACCCCATATCCAGAGCTATGGGGCCAGGAGAGGACCTTGGACGAGTTATGGGGCCAGGAGGTGACCTCGGGCTACCAGGGGGTCTTGGGGACCTTCCACCCCATATCCAGATCTATGGGGCCAGGAGAAGACCTCGGGCCACCAGGAGGTCTTGAGGACCTCCCACCCCATATCCAGAGCTATGGGGCCAGGAGAGGACCTTGGACGAGTTATGGGGCCAGGAGGTGACCTCGGGCCACCAGGGGGTCTTGAGGACCTCCCACCCCATATCCAGAGCTATGGGGCCAGGAGAGGACCTTGGACGAGTTATGGGGCCAGGAGAAGACCTTGGGCCACCAGGAGGTCTTGAGGACCTCCCACCCCATATCCAGAGCTATGGGGCCAGGAGAGGACCTTGGACGAGTTATGGGGCCAGGAGAAGACCTTGGACGAATTATGGGGCCGGGAGGTGACCTCGGGCCACCAGGAGGTCTTGAGGACCTCCCACCCCATATCCAGAGCTATGGGGCCAGGAGAAGACCTCGGGCCACCAGGGGGTCTTGAGGACCTCCAACCCCACTGCAGGAGTTATGGGGCCAGGAGAGGACCTTGGACGAGTTATGGGGCCAGGAGGTGACCTCGGGCTACCAGGGGGTCTTGGGGACCTCCCACCCCATATCCAGAGCTATGGGGCCAGGAGAGGACCTTGGACGAGTTATGGGGCCGGGAGGTGACCTCGGGCCACCAGGAGGTCTTGAGGACCTCCCACCCCATATCCAGAGCTATGGGGCCAGGAGAGGACCTTGGACGAGTTATGGGGCCGGGAGGTGACCTCGGGCCACCAGGGGGTCTTGGGGACCTCCCACCCCATATCCAGATCTATGGGGCCAGGAGGTGACCTCGGGCCACCAGGAGGTCTTGAGGACCTCCCACCCCATATCCAGAGCTATGGGGCCAGGAGAGGACCTTGGACGAGTTATGGGGCCAGGAGGTGACCTCGGGCCACCAGGAGGTCTTGAGGACCTCCCACCCCATATCCAGAGCTATGGGGCCAGGAGAGGACCTTGGACGAGTTATGGGGCCAGGAGGTGACCTCGGGCTACCAGGGGGTCTTGGGGACCTTCCACCCCATATCCAGATCTATGGGGCCAGGAGAAGACCTCGGGCCACCAGGAGGTCTTGAGGACCTCCCACCCCATATCCAGAGCTATGGGGCCAGGAGAGGACCTTGGACGAGTTATGGGGCCAGGAGGTGACCTCGGGCCACCAGGGGGTCTTGGGGACCTCCCACCCCCCCCAACCCCCCCCCAACTTTGTCCCCTCTGACCTTTGACCTCCTGGGTGACGACGGTGCCGGTGGGGCGGTGGCTGACGCTGCAGACGTAGGTGTCGCCGTGGGTCCCGTGGGGCAGGAGGAGTCGGCTGACGAGGCGGTGGGGGGTGGCCGGGAAGGTGGTGACGTCATGGCCCCCGGTGACATCACGGCCCCAGGTGACGGTGACATCGGAGGGGGGGTGGTGGCCGCTCACCAGACAGGCCACGGCCACGGGGTCGGCGGCCGCCCCACAGCACGGGGCCAGGGGGAGGAGGGTGGGGGGGGAGGAGGAGGAGGCATCTGTGGGGCAGGGAGATGGGGGTCAGGCCAGCCCCACACGACGGCCAGGTGTGGGGCGGGAGGGTGCCCTGCCCCATAGGAATGGGGCGATGGGGGGCTGGGGGGGGGAGGAACAAGCTCCTGCCCCATAGGAGGGAGGGGTGAGACGCCAAACCACCAGCCCCACGGCAGGCTCCAGCCCCACAGATATCCCTGACCCACAGATAACCCTGACCCACAGATATCCCCAGCCCCACAGATATCCCCAGCCCCAAGGCTCTCCCTGACCCACAGATATCCCCAGCCCCACGGTGGGCTCCAGCCCCACAGATATCCCCGACCCACAGATATCCCCAGCCCCACGGCTCTCCCTGACCCACAGATATGCCTGACCCACAGATATCCCCGAGCCCCACGGCTCTCCCTGACCCACAGATATCCCCGACCCACAGTTTTCCCCAGCCCCACAGCTCTCCCTGACCCACAGCTATGCCTGACCCACAGCTTTCCCCAGCCCCACGACTGGTTCTGACCCACAGATATCCCTGACCCACAGATATCCTCAGCCCCACGGTGGTCCCCAGTCCCACAGATATGCCTGACCCACAGATATCCCAGCCCCACAGATATCCCTGACCCACAGCTTTCCCCAGCCCCACAGCTATCCCTGACCCCATGGCTATCCCTGCCCCACAGTTAACTGTGCCCCATAGCTCTCCTGGCCCCACAGCTCTCCTGACCCATAGCTGTCCCCAACCCACAGCTAACCCAGCCCCACAGCTGTGATCCACAGCTATCCCTGCCCCACAGCTACCCCTGCCCTATAGCTCTCCCTGCCCCACAGCTAACCACGACCCACAGCTCTCCTGCCCCATAGCTGTCCCCAACCCACACCTATCCCAGCCCCACAGCTCTCCTGCCCCACAGCTCTCCCTGCCCCACAGCTCTCCTGCCCCATAGCTGTCCCCAACCCACAGCTATCCCAGCCCCACAGCTGTGACCCACAGCTATCCCTGCCCCACAGCTACCCCTGCCCTATAGCTCTCCCTGCCCCACAGCTAACCGTGACCCACAGCTATCCCCGACCCACAGCTATCCCTGCCCCACAGCTGTGACCCACAGCTCTCCCCGACCCACGGCTCTCCTGCCCCACAGCTCTCCCTGCCCCACAGCTCTCCTGACCCATAGCTGTCCCCAACCCACAGCTATCCCAGCCCCACAGCCGTGACCCACAGCTATCCCTGACCCACAGCTACCCCTGCCCTGTAGCTCTCCCTGCCCCACAGCTAACCGTGACCCACAGCTCTCTCTGCCCCACAGCTAACCATGACCCACAGCTCTCCCTGCCCCACAGCTAACCATGACCCACAGCTCTCCCAGCCCCACAGCTGTGACCCACAGCTACCCCTGCCCCACAGCTCTCCTGCCCCATAGCTGTCCGCAACCCACAGCTATCCCAGCCCCACAGCTATCCCTGACCCACGGCTCTCCCTGCCCCACAGCTGTGATCCACAGCTCTCCCTGCCCCACAGCTAACCACGACCCACAGCTCTCCTGCCCCATAGCTGTCCCCAACCCACACCTATCCCAGCCCCACAGCTCTCCTGCCCCACAGCTCTCCTGCCCCATAGCTGTCCCCAACCCACAGCTATCCCAGCCCCACAGCTGTGACCCACAGCTATCCCTGCCCCACAGCTACCCCTGCCCTATAGCTCTCCCTGCCCCACAGCTAACCGTGACCCACAGCTATCCCCGACCCACGGCTCTCCTGCCCCACAGCTCTCCCTGCCCCACAGCTCTCCCAGCCCCACAGCTGTGACCCACAGCTCTCCCTGCCCCACAGCTCTCCTGCCCCATAGCTGTCCCCAACCCACAGCTATCCCAGCCCCACAGCTATCCCCGACCCACGGCTCTCCCTGCCCCACAGCTCTCCTGCCCCATAGCTGTCCCCAACCCACAGCTATCCCTGCCCCACAGCTATCCCCGACCCACGGCTCTCCCTGCCCCACAGATAACCGTGACCCACAGCTCTCCCTGCCCCACAGCTCTCCCAGCCCCACAGCTCTCCCCTCCTGCCCCATAGCTGTCCCCAACCCACAGCTATCCCAGCCCCACAGCTATCCCCGACCCACGGCTCTCCCTGCCCCACAGCTCTCCTGCCCCATAGCTGTCCCCAACCCACAGCTATCCCAGCCCCACAGCTATCCCCGACCCACGGCTCTCCCTGCCCCACAGCTCTCCCAGCCCCACAGCTATCCCCCACCCACAGCTCTCCTGCCCCATAGCTGTCCCCAACCCACAGCTATCCCAGCCCCACAGCTGTGACCCACAGCTATCCCTGACCCACAGATCGCCTGCCCCACACCGCTCCCTGCCCCACAGCTATCCCCGACCCATGGCTCTCCCTGCCCCACAGCTGTGACCCACAGCTCTCCCTGCCCCACAGCTCTCCCTGACCCACAGCTATCCCAGCCCCACATCTCTCCCTGACCCATAGCTGTCCCCAACCCACAGCTCTCCTGCCCCACAGCTATCCCTGCCCCACAGCTGTGACCCACAGCTAACCACGACCCACAGCTCTCCCTGCCCCACAGCTCTCCCTGCCCCACAGCTAACCACGACCCACAGCTCTCCTGCCCCACAGCTCCTCCACCCCATTCCTGGAGCCCCACTGGAGATTTGGGCTCAATTCTGGCCATTTTGGGGCTGGAGCTGAGGCCTCGGGGCCCCCACCAGAATTTTGGGGCCGTACCGGAGATTTTTGGGTCCGTCCTGGAATTTTTGGGTCCAAACACGTGATTTTTTGGTCCATCCCGGAGCCTTTCGAGCCGTGCTGGAATTTTTGGGGGGGCAATTCCGGAGGTTTGGGGGCAATTCCGGAGCCCCTCAATCCACAACGGAGGTTTTGGGTCCGGAATGATGATTTTTGGGTCAAAAATGGAGGTTTTGGGGTCCATTCTGGAGTTCTGGGTCCATAATGAAGTTTTTTGGGATCCACAATGGAGATTTTGGGGTCAAAAAATGGAGATTTTGGGGTCCTCGATGGAATTCTGGATCCGTCACGGAGATTTTTGGGGTCAAAAATGGAGATTTTGGGATCCATTCTGGAATTCCAGGTCCATAATGAAGGTTTTTGGGATCCACAATGGAGATTTTGGGGTAAAAAATGGAGATTTTGGGGGTCCATAATGAGGAATTTTGGGTCAAAAATGGAGATTTTGGGGTCCAGTCTGGAATTCTGGGTCCATGATGACGATTTTGGGGTCAAAAATGGAGATTTTGGGGTCCGTCCTGGAATCTTGGATCCACAATGGAGATTTTGGGGTCAAAAATGGAGATTTTTGGGTCTGCGCTGGAGTTCTGGATCCATAATGGAGATTTTTGGGTCCATAACGGAGATTTTTGGGGTCCATAACGAAGATTCCGGAGCTCAAAAATGAAGATCTGAGCCCACAATGGCGATTTTTGGGTCCACGATGAGGATTTTTGGGTGGAAAAACGAAGATTTTGGGGGATCCAGGTGACGTTCTGGGTCCAGAGTGGAGGTTTTTGGTGCTGCGCTGACGCTCTTGGCTCATCACGAAGATTTTTTTGGGGTCAAACCCAGAGATTTGGTGGGGGGGGGGGTTGTGCTGGAATTCTGCGCCCGCCCCGGAGGTTTTGGGATCCGCAAGGAGGAGTTTTGGGCCCAAAAATGACGGTTTCGGAGGGTCCATAATGAGCATTTTCGGGGCTGGAGTTCTGGGTCCTTCAGGAAGATTTTGGGCTCCGCAACGAGGATTTTTGGGGGGGGGGGGGGGGGGGGGGGGGAAGAAAAGAAAAACGACGATTTTTGGGGCTCCGTCATGAAGAGCTTCTGGTGAAGTTCTGGGGTGGGAATGAAGGGTTTTGGGTGGGGAACGATGACTTTTGGGTGTGGAACGGGGGGTTTTTGGGTTTTTTTTTGGCCACTCGGCCCCATCCTGGGCCCAAGGAAAAAACTAAAGCAAAAAAAAAAAAAGGTGAAACCCCAAAATAACGATTAATTAACCAAAAACTCCCTCGTCGGGGGCCACCCACCCCCGGGTGGAAAAAGGGCGGCCGGGCGTCACCTCCCCCGCCCTGTCCCCGATTTGGGTGAATTTCTGCCGAAAACGGTCACGGCGGGGGGGCGGGGGCGGGGCAGGCCCCGAAATCGCCGTTTCTGGTCCCGTTTCGGAGCTGGGGCGGCCCCTCCCCCCCCCCCCAGCTTCGTTAGGGGGGAGGGCGATTAACCACCGATTGGATCAATAAGCAATAGGAGCGATAATCAATAGGAGCCGGAATTGGTAGGATCAATAATCAACGGGATTGACAGCCAATCGGATCGAGAACCAATAGGAGCGATAATCAATAGGGCCAATAATCAATAGGATCAATAAGTAACGGGTCCGATAGCCAATAAGATGAATAGGGTCAATAATTAACAGGATCGATAACCAATAGGGTCAATAATTCAATAGGATCAATAATTAACAGGATCAATAACCAATAGGGTCAATAATCAATAGGATCAATAACCAATAGGATCAATAATCAATAGGATCAATAATTAACAGGTCCGATAACCAATAGGATCAATAATTAATAGAGTCGGTAATTAACAGGACCAATAACCAATAGGATCAATAATTAACAGGACCGATAACCAATAGAATTGATAATCAATAGGGTCAATAATCGATAGGATCAATAACTAACAGGACCCATAACCAATAGAATTGATAATCAATAGGCTCAATAATCAATAGGATCAATAATTAACAGGACCCATAACCAATAGAATTGATAATCAATAGGGTCAATAATCAATAGAGTCAATAATTAACAGGACCCATAACCAATAGAATTGATAATCAATAGGGTCAATAATCGATAGGATCAATAACTAACAGGACCCATAACCAATAGAACTGATAATCAATAGGGTCAATAATCAATAGAGTCAATAATTAACAGGACCCATAACCTATAGGATCAATAATCAATACGGTCAATAATTACCAGGACCGATAACCAATAGAACTGATAATCAATAGGGTCAATAATCAATAGGATCAATAATTAACAGGACCCATAACCTATAGGATCAATAATCAATAGGATCAATGATTAACAGGACCGATAACCAATAGGATCAATAATCAATACGGTCAATAATTACCAGGACCGATAACCAATAGAACTGATAATCACTAGGGTCAATAATCAATAGGATCAATAATTAACAGGACCCATAACCAATAGGATCAATAACCGATAGGATCGATAACCGGTAGGACTGATAATCGATAGGGTCGATACCCAACGGGGTCATTAACCAATAGGATCAATAACTGATAGGGCGAAAAACCGATAGGGTTGATCACCAATAGGATCGATAACCGATAGGATCGATAATCGATAGGATCAATAAACGATAGGATCAATAAATGATAGGACTGATAATCGATAGGGGCAGAAACCAATAGGGTCAATAACCAATAGGATCAATAACTGATAGGACTGATAATCGATAGGGTCAATAACCGATAGGATCGATAACTGATAGGATCAATAATCGATAGGATCGATAACCAATAGGATCGATAATCGATAGGATCAATAACCGATAGGATCGATAACTGATAGGATTGATAACCAATAAGATCAATAACCAGTAGGATCAATAACCGATAGGATCGATAACCAATAGGATCAATAACCAATAGGATCAATAACCGATAGGATCGATAACCAATAGGATCAATAACCGATAGGATCAATAACCGATCGGATCGATAACTGATAGGATCGATAACCAATAGGATCAATAACCGATAGGATCAATAACCGATAGGATCGATAACCGATAGGATCGATAACTGATAGGATCGATAACCAATAAGATCAATAACCAGTAGGATCAATAACCGATAGGATCGATAACCGATAGGATCAATAACCAATAGGATCAATAACCGATAGGATCAATAACCGATAGGATCGATAACCAATAGGATCAATAACCGATAGGATCAATAACCGATCGGATCGATAACCGATAGGATCGATAACTGATAGGATCGATAACCAATAGGATCAATAACCGATAGGATCAATAACCGATAGGATCGATAACCAATAGGATCAATAACCGATAGGATCGATAACTGATAAGGTCAGAAACCAATAGGATCAATAACCAATAGCCAATAGGGTCTACAACCCAATAGGATCCATAGCCAATAGGATCAATAGCCAATAACCAATAGCCAATAGGATCAATAACCAATAGCCAATAGGAGCAATAGCCAATAGGATCAATATCCTGCCAGGGCTTTATACTTCTGTGGCTCTAATGTGCCAGGCCAGCGGTGTGGCCACCATCTCCATCCCCTGGGCCACCTCCTCGGGCCACCATCTCCATCCCCTGGGCCACCTCCTTGGCCACCATCTCCGTCCCCTGGGCCACTTCCTCCCTCCCCTGGGCTACCTCCTCGGGCCACCATCTCCATCCCCTGGGCCACCTCCTCCCTCCCCTGGGCCACCTCCTCGGGCCACCATCTCCGTCCCTGGGCCACCTACTCCTTCCCCTGGGCCACCTCCTCCTTTCCCTGGGCCACCATCTCCATCCCCTGGGCCACCTCCTCCCTCCCCTGGGCCACCTCCTCGACCACCATCTCAATCCCCTTGGCCACCTCCTCCCTCCCCTGGGCCACCTCCTCGGGCCACCATCTCCGTCCCCTGGGCCACCTCCTCCCTCCCCTGGGCCACCTCCTTGGCCACCATCTCCGTCCCCTGGGCCACCTCCTTGGGCCACCATCTCCATCCCCTGGGCCACCTCCTCCCTCCCCTGGGCCACCTCCTCAGGCCACCATCTCCGTCCCTGGGCCACCTCCTCCCTCCCCTGGGCCACCTCCTCGGGCCACCATCTCCGTCCCTGGGCCACCTACTCCTTCCCCTGGGCCACCATCTCCATCCCCTGGGCCACCTCCTCCCTCTCCTGGGCCACCTCCTTGGGCCACCATCTCCGTCCCCTGGGCCACCTCCTCCCTCCCCTGGGCTACCTCCTTGGGCCACCATCTCCATCCCCTGGGCCACCTCCTCCCTCCCCTGGGCCACCTCCTCAGGCCACCATCTCCGTCCCTGGGCCACCTCCTCCTTCCCCTGGGCCACCATCTCCATCCCCTGGGCCACCTCCTCCCTCCCCTGGGCCACCTCCTCGGCCACCATCTCCGTCCCCTGGGCCACCTCCTCGGGCCACGATCTCCGTCCCTGGGCCACCTCCTCCCTCCCCTGGGCCACCTCCTCGGTCACCATCTCCATCCCCTGGGCCACCATCTCCGTCCCTTGGCCACCATCTCCGTCCCCTGGGCCACCTCCTCCCTCCCCTGGGCCACCTCCTTGGGCCTCCATCTCCATCCCCTGGGCCACCTCCTCCCCCCCCTGGGCCACCTCCTTGGCCACCATCTCCGTCCCCTGGCCACCTCCTCCCCCCCCTGGGCCACCTCCTTGGCCACCATCTCCGTCCCCTGGCCACCTCCTCCCTCCCCTGGGCTACCTCCTTGGCCACCATCTCCTTCCCCTGGGCCACCTCCTCGACCACCATCTCTGTCCCCTGGGCCACCTCCTCCTTCCCCTGGGCCACCATCTCCATCCCCTGGGCCACCTCCTCGGGCCACCTCCTCCATCCCCTGGGCCACCATCTCCCTCCCCTTGGCCACCATCTCCGTCCCCTGGGCCATCCGACCCCAGCTGGGACCATCCCAGTCCCCCCAGTCCCAGCCGGGAGTCCAAACTGGGATCCCAACTGGGATCGGAAGGATCCAAACTGGGATCTCAACTGGGATCGGGACCGGGGGGCTTGGGATCAGGAACGCCACGCTGGGCTCCGACAGTAGCCAGAAAGCCCAGCTCAGAGCCATGCTAGCCATGCTCGGAGCCCTGCTAGCCACACTGGGCTGCAATATTAGCCTCCAAAACCCAGCTCAGAGCAATGCTAGCCCATCTCGGAGCTGTGCTAGCCAGACTGGCCTCTGATATTAGCCCCCAAAGCCCAGCTCAGAGCCATGCTAGCCATACTCAGAGCTGTGCTAGCCAAGCTCAGCTCCAACACTAGCCCCCAAAGCCCAGCTCGGAGCCATGCTAGCCATGCTCAGAGCCATGGTAGCCACGCTGGGCTGCAATATTAGTCAGAAAGCCCAGCTCAGAGCCATGCTAGCCATACTCAGAGCTGTGCTAGCCAAGCTCAGCTCCAACACTAGCCCCCAAAGCCCAGCTCGGAGCCATGCTAGCCATGCTCAGAGCCATGCTAGCCACGCTGGGCTGCAATATTAGTCAGAAAGCCCAGCTCAGAGCCGAGCTAGCCATGCTCGGAGCTGTACTAGCCACACAGGGCTCTGATATTAGTCAGAAAGCCCAGCTCGGAGCCATGCTAGCCATGCTCAGAGCTCTGCTAGCCACACTGGGCTCCAGCACTAGCCACCAAAGCCCAGCTCAGAGCAATGCTAGCCATTCTAAGAGCCATGCTAGCCAAGCTCAGCTTCGATAGTAACCACCAAAGCCCAGCTTGGAGCCATGCTAGCCAAGCTCGGAACTGTGCTAGCCATGCTAGCCAAGTTCAGAACTGTGCTAGCCATGCTGGGCTCCAATATTAGCCAGAAAGCCCAGCTCAGAGCCGAGCTAGCCATGCCCAGCACTGATACTAGCCACCCTTGGCTCCGATATTAGCCAGCAAAGCCCAGCTCAGAGCAGTGCTAGCCATGCTCAGAGCTGTGCTAGCCACGCTGGCCTCCATTATGAGCCAGATAGCCCAGCTCAGAGCCATGCTAGCCATGCTCAGAGCCATGCTAGCCATCCTGCGCTGCAATATTAGTCAGAAAGCCCAGTCACCGCTGTGCTAGCCCAGCTCGGAGCTGTACTAGCCACACAAGGCTCCGATATTAGTCAGAAAGCCCAGCTCAGAGCCGAGCTAGCCATGCTGGGCTCTGATACTAGCCACCAAAGCCCAGCTCAGAACCATGCTAGCCATGCTCAGAGCTCTGCTAGCCACGCTGGGCTCCAGCACTAGCCACCAAAGCCCAGCTCAGAGCAATGCTAGCCATTCTAAGAGCCATGCTAGCCAAGCTCAGCTTCGATAGTAGCCACCAAAGCCCAGCTTGGAGCCATGCTAGCCAAGCTCGGAACTGCGCTAGCCATGCTAGCCAAGTTCAGAACTGTGCTAGCCATGCTGGAGTCCAATATTAGCCAGAAAGCCCAGCTCAGAGCCATGCTAGCCATGCTCAGAGCCGTGCTAGCCACACTGGCCTCCATTATGAGCCAGATAGCCCAGCTCAGAGCCATGCTAGCCGTGCTCGGAGCCCTGCTAGCCACACTGGGCTGCAATATTAGTCAGAAAGCCCAGTCACCGCTGTGCTAGCCCAGCTCGGAGCTGTACTAGCCACACAGGGCTCCGATATTAGCCAGAAAGCCCAGCTCAGAACTGAGCTAGCCATGCTTGGAGCTCTGCTAGCCACACTGGGCTCTGACAGTAGCCAGAAAGCCCAGCTCGGAGCTATACTAGCCATGCTCGGAGCTGTGCTAGCCACGCTGGGGTCCAATATTAGCCAGCAAAGCCCAGCTCAGAGCCATGGTAGCCATGCCCAGCACTGATACTAGCCCCCAAAGCCCAGCTCAAAGCCATGCTAGCCATACTCAGAGCTGTGCTAGCCAAGCTCAGCTCCAACACTAGCCCCCAAAGCCCAGCTCGGAGCCATGCTAGCCATGCTCAGAGCCATGCTAGCCACGCTGGGCTGCAATATTAGTCAGAAAGCCCAGCTCAGTGTTGTGCTAGCCCAGCTCGGAGCTGTACTAGCCACACTGGCCTCCGATATTAGTCAGAAAGCTGAGCTCAGAGCAATGCTAGCCATGCTTAGAGCTGTGCTAGCCACTCTGGGCTCCAATATTAGCCACCAAAGCCCAGCTCAGAGCCATGCTAGCCATGCTCAGAGCCATGCTAGCCACGCTGGGCTCTGACATGAGCCAGAAAGCCCAGCTCAGAGCCATGCTAGCCATGCTGGGAGCTGTGCTAGCCAAGCTTGGCTTCAATACTAGCCCCAAAGCCCAGCTTGGAGCCGTGCTAGCCAAGATCAGCTCTGAGGTGGTCCCAGAAAGCCCAGTTGCCAGTTGGGCAAGTGATTTCATCTTAAGGTCTTCTAGGAAAGCCCAGCGTTGAGTTTTGGTAGCCAAGCTCAGCATTAAGCTCTTCTAAGGAAGCCCATCATTGGGTTTTGGTAGCCAAGCGCAGGTTTAAGCTCTTCTAAGGCAGCCAAGCGTTGAATTTTGGTAGCCAAACTCAGCTTTAACTCTTCTAAGCTAGCCCAGTGTTGAGTTTTGGTAGCCAAGCTCAGGTCTAAGCTCTTCTAAGCTAGCCCAGTGTTGAGTTTTGGTAGCCAAGCTCAGCATTAAGCTCTTCCAGGAAAGCCCAGCATTGAGTTTTGGTAGCCAAGCTCAGCATTAAGCTCTTCTAAGGAAGCCCAGCACCGATTTTTGGTAGCCAAGCTCAGATTTAAGCTCTTCTAAGGCAGCCAAGCGTTGAGTTTTGCTAGCCACGCTTGGCTTCACAGCTGTCTAGGAAAGCCCAGTGTTGAGTTTTGGTAGCCAAGCTCAGCGTTAAGCTCTTCTAAGCTAGCCCAGCCTTGAGTTTTGGTAGCCGAGCTCAAGTTTAAGCTCTTCTAATGAAGCCCATCATTGAGTTTTGGTAGCCAAGCTCAGCTTTAAGCTCTTCTGAGGCAGCCAAGCGTTGAGTTTTGGTAGCCAAGCTCAGCTTTAACTCTTCTAAGCTCGCCCAGTGTTGAGTTTTGGTAGCCAAGCTCAGCATTAAGCTTTTCCAGGAAAGCCCAGCATTGAGTTTTGGTAGCCACGCTCACCATTAAGCTCTTCAAGGAAGCCCACCGTTGGGTTTTGGTAGCCAAGCTCAGATTTAAGCTCTTCTAAGGCAGCCAAGCGTTGGGTATTGGTAGCCAAGCTCAGTTTTAAGCTCTTCTGAGGCAGCCAAGCGTTGAGTTTTGGTAGCCACGCTTGACTTCACAGCTGTCTAGGAAAGCCCAGCGTTGAGTTTTGGTAGCCAAGCTCAGCATTAAGCTCTTCCAGGAAAGCCCAGCATTGAGTTTTGGTAGCCAAGCTCAGCATTAAGCTCTTCTAAGCTAGCCCAGTGTGGAGCTTTGGTAGCCAAGCTCAGAATAAAGCTCTTCTAAGGAAGCCCATCATTGGGTTTTGGTAGCCAAGCTCAGGTTTAAGCTCTTCTAAGCTAGCCCAGTCTTGAGTTTTGATAGCCGAGCTCAAGTTTAAGCTCTTCTAAGGCAGCCAAGCGTTGAGTTTTGGTAGCCAAGCTCAGCATTAAGCTCTTCCAGGAAAGCCCACCGTTGGGTTTTGGTAGCCAAGCTCAGGTTTAAGCTCTTCTAAGCTAGTCCAGTGTTGACTTTTGGTAGCCAAGCTCATCTTTAAGCTCTTCTGAGGCAGCCAAGCGTTGAGTTTTGCTAGCCACGCTTGGCTTCACACCTGTCTGGGAAAGCCCAGTGTTGAGTTTTGGTAGCCAAGCTCAGCGTTACGCTCTTCTAAGCTAGCCCAGTGTGGAGTTTTGGTAGCCAAGCTCAGAATAAAGCTCTTCTAAGGAAGCCCAGCATTGGGTTTTGGTAGCCAAGCTCAGGTTTAAGCTCTTCTAAGCTAGCCCAGTCTTGAGTTTTGATAGCCGAGCTCCAGTTTAAGCTCTTCTAAGGCAGCCAAGCGTTGAGTTTTGGTAGCCAAGCTCAGCATTAAGCTCTTCCAGGAAAGCCCAGCATTGAGTTTTGGTAGCCACACTCACCATTAAGCTCTTCTAAGGAAGCCCACCGTTGGGTTTTGGTAGCCAAGCTCAGGTTTAAGCTCTTCTAAGCTAGTCCAGTGTTGACTTTTGGTAGCCAAGCTCATCTTTAAGCTCTTCTGAGGCAGCCAAGCGTTGAGTTTTGCTAGCCACGCTTGGCTTCACACCTGTCTGGGAAAGCCCAGTGTTGAGTTTTGGTAGCCAAGCTCAGCGTTACGCTCTTCTAAGCTAGCCCAGTGTGGAGTTTTGGTAGCCAAGCTCAGAATAAAGCTCTTCTAAGGAAGCCCAGCATTGGGTTTTGGTAGCCAAGCTCAGGTTTAAGCTCTTCTAAGCTAGCCCAGCATTGAGATTTGGTAGCCGCACTCACCGTTAAGCTCTTCTAAGCTAGCCCACCGTCGAGGGTTGGTAGCCAAGCTCATCTTCACACCTGTCTAAGCAAGCCCAGCTTGGACCCCCAGTAGCCCCCTCCCCTCCAAGCCACCCTGGGGACCCCAAAGCATCATTGTGTCCCCCCCCACCACCCCCCAAAAAAAAGACCCCCCCAAAAAGCCCAGGTGGCCCCCAAGATAGCCCAGGTGGCCCCCAAAAGCCGATGGTGGCCCCCCAAAAGCCGATGGTGGCCCCAAGCCCCCCGTTGCCGAGCCGACTCACCGGCCGCGCTGCCGCCGAAAGCGGGGTGTGGTGGTGGGTGGGTGGGGGGGGGGGGTGGTGACATGGGTGGGGGGGGGGTGACA
This sequence comes from Fratercula arctica, assembly GCA_947846985.1. Taxonomy (NCBI): domain Eukaryota; kingdom Metazoa; phylum Chordata; class Aves; order Charadriiformes; family Alcidae; genus Fratercula; species Fratercula arctica. The sequence goes on along the minus strand of CANTUZ010000014.1, from coordinate 9,583,870 downwards.
TGGGGGGGGGGGGGGGGATCCCCAGCCAAATATGGGCGCGCGCGACGCCGTGATGTCATCAGGGGGGGGGGGGGGGGGGCGGTTTTGGGGTGAGAAACCCGTCGAGGAGGAACTTTCTCGCGGGGTTGAACTTCCCCTTCTGGAGGTGACACTTTTTGGGGGGGGGGGGGGGGGGTTTCACATCGTCTTTTTTCGGGTCAAACCGCTTCCTCCCCCCCTTCCCCCCCCCCCCCCCCCTCCTTGGGCTCGGGGGAACGAGGACAACCTGGGGCCACCAGGTGGCCGAGGCGGTGGCCGGGTGGTGGGCAAGCGAGCCCGAAAACACGACGCTGCTTCTTCTTCCTCTTCTTCTTCCTCTTCTTCTGCTTCTTCTTCTGCTTCTCCTTCTCCTTCTTCTTCTTCTTCTTCTCCTTCTCCTTCTTCTTCTCCTTCTTCTCCTTCTCCTTCTTCTCCTTCTCCTTCTTCTCCTTCTCCTTCTTCTTCTTGTTCTTCTTCTCCTTCTTCTCCTTCTCCTTCTTCTTCTGCTTCTTCTTCCTCTTCTTCTTCTTCTTCTTCTGCTTCTTCTTCTTCTTCCTCTTCTTCTTCTTGTTCTTCTTCTTGTTCTTCTTCTTCTTCTTCTTGTTCTTCTTCTTCTCCTTCTTCTTCTTCTCCTTCTTCTTCTTCTTCTTCTCCTTCTTCTTCTTCTTCTTCTCCTTCTTCTTCTTCTTCTTCTCCTTCTTCTTCTTCTTCTCCTTCTTCTTCTTCTTCTTCTTCTGCTTCTTCTTCTTCTCCTTCTTCTTCTTCTTCTTCTTCTGCTTCTTCTTCTTCTGCTTCTTCTCCTTCTTCTTCTGCTTCTGCTTCTTCTTCTGCTTCTTCTCCTTCTCCTTCTTCTTCTTCTTCTGCTTCTTCTTCCTCTTCTTCTTCCTCTTCTTCTTCCTCTTCTTCTTCTGCTTCTTCTTCTCCTTCTCCTTCTTCTCCTTCTCCTTCTTCTCCTTCTCCTTCTTCTCCTTCTCCTTCTTCTCCTTCTTCTCCTTCTGCTTCTTCTGCTTCTTCTGCTTCTTCTCCTTCTTCTTCTTCTTCCTCTTCTTCTTCTGCTTCTTCTTCTCCTTCTCCTTCTTCTCCTTCTCCTTCTTCTCCTTCTCCTTCTTCTCCTTCTCCTTCTTCTCCTTCTCCTTCTTCTCCTTCTCCTTCTTCTCCTTCTCCTTCTTCTCCTTCTGCTTCTTCTGCTTCTTCTGCTTCTTCTCCTTCTTCTTCTTCTCCTTCTTCTCCTTCTGCTTCTTCTGCTTATTCTTCTTCTTCTTCTTCGTAGCCCAGGCCAGCGCCCCCGTGATCTACCCCTTGATCCCCTGCGAGTGCGACGACGCCCAGGTCAGCGTGGGCTGCTTGGCCAGTGACTTCTTCCCCCAACCGGCCACCGTCACCTGGATCTCCGGAGCCTCGGGGGACAAGGAGACCTTCCCCACCATCTACAGAAATGGCTACTACGCCCTCAGCTCCCAGTTCACCGTCCCCGTCGACCAACTGGAGGACAACAATTTCCGGTGCGAGGTGAACCACATCCCAACTGGGACCAAGACCAAGACCATCGCAGGTGACGGTAAGCGGCTCCTGGCATCACATGACCTCTTGGTGGCCACCTCCATGGGTTGGCCTTGCCCCCAGCCTTGCATGATGTCTTGGTGGCCACCTCCATGGGTTGGCCTTGCCCCCAGCCTTGCTCCTGGTCTTGTGTGACCTCTTGGTGGCCACCTCCATGGGTTGACCTTGCTCGCAGCATTGCACAACATCTTGGTGGCCACCTCGATGGGTTGGTCTTGCTCCAAGCCTTGCACGACATCTTGGTGGCCAGCTCGATGGGTTGGCCTTGCTCCCAGCCTTGGCCACCTCGATGGGTTGGCCTTGCCCTCAGCCTTGCATGATGTCTTGGTGGCCACCTAGATGGCTTGGTGTTGCCCCCAGCCTTGCATGATGTCTTGGTGGCCACCTCCATGGGTTGGCCTTGCCCCCAGCCTTGCTCCTGGCCTTGCGTGACCTCTTGGTGGCCACCTCCATGGGTTGGTCTTGCTCCCAGCCTTGCTCCAAGCCTTGCATGACATCTTGGTGGCCACCTCGATGGGTTGGCCTTGCCCCCAGCCTTGCTCCTGGCCTTGCGTGACCTCTTGGTGGTCACCTCCATGGGTTGACCTTGCCCCCAGCGTTGCATGACCTCTTGGTGGCCACCTCCATGGGTTGACCTTGCTCCTTGGTTGGCCTTCTGCTCCTTGAAGAACATCTTGGTCACCTCTTCTCCCTGATCTTCTGCAGATGTGTGCCCTGACACAGATCTGGTGGTAAAGCTCCTGAGTGACCCAAACAAGTACCACCCGCAGGGCCCGGTCCTGCTGATGTGCCTCATCGAAGGGAAGAGCTCTGGAGAAGCCCGCGTGGAATGGATGGTCAACCACGAGGTGGAAGACCTCCATCAGGACGACTACTCCTGCGATAAGTGCTCCGGTGACAAAGCCACCTTCATGAGCCAGGTCAACGTCAGCCGGCAGAGCTGGGACCACGGGGCTGAGTTCTCCTGCAAGGTGACCCACTCATCGCTGGAGAAGCCGAGTGTCTTCAACATCAGCACCTTCTGCGTAGGTGAGGTGGAGGAAGCACCTGGTTTTCCTGGAGGTCTTGGTGGGATGGAAGGCGGAGAAGGTCGGATGGAGGCGGAGGTGGCCGGCTGGTGGGCGGGTTGAGCCATGGAGATGGAGACGGGTGGTTGGTCGGATGGTGGGATGGACTGGGAGGAGGTTGCTTGGAGAACGTAGAGGTGGAGGGGTGGGAGGAAGGGTTGGCTGGTGGGCAGGTGGTGGAAGCATATGGAGATGGAAGGGTTGGTAGACCCACCAGATGGATGGATGGATGGTGGAAGCATATGGAGATGGAGGGGTTGGTGGACCCACCAGATGGATGGATGGAGGGCAGGTGGTGGAAGTATATGGAGATGGAGGGGTTGGTGGACCCACCAGATGGATGGACGGATGGATGGTGGAAGCATATGGAGATGGAGGGGTTGGTAGACCCACCAGATGGTTGAGATGGATGGATGGATGGATGGTGGAAGCATATGGAGATGGAGGGGTTGGTAGACCCACCAGATGGTTGAGACGGTTGAGATGGATGGATGATGGATGGACGGGTGGGTGCAGATCCAAACAGCCCCCACCTCCACCCACCCCGGAAGCCACCTGATGACACCGGAGCAGAAGGTGTCACGCCAGGACCGTGGGTGGGGAGGCGAAGGCGGCTTTTTTTTGGGGGGGGGGGGGGGGGGGGGGGAGAGTGCAAGAGGACGAGGGGTGGAAACTTCTCCTGACTAGCGTTTTGGTGGTGGGGGGCCACCAAAAGCTTCAGTTGTCCCTAATTTGGCGTCACCCCCCCCCACACACACACACATTCCGACCCCACCCCACCCCGTAGATTGCACACCCGGGGTGGCCATCACCCTCCTCCCCCCGTCCTTGGAGGACCTCTACCTCAGCCAGAACGGCAGCGTCACCTGCGTGGCCACCAACTTGAAAGAACCTCAAGAAGTCAAGTTCAACTGGAGCCGGGATCAAGGCAAAAACTTGGACGTGGTTTCGGGAAAGCCGGAAAAATTGGAAAACGGCTTCTACCGCCTCAGCAGCACCTTGAAGCTCTGCGCCGACGAGTGGAATTCCGGCGAGAAGTTCACCTGCACCCTCAAAACCCCCGAAGTGGAGGAATCCCTCACCAAGACCATTAAGAAGGACATAGGTAGGCGCCCCCACCCCACCCCACCCCCCTTGCCCCGCCCTGCCCCGCCCTGCCCCGCCCGCATCTCCTTTCCGGGGGCAGGAGGGGACGGGGCATTAGCCGGCCTGGTGGCCACCAAGAAGCTGGGTGAGAAGGGAGGGTTTCGGCGAGGGAAGAGAAGGTTTGGGGCAAGTGGAAGGCGCTGGTTGGAAAAGTGGAGTCTACTGGGATAGTCTACTGGGAGAGTCTACTGGTAGAGGTTAGCCAACTGGGAGAGCCTACTGGTAGAGGTTAGTCTACTGGGAGAGTCTACTGGAAGAGGTTAGCCAACTGGGAGAGTCTACTGGAAGAGGTTAGCCAACTGGGAGAGCCTACTGGTAGAGGTTAGCCTACTGGGAGAGTCTACTGGAAGAGGTTAGCCAACTGGGAGAGTCTACTGGAAGAGGTTAGCCAACTGGGAGAGCCTACTGGTAGAGGTTAGCCTACTGGGAGAGCCTACTGGTAGAGGTTAGTCTACTGGGAGAGTCTACTG
>CANTUZ010000014.1:9541450-9579109 GCA_947846985.1 Fratercula arctica | reverse complement strand
AGGAATTTACATAACCCAGCCATGAGAACAAACTGAAGCAACACAGTGACCAGCGACTATTTACCTAATACAATAAACGCACACAACAAATTCGTTTTTTCAAGCTCTAGTTGGATTCTGTCCTTGTCTCAACCCTTCGAGCCCCACGTTGGGCGCCAAAAAGGACTGTCGTGGTTTGGCCTCAGACGGCAACAAAGAACCACGTGCCGCTTGCTCGGGTCTTCCCAATACGGGAAGGATCAGAAGAAAAAGGCAAAACTCTTGGGTTGAGACAAAGGCAGTTTAACAGAACAGCAAAGGGAACACGAAAACTACAACAATAACACGGACAGAGGAATATACAAACGTGATCACGGAACCGCCGCTCCCCACCAGGCCGGACCCGGGACGCCCCCGCCCGCTCCAAGCCCGACTGCCTGCCCCCTCCCCCCTCTTAATCCCAGGGTGGGCCTGGCTCCCATGGCATGGAATACTTAACCCTGTCCCCGCCGGAACCAGGACACTAATAATGATACTAATAGTGATAAAGGTGACGATAATGATGATAATAATAATAGTTATAATTAATAATGATTAAAAAATTACTTTTATTTTCAGCCAAATCGAGAGGGATTTGGGTGGTGTCAGGCGGCCGCAGTGGAAGAGGGCGGGGGATGGAGGGCCCTGGGGACACCCTCAGCCCCAAAAAGTCCAACCGGAAAAATCCAACCCAAAAAATCCAACCCAAAACCACCAAAATTGAACCCAAAAAAAATCCAACCCCGAATTCCAACCCATGAAACTCCAACGGAAAAATCCAACCCAAAAATTCAATCCAACCAACCCAAAATCCATCCCACAAAACCCAAGCCAAAAAAACCTGACCCAAAATCCAACCCCCAAAAAATCCAACGCAACCAACCCCAAAAGCCAACCCAAAAATCCCAAATCCAACCCAAAAAATCCAATCCAAAAATTCCAGCCCCAAAATCCAACTCAAACCAACCAAAAACCAACACAAAAAATCTGGACCCAAAAAATCTGATACCAAAATCCAACTCAAAAAACCCCAAAAATCCAACCCCAAAAATCTGACCCAAAAAACCAAAATCCAACCCAAAAATCCAGCCAGAAAATCCAACTCGAAATTAAATGCAAAATTCAACTCAAAAAAAAACCCCCAAAATCCAACCCAAAAAATCTGACCAAAAAACCACCAAAAATCCCACTCAAAAAGTCCAACCTGAAAAATCCAACCCTAAAATCCCAAAATCCGAACCCAAAAAGCCAACCCAAAATCCAATCTGAAAAATCCAACCCCAAAAAAATCCAACCCGAAATTCCACCCAAAAATCCACCCAAAAAATCCACCCAAAATCCGACCCAAAAAATCCATCCCAAAAAATCCAACCCAAAACTCCGATTCAAAAATTCAACCGACCACCCCAAAAATCAACTCCAAAAATCGAATCCGACCCCCGAAACCACCCAAAATCCAAACACCCCCCCCTAAAAAAAACATCCAAGCCCCGAAATTCACAGCCCAACCAACCCAAAAATTTCCAACCACAAAATCCAACCTGAAAAATTCGAATCCTCCCCAAAAAATCCCCCAGATCCACCCCAAAATTCACCAAATTCAACTCCCACATCCCCAAATCTGTCCCCCAAATTCAACCTGACGCACCCAAAATCACCCGGGGTTCGCAGCCAGGCTTGGAGGGGGTTGTGAGGGAAACTGACTCCTGCTTGAAGATGGCCCTTCCCATGGGCAAGCAGGTTCAGCCGTCCGCCGCGCCACCCACCGCCAGCCAATCGGCGGCTGGCCCCCTTGCCGCCGTGAGGTCACAAATGGACTGCCCTGCCACGCCCATGGTGGGGGGCTTTAAAGTTGGCCGTCGGGGTGGTGGCATCCCCATTCCCTTGGAGGAACGTCCGTCGGACCCACGCGGGATGAGCGCCCACGTGACGATGGTTCACCAAGAAGCAACCCGTCAGGGTGCGCAGGACCAAGGTGGACATCTGGACGGGATAGGTCCCACCTTCACCATGCCAGCGTCACCTCTGAAGGTAGGGGTGTCCCTGGCCACCAGGGTGGTGGCCAACGGGGGCAAAAGCCACCTTGGAGGTGTCCCACTTGGCTGCCGTGCCACCACGGAGCTGGTGGAGATGGAGGCCTCAACTGGGTTTTTTTCGCCTTGGCTTTCCAGAGGCGAACCGACGGCCGTCTAGGGATGCGGTGGCCGACCACATCCAAGAACAGCTGCTGCCAGCACAAGGTGACACCCACGTCCCCCTTGTCCTACCCGGGGGGGGGGGGTGGTGGTGGTGGTGGGACATCCCCGTGGCCCCACAGCACAACCTGCCCTTCTTCCCCTCCCCAAAAAGGAGGAAACTCCACTCAGAAATCCCCACCGATGGACACGCTCAGTGGTGGGATCACCCCTGGTAGGGCGGAGACCCCTGGATGTCCTCGGACTGGTTCTACCCAGGCTCCAGGACTGTTTTTTTCCGAGGTGGGGGTGGAAAGACCTCAACTTCTCCCCCCCCTCCCCAACCCCGGCAAAGTTCTCCCCACCGCCCGGTTGGTGCCTCCAGGAACGTGAAGCACCATCCCGGCCCAAAACTCCTGACCCAAAAAAAAACCAAACCAAAATCCGAGCCAAAAAAAAAGCCCAAATCCAAGCCCCAAAAAAATCCAATGCGAAATTCAAACCTGAAATCCAACCTGAAAAATCCAAACCAAACAATCCAACCACAAAAGTCCGACCCAAAAAAATCCCAAATCCGACCCAAAAAATCCAACCCAAAAAATCCAAATCAAAACTTCAACCCAACCAACCCAAAAAATCCAGCCCGAAAAATCCGAACCCAAAAACCCGAAAATCCAACCCGAAAAATACGACCCGAAAAATCTGACCCGAAAAATCCAACCCGAAAAAAACACAAAATCCGACCCCAAAATCCAACCCGAAAAATCCAACCGGAGAAAATACAAAATCCAACCCAAACAAATCCAATCCAAAAAGTCTGACCCAAAAAAAATCCAACCCGAAAAAAATCCGACTCCAAAACAAACCCCCAGCCCCCTGGATGGGGCGGGGGGGGCACCTCCAGATCTTCCCTCCGCGCGCCCGGTCCTCACCCTCCAGCTCTTCTCTTCCGCTCGCAGGGGCTTCGAATTCCCACCCTCGGCTCCTTCGACGCCGTCCCCGAACGCGTCCAGGTGGGAGGTGAAATCGTGACGATCCGGAAGCCGGTTTTTCACTTGGCCAGGAGCCTTGTGGTGGTCCACAACCTGATGGACAACAAAGCCTTCCTGCCCGGTAAAGACGGTCGTCTCGCTCGGTCATCCCTTCCGTGGGGCTGAGATGAAGAACAGGGTCCAAAAATGGGGGGTTTTGGCAGGGGGGAGGGGTGATGGCGATGATTGTGACATGCAACATTTGGGTCATTGGGTGAGCGTCTCCATCCTTCTCCTGTGGTTTTTCCCAGGCAACAAGGAGCTGGAAGCCCTCAGGTACTCCAAGGTGGCCGCCGTCACCTCCGTGCCCCGACGGAAAGCGGAGGATTGTATCCAAGGGACCACGTCCCTCCTCTCCCACTGCCTGGGGAAGGGGGAGAACGTGGCCCTCGTGCTGAAGGACGTGGGGTTGCTCCTCATCGAAGGCACCAAGGTGCAAATGAAGTTCTACCACCAACTCCTGGAGAAGTTATGCGGCAAGGAGAATTTGGAAAAGGTTATTTTTAAGGTGAGCCAGCCGGTTGCTCCGTGATGCGGGCGGTCCCACGGCGGTGTCCCGGCGCTGCTGGTGTGGGGTCCATCAAGACGTGGCCGGCCACTTGTTATGGTCCTACCAACTCTTGCTACCTTGAGCTCCTCCGACTTTGAGCTCCTCCATGCGGAGGAGGTTCTACCATCTTTGGGCTCCTCCAACGTTGAGTGTTTCAGCCACGGTGAGGACGTCCTGCCATCCTTGGGCGCCTCCGATATTGAGTCCCTCAGCCACGCGGAGGAGCTTCTACCATCTTTGTGCTCCTCCACTGCAGGTCCCCAAGCTGCTGGACGTGATGGTGTCCCCGGTGGTACCCGTGGCCTCACTGACTTTCTCTGGCCGCGTCATCCTCTTTCCCGAGTGAGTACGTTGGCGGCTGTAGCCGCCGTTTGATGCAGATGCCCACGGTGACATCTGCTCCTTCTGCCACCACGGGTGTCCTGCCACGGGGACACCAGGCAGCGCCTGTTGTTGATGTCCCCAAGCCCTAGTGGCTCCCATAAGGCGGGTCTGATTGGGAAGGCGGAAGAATGTAGGCGACATTTCTTCCCACGGTGGCCTGGCCTTCTTTGCCAGGTGACTCCATTTCCCAGGACTGTCCTTGGGGACGGGTCAGGGTGGACTTGGGACAACCACGGCCTTTACGGCAACGCCAAACTCTACCTGATGGCGGCAAACGGTGGTGGTGGCGGCGGTGCCATGGGTCACATGGGTGTCTTCTCCTCCTTTCCAGGTTCATAATGGAGCGCGTGCCCAAAGCACCTCCCAGGACTCTGCCCAAGACCCCCAAACAAGAGGGGGACCAGACAAAAGAGGGTTTGCCACCTCTCGGGCAAGATGGTAAAGCAGCTCCCGGCTCCTTTCCGTGGGGCGGGCCACCAGCTTCCGCCATCTGGTGGGGACATCACCGGCGTTGGGCGTCAAAAGGCTCCGACTTCAGGCCAACTCGTCACGGCCCTTTGTCCTACCGACTCGTCGCCGGCTTCACCAAAACAGAGCCCTGGGGTGGGGTGTGCCCAAGGGTAGGGTGGGAGGGTGGTGACCCAAGGTCTTCTCCTCCCCTCCCTCAGAAATGACCAACTCCCCCCAAAAAGAGCCCCTGTCCCCTCCCTGGCACCCCCCGGCTCCTCCTGCCCAACCCCGGAGATGATGACGCTGTCGGAAAACCACGTTGGAAATGGGGAAGCGGGTGTCGGGGAGGGCACGACGGTGGCTGCGAGGGGAGCGGAACGTCCCTCTTTGGCCCTTTTGGGAAGAGGCCTGAGCACCCCCCCCGCCACGTGTCACCGGGGTCGGCAGCGTGACGGCGATGCTCTTCCGACGAAGTCTCTCCTTTCCGGTTCCAGGGGCTTTTCCTGGGAGTCCAAACGCGACTCAAAATGAAGCTGCAGAGAAGGAGGAGAATAATAATAATAATAATAAGAAGAAGAAGATGAAGAAAAGGTCTGGGTCAAGGTGAGGCTGAAGGATGCGTCCTGGTGTCCCCACGGGGTCATTTTGCCCAGAGAGGTGGGAGATGCCCCATCATCAAGGCCAGGTTGGACGGGGCTCTGAGGAACCTGATCTGGTTGAAGATCTCCCTGCTCGTTGAAGGGGGAGGCTTGGACTAGATGGACCTTCAAAGGTCCCTTCCCACCCAACCCATTCCATGAGTCCGCTTGGAAGAGTTCAAGGCCAGGTTGGACGGGGTTGGGACCAGCCTGATCTACTGGAAGGTCTCCCGGCCAATGGCGGGGTGTTGGACTAAGAAGGACCTTCAAAGGTCCCTTCCAACCTCAGACCGTTCCACAAGTCTATGCTGGGAAGGGTTCAAGGACAGCTTGGAGGGGGCTTGGAGCATCCTGGTCTGCTTGAAGATCTCCCTGGACTTGATGGACCTTTAAAGGTCGTTTCCATCCCAAACCATTCTGTGCTCCTATGGTTTTCCAACCCAGCAAGAGCCCGTTCCCCAGCCCCGAACGCTCATCGTTCATCACCACCCAACAGTGGCGGGGGCAGCACCCAGTGGGATGGGATGGGGGCTGCCGGGACCCCCAGCTTCACTGGGATGGATCTTCTCCACACCTTCAGGAGAACCCCAGCGTGGCCTGGGGACATGGGGACCGCCGTGTGTCAGCGGAGGGTCCCGGCTCAGAGGGTTTCCTCACCCGAGCTGCCGGTGGCTGCGCCAAGAGACACGTGGCTCGTGGGGGGGAAGCAGGATGCGACCCCCAAACCCATCGCGTCCTCAGGTGACCTCTCTCCTTGTGTCCTTCCAGGCAGCAGTCGGCGACGACAGGGGACGACTCTGCCAAAGAAGGGGCTGTGACCGGCCAAAGCAAGAGCTACGGAGGTGGACGAGGAGGAGGAGGATTAGGAGGAGGAGGAGGAGCAGGAGGAGGAGGAGGAGGAGGAGGAGGAGGAGGCAGAAATGCAGAGGAAATAGTGGAGAAAATCCTCGCGGAACGTGCAGCCATGAAGAAGAAGGTGAAGGCCAAGCCGGGCAGAGATGCCTTGACCTTCCTAACACCCGTAGTAGCCGTATTCTCATCAGCGAGCTCTGAGGCCAGCCTGGGCGAGGAGCCCGCCGAGGGGCTCGGACAGCCACCGCCGAGACCAAAAAGGAAAAAAAAAAGCGAGGCTGAATCCTGAGAAATCCTGGCCGGTGCTGGAATAACCTCAGGAGAGCGGATTAGAGACATGGAGGCCCTCGATGGACAACCAACGGCCGAGGGGACCAGCTCAACACCACCCCAGCGCTGAACCAGTGCTCCCTGGGAGGCCGGGGAGACCTTAGTTAGAGCCGTTCGGAAAGAGTTGAATAAAACCGTAGGGGGAGGACGTTGCAGAAGAGCATCGACTCTTTTACTTGCAGAACTGGGGACTCTCGGGATGGCTGGTTTCCATAGTCAAGGCAGGATTAATACTGTTGTTGATGGTTGTAGTTGTGCTGATGATGGTGCCACGTCTCATCTCCCTACGGCAAAGGGCCCTGCAGCGGGTGATGGGGGCGGCATTTGTAGCACAACTACAAAAAGGGGGAATTGTTGGGGGATACGGCGGGTCCGAGGACCCCTTGACAGAAGATACAGAGATTGCAGTGTATCCATAAGAAGGCCGCGAGTGGCGTCATGTGAGGACAAGGAAACAAAAAGGAGGAAGGAGAGATTGCCTCAGAGAACAAGGAGGAACTAGGCTGTGAGGAAGCCGGATTTTGAGCAACGTAAACAGGATTTCAATAACCAATCCCATGGTAAGGAGGAGCGCGTGTGCGATGGAACTCAACCAACTGAAAGTGCAATAAGGATGCGTGAACGGCGCGTGAACAAAAGGTGAGCTGTGTAAGAAAGCTGAGCTTCCAATAAAGGAGAGCTCAGCTTAACCTTAAAGGAGAGTCTTGTCCTTTGTCCGTCTCAACTGAAAGGACAGAGATGGGGAGAACAAGGATGGGGGGGACAAGGACGGGGGCACGGGGGGGGCAGGATGGGGGGTGATGAGGATGGGGGGGGTCAGGGATGGGGGGCAGAGGGGTCAGGATGGGGGGCACAAGGATGGGGCAGGATGGGGGGGACAAGGATGGGGGGCATCAGGAATGGGGGTACAGCAGTCAGGATGGGAGGGACGGGGATGGGGGGCACAGGGGGGGCAGGATGGGGGGGACAAGGACAGGGGGCACAGGGGGGGCAGGATGGGGGGTGATGAGGATGGGGGGGGTCAGGGATGGGGGGCAGAGGGGTCAGGATGGGGGGGACAAGGATGGGGGGCACAGGGATGCGGATGCGGGGGCGGAATGGGGGGAACAGGAATGGGGGGGTCAGGGATGGGGGGCACTGGGAGGGCGGGATGGGGAGCATCAGGAATGGGGGTACAGCAGTCAGGATGGGAGGGACGGGGATGGGGGGGACAGGGGGGGCAGGATGGGGGGGACAAGGATGGGGGGGATCAGGGATGAGGGGCAGAGGGGTCAGGATGGGGGGGACAAGGATGGGGGGCACAGGGGGGGCAGGATGGGGGGTGATGAGGATGGGGGGGGTCAGGGATGGGGGGCACAGGGATGCGGATGGGGGGGCGGAATGGGGGGAACAGGAATGGGGGGGTCAGGGATGGGGGGCACAGGGGTCAGGATGGGGGGCATCAGGGATGGGGGGTACAGGAGTCAGGATGGGAGGGGGGCTGGGGTTTTTTTTTTGAGTCGGATTTTTTTCGGGTCGGATTTTTTTGGGTTGGATTTTTCGGGTGGGATTTTTTGGATGGGATTGGTTTGGGTCGGATTTTGTATTTTCTCGGGTCAGATTTTTCGGGTTGGATTTTGTGTTTTTTCGGGTCGAATTTTTCGGGTTGGATTTTGGGGTTTTTGGGGTGGGATTTTTCAGGTTGGATTTTTTGGGTTGGTTGGGTTGAATTTTTAAATTGGATTTTTTGGATCGGATTTTGGGTTTTTTTGGGTCGGATTTTTTGGGTTGGATTTTTGGGTTGAATTTTGGATTGGATTTTTCAGGTGGGATTTTTTGGGTTGGATTTTGGGTTTTTGGGGGTCGGATTTTTTGGGTCAGATTTTGGGTTTTTTGGGGTCGGATTTTTTGGGTCAGATTTTGGAGTTTTTTGGGTTGGATTTTTTGGGTTGGATTTTGGGGTTGGATTTTGTGTTTTTTCGGGTCGAATTTTTCGGGTCGGATTTTTCAGGTTGGATTTTTTGGGTCAGAGTAGAAGGGTCCTAGGGCGGGGGCATGGGGGATCCCGGGGCGGGGGGGGGCCTTTCTGCCAGGAGGGTTCTCCGGGGTCCCATGAGTGTCCTGGGGGTCCCTGAACCAGGGGCTCCTGAGGGGGGGGGTGTCCCAGAACCGAGTGTTCCCGGGGGGGTCCCCGAGTGTCGCGGGGGGGCGTCCCAAGGAGGATGCTGGGGGCGGGTGGGGGGGTGGGGGGGTGGGATGCTCAGGTTGGGGGGGGTCTCGGTGCCGGTCCCGGGGACACTGGGGGGTGGGGGTGGGGGATGCCGGTCCCGGGGGGGGGGGGGGGGGGGGGGTCCCCGAGTGTCCTGGGGGGGTCCCAGCAGAGGGGGGGTCCCGGGGGGTGTCCCAGGAAGATGCTGAGGAGGAGGATGCTCAGGGTGGGGGGGTCCCAGTGCCGGTCCTGGGGACAAGGGGGGGGTGTCCCGGTCTCGGGGGGGGGTCCTGAGTGTGGTCCCTGAGTGACCCGAGGGGGTCTCAGTACGGGGGGGGTCCCCGTATCGGGAGGTTCCAGACGTTGGGGGGGGGGGATGTCCCAGGAGGATGCTGAGGAGGAGGATGCTCGGGGGGGGGGGGGGTCACAGCGTCGGTCCTGGGGACAAGGTGGGGGGGGGGGGATGTGCCGGTCTCGGGGGGGGTCCCCAAGTGCCGCGGGGGGGTCCCGGGGGTGGGGGGCGGGGGTACCTGAACCAGGGCGAGTCCCGCAAACACTCCTCGAAGTCCAACTTCACCGTCATCCCGGAGCCGGGGGGGGCACACACACAGCGAGGGGGGGGTCCCGGGAAGGGGGTCGGGAGGGGGGGGGGTTCCCGGGGGGGTCCGGGGGCTCCGGCGGGCGGCGGTGCCGGGAGGCGGCTGGTGGCGACGGGGGCGGGCGGGCGGCGGCTCCGCCCCGGGGGTGGGACTGGGGGGGGGGGCGGGATGGGGGGAAGGGGGGGGCGGGGACGGCGGGGACGGCACTGGGCGGGGGCGGGGGCAAAGATAGGGAGGGTCAGGGATGGAGATGGGGAGAAGAAGGATGGGGGGGACGGGGATGGGGGGCACGGGGGGGGCAGGATGGGGGTGATGAGGATGGGGGGGTCAGGGATGTGGATGGGGGGCGGAATGGGGGGGACAGGAATGGGGGTGTCAGGGATGGGGGGCACGGGGGAGGCGGGATGGGGGGGACAAGGATGGGGGGCACAGGGATCAGGATGGGGGGGACGGGGATGGGGGGGTCAGGGATGTGGATGGGGGGCAGAATGGGGGGGTCAGGGATGGGGGGCACAGGGATCAGGATGGGGGGGACAAGGATGGGGGGCACAGGGGGGCAGGATAGGGGGGCGATGAGGATGGGGGGGTCAGGGATGGGGGGGTCAGGGATGTGGATGGGGGGGTGGAATTGGGGGGATGGGGACGGGGGGGTCAGGGATGTGGATGGGGGGGCGGAATGGGAGGACAAGGCGGGGGTAAGAGAAGGGGGGCAGTGGGGGGGCAGGATGGGGGGCATCAGGGATGGGGGGCACAGGGGTCAGGATGGGGGGGGGAAAAGGATGGGGGGGTTCAGGGATGGGGGGCACACGGATGGAGATGGCTTTTTGGGTTCGGATTTTGGGAGCCTCACGGCTCTAACTAAGATCTCCCTGGCCCAACCTTCTGGGTTACTTGACACAGAGGGCTTACAATCCGACTGGAATCTGGAATCTGGGATCTGCATCCTCCAAAAACCCACAATGCCCAAGAAAGCGCCTGTTTCCTTTTTGGTAGTTGGTGGAGACACAGCTGCTATTTTGTTGATCACATCCATTGGGATTTGGTGGCGTCCATCTTGCCATTTTATTCCTAAGAACTGGATCTCCTGTGCAGGTCCCTTGACCTTACTTCGTTTTATGGCAAAACCAGCTTTCAGAAGGATTCGGACTATTTTATCCCCTTTCTCAAAAACTTCTTCGGCTGTGTTTCCCCATACAATGATGTCATCAATGTACTGCAGATGTTCTGGAGCTTCACCCTGTTCCAGTGCAGTCTGGGTCAGTCCATGGCAAATGGTGGGGCTGTTTCCACCCCTGGGGCAGTCGATTCCAGGTGTACTGGATGCCCCTCCAAGTGAAAGCAAACTGTGGCCTGCGCTCTGCTGCCAAAGGGATTGAGAAGAATGCACTCGCGATATCAATCGTGGCAGACCACTTGGCTGCCTTGGACTCCAGTTCCTACTGCAGTTCTAGCATGTCCGGCACAGCAGCGCTCAGTGGTGGCGTGACTTCATTCAGGCCACGATAGCCTACAGTTGGCCTCCACTCTCCATTGGATTTTCGCACCGGCCATATGGGACTGTTAAAAGGTGAGCGAGTCTTACTGATCACTCCTTGAACCTCTAGTTGACGAATCAGCTTGTGGATGGGAATCAGAGAGTCTCGGTTAGTGCGATATTGCCGCCGATGCACCGTTGTGGTAGCAATCGGCACCTGCTGTTCTTCGACCCTCAACAACCCCACAACAGAAGAGTCCTCCGAGAGACCAGGCAAGGTGGACAACTGTTTAACTTCCTCCGCCTCCAAGGCAGCGATGCCAAAGGCCCACCGATACCCCTTTGGGTCCTTCAAATACCCTCTCCTGAGGTAATCTATACCAAGGATGCATGGAGCCTCTGGGCCAGTCACAATGGGACGCTTTTGCCACTCATTCCCAGTTAGGCTCACTTCAGCCTCCAGTACAGTCAACTCTTGGGATCCCCCTGTGACCCCAGAAATACAAATGGGTTCTGCCCCTCTATAGCTTGATGGTATCAGAGTGCGCTGTGCTCCTGTGTCCACCAGAGCCTTGTACTCCTGTGGGTCTGACGTGCCAGGCCATCGAATCCACACTGTCCAATAAACCCGGTTGTCCCTTTCCTCCACCTGGCCGGAGGCAGGGCCCCTCTAATCCTGGTCATGGTATCCGGTACTCACTTCTTGCAGAAAGGACTTGGAGGTTCCTTCAAGAGGATCAGAAGCAAGATCAGGCCTTATGGTCTGTCTGGGGAACTGCCCACTGGAAACTGGGGCGGCACTTTTCCTGGAGGGATCCCCTTTTGTGGTTGTCCTTCCTTGCAGCTCCTGTACCCGTGTCCGCAGGATCCAAGTAGGTTGTCCATCCCACTTCCTCATGTCCTCTCCGTGGTCTCGCAGGTAGAACCACAGGGTGCCTCGTGGTGTGTACCCTCTGTACTCTCTCTCTTGAGTGGGGAAATGCCTGCTCCTAAGAGCTGAGATGCTGGCCCGTACAGGTGGGGAGTAGGACATATTCTCTTCAAGTTGCTGGACCTTCCGGGACAGTTTCTCCACAGCTGAGACAAGGGGGGAAGAGAGGCTTTCTTCATATCGCCGGAGCCGGCCAGCCACCTCATCCACCGTTGGTCCTTCTTCACCTTTCCATTCCGTTACTGCCAGTGAGTTGGCATATGACGATGGTGCGCTCCGTACAAACTCCCGCCACATGGGCCTTGTGCAGTGCACCTCCTCAGGGTCCGTGGGCAAGTCCGTATTGTCCAAGTCATAATAAATCATCTCCCGCACGGCTCATTCTCTCAGGTACTGGATACCTCTTTCCATGGTGGTCCACTTGCTTGGGTGACATACAACATCTTCACTGAAGGGGTACCTCTCCCTCACGCCTGACAGGAGTCGCTTCCAGAGGCTGAGGGCTTGGGTCTTTTTTCCAATCGCCTTGTCAATGCCGCCTTCCCTAGACAGGGATCCCAGCTGCCTGGCTTCCCTACCCTCTAATTCCAGGCTACTGGCCCCGTCATCCCAACACCGAAGCAGCCAGGTGACAATGTGCTCGCCTGAAAGTCGGCTAAAATCTTTTCGCATATCCCGCAGCTCACTCAGGGATAGGGATCGGGTGATTATCTCTGGTTCTGCCTCTTCCTCCTGTCCTTGTGATGGCCCTGGTTCATCGTCATCTCTTACTAAGCGACCTGATTTCTTTGTGTACTTCTTCTGTGTGGGGGCAACGGATACTGGCACGGGTTGGTTCCCTGGTTCAGCAGCAGTGGCTGCCACCAGGGTTGGAGTAGCCGCAGTGTCTGTCGCAGGGGCTGCAGCAGCCGCAGTGTCTGTCGCAGGGGTTGCAGTAGCCGCAGTGCCTGTCACCGGGGTCGCAGTAGCCGCAGTGCCTGTCGCAGGGGTCGCAGTAGCCGCAGTGCCTGTCGCAGGGGTCGCAGTAGCCGCAGTCCCCGTCGCAGGGGTCGCAGTAGCCGCAGTGCCCGTCGCAGCAGCACTTGCCACAGGGGCCACAGCAGCCGCAGCGCCTGCCGCAGGGGCCGCAGCGCCTGCTGGTCTGGTCTCTGTCTCTCTCTCCTGAGGGTGCTGCACAGCACTGAGCAGGGCCTGGTAGATACTGGCCAGGGCCCAGCACAGGGCGGTGAGTTCTGCCTCTCTAGAATAGCCACAGCATTTTCCCTTCAGATGTTCTACTATTCTATCAGGGTCCTGTAAGTGTTCAGGGGTGAAGTCCCAGACCATTGGAGGTGAGAAGTTCTCTAAGTACCTGCCCATGTTCTCCCACCTGCCATGCCACCCCTGACTGTCCAGCCTCGGGGCAGAGCTCTGGGTGGTAGTCTTAAATAGTTGTTTAACCCTAAACGAGACCTGGAACATACTCAGCAAACATAACACTAGGAACATGCTGGTTTGAGCATCCCAAGGATATTCAAAATTCTCAAAAGCTGTCGTACCTGACCCGAAGGAGAAAAGGGAGGCAAAAGAGCTGGGGAAAGTGTCCCCCCCTGTTTCCCCCATAGACTGGGTGTAATTATTAATGAATGCTGAGAGGTGGTGCCCAATGGACGGACAGGACAGCAATACCACATAAACGCCCCAAAATAACCGTCTAACAAGTGATGTTATCATATCATAAGCCGATATCGCACAGGACAGCAAAATGATAATCCTCATCCCCCTCCCAGAAGTAGCAAATATCATCCCGGGGAGTGCATAAAACACATAGGAATTTACATAACACAGCCATGAGAACAAACTGAGCAACACAGTGACCGTGACTATTTACCTAACAAATTCGTTTTTTCAAGCTTTAGTTAGATTCTGTCGTTGTCTCAACCCTTCGAGCCCCACGTTGGGCGCCAAAAAGGACTGTCGTGGTTTAGCCTCAGATGGCAACAAAGAACCACGTGTCGCTCGCCCAGCGCTTCCCGGTACGGGAAGGATCAAAAGAAAAAGGCAAAACTCTTGGGTTGAGACAAAGGCAGTTTAACAGAACAGCAAAGGGAACAAGAAAACAACAACAATAACACCGACAGAGAAATATACAGACGCGAATACGGAACCGCCGCTCCCCGCCGCTCCCCGCCGGTCCGGCCCCGGGACGCACCAGCCCGCTCCGAACCCGACTGCTCGCCCCCTCCCTCCTTTTAATCTCAGGGTGGGCCTCGCTCACATGGCATGGAATACTTAACCCTGTCCCTGCCGGAACCAGGACAAGTATCCAAGCTCCAGAAGGATATAGACGGTGCCCTATTGTTCCAATCACCACCAAAGAGGCCATCTCCCATCCAAGAAGCACCTCCTCTGAAGGAAGGCAGTGATCTTGCAGGAGTGTGGTTCACTGATGCGTCATCTCACCGCGAGAACAAGAAGTGGAAATACAAGGCCGTAGCACTGGAAGTAGCAACGGGAGAAAGAGCAGTTGAAACAGGAGAAGGTAGTGCACAAGTAGGGGAACTCAGAGCTGTCCTACTGGCTGCACAACGTGGGGCTACTTACATTTACACCGATTCATGTGCTGTTTTCAAAGGAGCCACTGAATGGATAGGTCACTGGGCAGCCAATGATTGGCAGGTGAAGAGTCCCAATTTGGGAGACGGATAGTTGGAAGCAACTGTTAGAAACAGGAGGACAGAGAGCATTGCGCATTGGTTGGGTAAAAGGCCATGATCGTTCGAACTCGATCACTGCTCAGTTCAACCAACAGGTCGATAGCCTCACGCGGCTGCAGCAAATGGATATTGTAGGTGATGGTCAGGAATGGGAACGCTTACTCGCATGGCTGCATGTTAAGCGTGGCCACACCGGCCGTGCTGACCTGTATCAGGAAGGTCTAGCCCGGGGGTGGCCTGTATCAGCTCAGCTGTGCGAACGAGTAGTAACTGCCTGTTCACAATGTCGCCTACGACTCAATGAAGATCATCCGAGTAAGGCGCCTCCCTTACACATTCGGGACAAGAAAACACTGTGGCATTCCTGGCAGATCGATTATATTGGGCCCTTGAGATCATCAGGTGAGACAAGATACGTCCTAGTGGGAGTGGAAATTATCTCCGGTCTCACTATGGCCACCAGCTTCAAATCAGCTACCGGGGACAACACAGTAAAAGGCCTAAAAGGGTGGTTCAGCACACTTCCCCTCCCGAGGAAATCCAGAGGGAGAACGGTTCACACTTCGCCGCTACGGTGGTACAAGAGTGGGCCAAAGAAGAAGGGATTCGATGGGTATTTCATACTCCCTCTTATCCTCAGGCTAATGGCATTGCTGAACGCACCGATGGATTGGTTAAGCGTTTTGCAAAAACTCATGAACCTGGTTGGCATTTGCGACTGGATGATGCCATCTCTCAATTAAATAACAGATGGAGTGGAGACGGCCGTCCTAAAATGAAAGCTTTCTGTGTATCTACCAATATCATCACCCCAAAAGCTCCCCATGAACCGGGAAAATACCTAGGAAGATTTCACCCTGGGCAACCAGTGTTAGTGAAAATGCCTCACATTGGAACGGTACCAATGGTGCTGGCTCCTCCCAAAAATCCCCACGCATGGGAAGCCAAAGGCTGTTCAGGGAAGACACACCGCATCAGCACTCGGTGGATTTCGCCCTCTTTTTAACCCCGTCGGTCAAAAAGACCGAGCAGATTTTCTTTTCCTTTGTGTCTTACAGGAACCTTAGATGAACTGTACGTGGACAGACGGACTGGCTTACGCTAACCTTGAGTGTCTCCAAGGAATCCTGACGTTGACCTTGGCAGTAATATTATTCTTATTATGTATGGCTATCTGCAGACCTCGATTCTAAAATGACAAATAGGCAGATGCATCTGATGCGATTCAGTGTTACCTTTTTATTCCCTGTTGTTTGTAGTCACAGAGACCCAGGGTGGCCACGGTCTCAAGCTTTTGTTAAACACAATGCGATGGCAGGTACAAGAAAGGGAGAACTGAGTTTGGCCACTGTAGTTCTACAGGAAAATGAGGTGTTACATGAGTGGACCTGGAATAGTTGGTACCCAGCCCTGAAAGGTAAGGCAGGGGTGGAAATCCGAGTAGGGTGTAGAACGACCAACGGCTCAAACCAGGAGAAGGCCACGAGAATAGAGATATTTCGCCCTAAGAACCCACGCTCAATGACAACAAAGCGCTGTGTCACCGACGAGGGGGATTGCTGGTGTAATTGTACTCTTGTGGAACCCACTCTCGTAACTTGTCGTTGGCAACAGGACGAAATAGGGCTGTTATTTGAATTCAAGACAGACGTAGTACCTGAGCTTTGGCATAGTGCATTGTCACGGTACACTGCGAGCACTGGGACACCAGAAAACAAAAGGGGTTTAAATCTCTCCACTCTGGTTATGCAAGGAAGTGAAGTATATTCCAGAGAGAAATGGAGACGGAATGAATCACTTCCAATGGCAAAAATCGAGGCCGCCCTTGGAAAGAGAATACAAATTGGTTGTCGATTTATCAATGGCTCTACCCACCACAGGCCAACTGTAATTCAAACCATCCACGTAGACTCTACCAAACCGGACAAATACAACACTGATTGTTACAAAATTGCGGAGCCAAATTCAGATTGCTGGCGCAATTTCACTTTTATCAAACCTGTAGTAGTGTATTGTATTGGGGGTTACAAGGGCACAGAATTGTTATTTGAATTTAGGATTGACTCTACCACATCGGAACCTGCTGAAATGAATGCAGACCCTGCGCCCCCACAAACTCTCCAAGCGGCACCTCCTCAGCCCTCCATTAGTCTCACTCCTTCCACCTTCAAGGTTGGCCCCTCCGTTATTAAACACACAGGTCAACAACGGGTATTGCTCAATCCAACGTATTCCCTCAAACGAGTACAACTGTCCCGGGGGGGTCCCCGAGTGTCGCGGGGGGGGCGTCCCAAGGAGGATGCTGGGGGCGGGTGGGGGGGTGGGGGGGTGGGATGCTCGGGTTGGGGGGGGTCTCGGTGCCGGTCCCGGGGACACTGGGGGGTGGGGGTGGGGGATGCCGGTCCCGGGGGGGGGGGGGGCGGAGGGTCCCCGAGTGTCCTGGGGGGGTCCCAGTAGAGGGGGGGTTCCGGGGGTGTCTCCCAGGAAGATGCTGAGGAGGAGGATGCTCAGGGTGGGGGGGGGTCCCGGTGCCGGTCCTGGGGACAAGGGGGGGTGTCCCGGTCTCGAGGGGGGTGTCCTGGGGGGGGGTCCCTGAGTGACCCGAGGGGGTCTCAGTACGGGGGGGTCCTGGTATCGGGAGGTTCCAGACGTGGTGGTGGGGGGATGTCCCAGGAGGATGCTGAGGAGGAAGATGCTCGGGGCGGGGGGGGCAGGATGGGGGGTGATGAGGATGGGGGGGGTCAGGGATGGGGGGGTCAGGGATGGCGGGCAGAGGGGTCAGGATGGGGGGGACGGGGATGGGGGAGTCAGGGATGTGGATGGGGGGCGGAATGGGGGGGACAGGAATGGGGGTGTCAGGGATGGGGGGCACGGGGGGGGCAGGATGGGGGGTGATGAGCATGGGGGGGGTCAGGGATGGGGTCACAGTGGTCAGGATGGGGGGGACGGGGATGGGGGGCACGGGGGGGGCAGGATGGGGGGCAATGAGGATGGGGGGGTCAGGGACAAGGGGGTCAGGGATGTGGTTGGGGGGGCGGAATGGGGGGGACAAGGGGGGGTAAGAGAAGGGGGGGAGTGGGGGGGTGGGATGGGGGGCATCAGCAACAGGGGTCACAGGGGTCAGGACGGGGGGAAAACGATGGGGGGGTCAGGAGTGGGGGGGGCACAGGGATGGGGATGGGGGGGATGGGGATGGGGGGCACAGGGGGGGCAGGATGGGGGGCAGTGAGGATGGGGGGGTCAGGGACGGGGGGGTCAGGGATGTGGATGGGGGGGCGGAATGGGAGGACAAGGCGGGGGTAAGAGAAGGGGGGCAGTGGGGGGGCAGGATGGGGGGCATCAGGGATGGGGGGCACAGGGGTCAGGATGGGGGGGAAAAGGATGGGGGGGGTTCAGGGATGGGGGGCACACGGATGGGGATGGCTTTTTGGGTTCGGATTTTGGGAGCCTCACGGCTCTAACTAAGATCTCCCTGGCCCAACCTTCTGGGTTACTTGACACAGAGGGCTTACAATCCGACTGGAATCTGGAATCTGGGATCTGCATCCTCCAAAAACCCACAATGCCCAAGAAAGCGCCTGTTTCCTTTTTGCTAGTTGGTGGAGACATAGCTGCTATTTTGTTGATCCCATCCATTGGGATTTGGCGGCGTCCATCTTGCCATTTTATTCCTAAGAACTGGATCTCCTGTGCAGGTCCCTTGACCTTACTTCGTTTCATGGCAAAACCAGCTTTCAGAAGGATTGGGACTATTTTATCCCCTTTCTCAAAAACTTCTTCAGCTGTGTTTCCCCATACAATGATGTCATCAATGTACTGCAGATGTTCTGGAGCTTCACCCTGTTCCAGTGCAGTCTGGGTCAGTCCATGGCAAATGGTGGGGCTGTTTCCACCCCTGGGGCAGTCGATTCCAGGTGTACTGGATGCCCCTCCAAGTGAAAGCAAACTGTGGCCTGCGCTCTGCTGCCAAAGGGATTGAGAAGAATGCACTCGCGATATCAATCGTGGCAGACCACTTGGCTGCCTTGGACTCCAGTTCCTACTGCAGTTCTAGCATGTCCGGCACAGCAGCGCTCAGTGGTGGCGTGACTTCATTCAGGCCACGATAGCCTACAGTTGGCCTCCACTCGCCGTTAGATTTTCGCACTGGCCATATGGGACTGTTAAAGGTGAGCGAGTCTTACTGATCACTCCTTGAACCTCTAGTTGACGAATCAGCTTGTGGGTGGGAATCAGAGAGTCTCGGTTAGTGCGATATTGCCGCCGATGCACCGTTGTGGTAGCAATCGGCACCTGCTGTTCTTCGACCCTCAGCAACCCCACAACAGAAGAATCCTCCGAGAGAGCAGGCAAGGTGGACAACTGTTTAACTTCCTCCGCCTCCAAGGCAGCGATGCCAAAGGCCCATCGATACCCCTTTGGGTCCTTCAAATACCCTCTCCTGAGGTCATCTATACCAAGGATGCATGGAGCCTCTGGGCCAGTCACAATGGGACGCTTTTGCCACTCATTCCCAGTTAGGCTCACTTCAGCCTCCAGTACAGTCAACTCTTGGGATCCCCCTGTGACCCCAGAAATACAAATGGGTTCTGCCCCTCTATAGCTTGATGGTATCAGAGTGCACTGTGCTCCTGTGTCCACCAGAGCCTTGTACTCCTGTGGGTCTGATGTGCCAGGCCATCGAATCCACACTGTCCAATAAACCCGGTTGTCCCTTTCCTCCACCTGGCCGGAGGCAGGGCCCCTCTAATCCTGGTCATGGTATCCGGTACTCACTTCTTGCAGAAAGGACTTGGAGGTTCCTTCAAGAGGATCAGAAGGAAGATCGGGCCTTATGCTCTGTCTGGGGAGCTGCCCGCTGGAAACTGGGGCGGCACTTTTCCTGGAGGGATCCCCTTTTGTGGTTGTCCTTCCTTGCAGCTCCTGTACCCGTGTCCGCAGGATCCAAGCAGGTTGTCCATCCCACTTCCTCATGTCCTCTCCGTGGTCTCGCAGGTAGAACCACAGGGTGCCTCGTGGTGTGTACCCTCTGTACTCTCTCTCTTGAGTGGGGAAATGCCTGCTCCTAAGAGCTGAGATGCTGGCCCGTACAGGTGGGGAGTAGGACATATTCTCTTCAAGTTGCTGGACCTTCCGGGACAGTTTCTCCACAGCTGAGACAAGGGGGGAAGAGAGGCTTTCTTCATATCGCCGGAGCCGGCCAGCCACCTCATCCACCGTTGGTCCTTCTTCACCTTTCCATTCCGTTACTGCCAGTGAGTTGGCATATGACGATGGTGCGCTCCGTACAAACTCCCGCCACATGGGCCTTGTGCAGTGCACCTCCTCAGGGTCCGTGGGCAAGTCCGTATTGTCCAAGTCATAATAAATCATCTCCCGCACGGCTCATTCTCTCAGGTACTGGGTACCTCTTTCCATGGTGGTCCACTTGCTTGGGTGACATACAACATCTTCACTGAAGGGGTACCTCTCCCTCACGCCTGACAGGAGTCGCTTCCAGAGGCTGAGGGCTTGGGTCTTTTTTCCAATCGCCTTGTCAATGCCGCCTTCCCTAGACAGGGATCCCAGCTGCCTGGCTTCCCTACCCTCTAATTCCAGGCTACTGGCCCCGTCATCCCAACACCGAAGCAGCCAGGTGACAATGTGCTCGCCTGAAAGTCGGCTAAAATCTTTTCGCATATCCCGCAGCTCACTCAGGGATAGGGATCGGGTGATTATCTCTGGTTCTGCCTCTTCCTCCTGTCCTTGTGACGGCCCTGGTTCATCGTCATCTCTTACTAAGCGACCTGATTTCTTTGTGTACTTCTTCTGTGTGGGGGCAACGGATACTGGCACGGGTTGGTTCCCTGGTTCAGCCGCAGTGGCTGCCACCGGGGTTGGAGTAGCCGCAGTGTCTGTCGCAGGGGCTGCAGTAGCCGCAGTGTCTGTCGCAGGGGTTGCAGTAGCCGCAGTGTCTGTCGCAGGGGCTGCAGTAGCCGCAGTGTCTGTCGCAGGGGTTGCAGTAGCCGCAGTGCCTGTCGCAGGGGTTGCAGCAGCCGCAGTGTCTGTCGCAGGGGTTGCAGCAGCCGCAGTGTCTGTCGCAGGGGTTGCAGTAGCCGCAGTGTCTGTCGCAGGGGTTGCAGCAGCCGCAGTGTCTGTCGCAGGGGTTGCAGCAGCCGCAGTGTCTGTCGCAGGGGTTGCAGCAGCCGCAGTGTCTGTCGCAGGGGTTGCAGTAGCCGCAGTGTCTGTCGCAGGGGTTGCAGCAGCCGCAGTGTCTGTCGCAGGGGTTGCAGCAGCCGCAGTGTCTGTCGCAGGGGTTGCAGCAGCCGCAGTGTCTGTCGCAGGGGTTGCAGTAGCCGCAGTGTCTGTCGCAGGGGCTGCAGCAGCCGCAGTGTCTGTCGCAGGGGTTGCAGCAGCCGCAGTGCCTGTCGCAGGGGTTGCAGTAGCCGCAGTGTCTGTCGCAGGGGTTGCAGCAGCCGCAGTGTCTGTCGCAGGGGTTGCAGCAGCCGCAGTGTCTGTCGCAGGGGTTGCAGTGTCCGCAGTGCCCGCCGGTCTGGTCTCTGTCTCTCTCTCCTGAGGGTGCTGCACAGCACTGAGCAGGGCCTGGTAGATACTGGCCAGGGCCCAGCACAGGGCGGTGAGTTCTGCCTCTCTGGAACAGCCACAGCATTTTCCCTTCAGATGTTCTACTACTCTGTCAGGGTCCTGTAAGTGTTCAGGGGTGAAGTCCCAGACCACTGGAGGCGAGAAGTTCTCTAGGTACCTGCCCATGTTCTCCCACATGCCGTGCCAGCCCTGACTGTCCAGCCTCGGGGCAGATCTCTGGGTGCTGGTCTTACACAGTCGTTTAACCCTAAACGAGACCTGGAACATACTCAGCAGACATAACACTAGGACCAGGCTGGTTTGAGCATCCCAAGGATATTCAAAATTCTCAAAAGCTGTCGTACCTGACCCGAAGGAGAAAAGGGAGGCAAAAGAGCTGGGGAAAGTGTCCCCCCCTGTTTCCCCCATAGACTGGGTGTAATTATTAATGAATGCTGAGAGGTGGTGCCCAATGGACGGACAGGACAGCAATACCACATAAACGCCCCAAAATAACCGTCTAACAAGTGATGTTATCATATCATAAGCCGATATCGCACAGGACAGTAAAATGATAATCCTCATCCCCCTCCCAGAAGTAGCAAATATCATCCCGGGAGTGCATAAGACACATAGGAATTTACATAACCCAGCCATGAGAACAAACTGAGCAACACAGTGACCAGCGACTATTTACCTAATACAATAAACGCACACAACAAATTCGTTTTTTCAAGCTCTAGTTGGATTCTGTCGTTGTCTCAACCCTTCGAGCCCCACGTTGGGCGCCAAAAAGGACTGTCGTGGTTTGGCCTCAGACGGCAACAAAGAACCACGTGCCGCTTGCTCGGGTCTTCCCAATACGGGAAGGATCAGAAGAAAAAGGCAAAACTCTTGGGTTGGGACAAAGGCAGTTTAACAGAACAGCAAAGGGAACACGAAAACTACAACAATAACACGGACAGAGGAATATACAAACGTGATCACGGAACCGCCGCTCCCCGCCAGGCCGGACCCGGGACGCCCCCGCCCGCTCCAAGCCCGACTGCCTGCCCCCTCCCCCCTCTTAATCCCAGGGTGGGCCTGGCTCCCATGGCATGGAATACTTAACCCTGTCCCCGCCGGAACCAGGACACTAATAATGATACTAATAGTGATAAAGGTGACGATAATGATGATAATAATAATAGTTATAATTAATAATGATTAAAAAAATTACTTTTATTTTCAGCCAAATCGAAGGGATTTGGGTGGTGTCAGGCGGCCGCAGTGGAAGAGGGCGGGGGATGGAGGGCCCTGGGGACACCCCAGCCCAAAAAGTCCAACCGGAAAAATCCAACCCAAAAAATCCAACCCAAAACCACCAAAATTGAACCCAAAAAAATCCAACCCGAATTCCAACCCATGAAACTCCAACGGAAAAATCCAACCCAAAAATTCAATCCAACCAACCCAAAATCCATCCCACAAAACCCGAGCCAAAAAACCTGACCCAAAATCCAACCCCCAAAAAATCCAACGCAACCAACCCCAAAAGCCAACCCAAAAATCCCCAAATCCAACCCAAAAATCCAATCCAAAAATTCCAGCCCCAAAATCCAACTCAACCAACCAAAAACCAACACAAAAAATCTGACCCAAAAAATCTGACCCAAAATCCAACTCAAAAAACCCCAAAAATCCAACCCCAAAAATCTGACCCAAAAAAACCAAAATCCAACCCAAAAATCCAAGCCAGAAAATCCAACTCGAAATTAAATGCAAAATTCAACTCAAAAAAAACCCCCAAAATCCAACCCAAAAAATCTGACCAAAAAACCACCAAAAATCCCACTCAAAAAGTCCAACCTGAAAAATCCAACCCTAAAATCCCAAAATCCGAACCCAAAAAGCCAACCCAAAATCCAACCTGAAAAATCCAACCCCAAAAAAATCCAACCCAAAATTCAACCCAAAAATCCAACCCAAAAAATCCAACCCAAAATCCGACCCAAAATCCATCCCAAAAAATCCAACCCAAAAAATCCAATTCAAAAATTCAACCCAACCAACCCAAAAAATCAACCCCAAAAAAATCCGACCCCCAAAACCCCAAAATCCAACACCCCCCCCAAAAACAACATCCAACCCGAAATTCAACCCAACCAACCCAAAATTCCAACCCAAAAAATCCAACCTGAAAAATTCGACTGCAAAAAAATCCCCAGATCCAACCCCAAAATTCCCAAATTCAACTCCCAAATCCCCAAATCTGTCCCCAAATCCAACCTGACGCACCCAAAATCCCCGGGGTTCGCAGCCGGCTTGGATGGGGTTGGAGGAACCTGACCTGCTTGAAGATGGCCCTTCCCATGGGCAGCAGGTCAGCCGTCGCCGCGCCACCACCGCCAGCCAATCGGCGCTGGCCCTGCCGCCGTGATGTCACAATGGCTGCCTGCCACGCCCATGGTGGGGGGGCTTTAAAGTGGCCGTCGGGGTGGTGGCATCCCCATTCCCTTGGAGGAACGTCCGTCGGACCCACGCGGGGATGAGTGCCCACGTGACGATGGTCACCAAGAAGCCACCCGTCAGGGTGCGCAGGACCAAGGTGGACATCTGGGACGGGATAGGTCCCACCTTCACCATGCCCAGCGTCACCTCTGAAGGTAGGGGTGTCCCTGGCCACCAGGGTGGTGGCCAACGGGGCAAAAGCCACCTTGGAGGTGTCCCACTTGGCTGCCGTGCCACCACGGAGCTGGTGGAGATGGAGCCTCAACTGGGTTTTTTCGCCTTGGCTTTCCAGAGCGAACGGCCGTCTGGGATGCGGTGGCCGACCACATCCAAGAACAGCTGCTGCAGCACAAGGTGACACCCACGTCCCCCTTGTCCTACCCGGGGGGGGGGGGGTGGTGGTGGTGGTGGGACATCCCCGTGGCCCCACGGCACAACCTGCCCTTCTTCCCCTCCCCAAAAAGGAGGAAACTCACTCAGAAATCCCCACCGATGGACACGCTCAGTGGTGGGGTCACCCCTGGTAGGGCTGGAGACCCCTGGGATGTCCTCGGACTGGTTCTACCCAGGCTCCAGGACTGTTTTTTCCGAGGTGGGGGTGGAAAGACCTCAACTTCTCCCCCCCCTCCCCAGCCCCGGCAAAGTTCTCCCCACCGCCCGGTTGGTGCCTCCAGGAACGTGAAGCACCATCCCGGCCCAAAACTCCTGACCCCAAAAAAAACCAAACCAAAATCCGAGCCAAAAAAAGCCCAAATCCAAGCCCCAAAAAATCCAATGCGAAATTCAACCTGAAATCCAACCTGAAAAATCCAAACCAAACAATCCAACCCAAAAAGTCTGACCCAAAAAAATCCGAAATCCGACCCAAAAAATCCAACGCAAAAAATCCACTTCAAAAATTCAACCCAACCAACCCAAAAAATCCAGCCCGAAAAGTCTGACCCCAAAAAACCCCAAAATCCAACCCGAAAAATACGACCCGAAAGATCCAACCCGAAAAATCCAACCCGAAAAAACACAAAATCCGACCCCAAAATCCAACCCGAAAAATTCAACCAGAGAAAATACAAAATCCAACCCAAACAAAACCAGTCTAAAAAGTCCGACCCAAAAAAAATCCGACCTGAAAAATACGATTCAAAAAACAAACCCCCAGCCCCCTGGATGGGGCGGGGGGGGCACCTCCAGCTCTACCCTCCGCGCACCCGGTCCTCACCCTCCAGCTCTTCTCTTCCGCTCGCAGGGGCTTCGAATTCCCACCCTCGGCTCCTTCGACGCCGTCCCCGAACGCGTCCAGGTGGGAGGTGAAATCGTGACGATCCGGAAGCCGGTTTTTCACTTGGCCAGGAACCTTGTGGTGGTCCACAACCTGATGGACAACAAAGCCTTCCTGCCCGGTAAAGACGGTCGTCTCGCTCGGTCATCCCTTCCGTGGGGCTGAGATGAAGAACAGGGTCCAAAAATGGGTGGTTTTTTTGGGGGGCGGGCGATGGCAATGATTGTGACATGCAACATTTGGGTCATTGGGTGAGCGTCTCCATCCTTCTCCTGTGGTTTTTCCCAGGCAACAAGGAGCTGGAAGCCCTCGGGTACTCCAAGGTGGCCGCCGTCACCTCCGTGCCCCGACGGAAAGTGGAGGATTGTATCCAAGGGACCACGTCCCTCCTCTCCCACTGCCTGGGGAAGGGGGAGAACGTGGCCCTCGTGCTGAAGGACGTGGGGTTGCTCCTCATCGAAGGCACCAAGGTGCAAATGAAGTTCTACCACCAACTCCTGGAGAAGTTATGCGGCAAGGAGAATTTGGAAAAGGTTATTTTTAAGGTGAGCCAGCCGGTTGCTCCGTGATGCGGGCGGTCCCACGGCGGTGTCCCGGCGCTGCTGGTGTGGGGTCCATCAAGACGTGGCCGGCCACTTGTTATGGTCCTACCAACTCTTGCTACCTTGAGCTCCTCCGACATTGAGCTCCTCCATGCGGAGGAGGTTCTACCATCTTTGGGCTCCTCCAACGTTGAGTGTTTCAGCCACGGTGAGGACGTCCTGCCATCCTTGGGCGCCTCCGATATTGAGTCCCTCAGCCACGCGGAGGAGCTTCTACCATCTTTGTGCTCCTCCACTGCAGGTCCCCAAGCTGCTGGACGTGATGGTGTCCCCGGTGGTACCCGTGGCCTCACTGACTTTCTCTGGCCGCGTCATCCTCTTTCCCGAGTGAGTACGTTGGCGGCTGTAGCCGCCGTTTGATGCAGATGCCCACGGTGACATCTGCTCCTTCTGCCACCACGGGTGTCCTGCCACGGGGACACCAGGCAGCGCCTGTTGTTGATGTCCCCAAGCCCTAGTGGCTCCCATAAGGCGGGTCTGATTGGGAAGGCGGAGGAATGTAGGCGACATTTCTTCCCACGGTGGCCTGGCCTTCTTTGCCAGGTGACTCCATTTCCCAGGACTGTCCTTGGGCATGGGTCAGGGTGGACTTGGGACAACCACGGCCTTTACGGCAACGCCAAACTCTACCTGATGGCGGCAAACGGTGGTGGTGGCGGCGGTGCCATGGGTCACATGGGTGTCTTCTCCTCCTTTCCAGGTTCATAATGGAGCGCGTGCCCAAAGCACCTCCCAGGACTCTGCCCAAGACCCCCAAACAAGAGGGGGACCAGACAAAAGAGGGTTTGCCACCTCTCGGGCAAGATGGTAAAGCAGCTCCCGGCTCCTTTCCGTGGGGCGGGCCACCAGCTTCCGCCATCTGGTGGGGACATCGCCGGCGTTGGGCGTCAAAAGGCTCCGACTTCAGGCCAACTCGTCACGGCCTTTTGTCCTACCGACTCGTCGCCGGCTTCACCAAAACAGAGCCCTGGGGTGGGGTGTGCCCAAGGGTAGGGTGGGAGGGTGGTGACCCAAGGTCTTCTCCTCCCCTCCCTCAGAAATGACCAACTCCCCCCAAAAAGAGCCCCTGTCCCCTCCCTGGCACCCCCCGGCTCCTCCTGCCCAACCCCGGAGATGATGACGCTGTCGGAAAACCACGTTGGAAATGGGGAAGCGGGTGTCGGGGAGGGCACGACGGTGGCTGAGAGGGGAGCAGAACGTCCCTCTTTGGCCCTTTTGGGAAGAGGCCTGAGCACCCCCCCCGCCACGTGTCACCGGGGTCGGCAGCGTGACGGCGATGCTCTTCTGACGAAGTCTCTCCTTTCCGGTTCCAGGGGCTTTTCCTGGGAGTCCAAACGTGACTCAAAACGAAGCTGCAGAGAAGGAGGAGAAGAAGAAGAAAAAGAAGAAGAAGAAGATGAAGAAAAGGGCTGGGTCAAGGTGAGGCTGAAGGATGCGTCCTGGTGTCCCCACGGGGTCATTTTGCCCAGAGAGGTGGGAGATGCCCCATCATCAAGGCCAGGTTGGACGGGGCTCTGAGGAACCTGATCTGATTGAAGATCTCCCTGCTCGTTGAAGGGGGAGGCTTGGACTAGATGGACCTTCAAAGGTCCCTTCCCACCCAACCCATTCCATGAGTCCGCTTGGAAGAGTTCAAGGCCAGGTTGGACGGGGTTGGGACCAGCCTGATCTACTGGAAGGTCTCCCGGCCAATGGCGGGGTGTTGGACTAAGAAGGACCTTCAAAGGTCCCTTCCAACCTCAGACCGTTCCACAAGTCTATGCTGGGAAGGGTTCAAGGACAGCTTGGAGGGGGCTTGGAGCATCCTGGTCTGCTTGAAGATCTCCCTGGACTTGATGGACCTTTAAAGGTCGTTTCCATCCCAAACCATTCTGTGCTTCTATGATTTTCCAACCCAGCAAGAGCCCGTTCCCCAGCCCCGAACGCTCATCGTTCATCACCACCCAACAGTGGCGGGGGCAGCACCCAGTGGGATGGGATGGGGGCTGCCGGGACCCCCAGTTTCACTGGGATGGATCTTCTCCAGACCTTCAGGAGAACCCCAGCGTGGCCTGGGGACATGGGGACCGCCGTGTGTCAGCGGAGGGTCCCGGCTCAGAGGGTTTCCTCACCCGAGCTGCCGGTGGCTGCGCCAAGAGACACGTGGCTCGTGGGGGGGAAGCAGGATGCGACCCCCAAACCCATCGCGTCCTCAGGTGACCTCTCTCCTTGTGTCCTTCCAGGCAGCAGTCGGCAACGACAGGGGACGACTCTGCCAAAGAAGGGGCTGTGACCGGCCAAAGCAAGAGCTACGGAGGTGGACGAGGAGGAGGAGGATTAGGAGGAGGAGGAGGAGCAGGAGGAGGAGGAGGAGGAGGAGGACGAGGAGGAGGAGGAGGAGGAGGAGGAGGAGGAGAAGGAGGAGGAGGAGGAGGAGGCAGAAATGCAGAGGAAATAGTGGAGAAAATCCTCGCGGAACGTGCAGCCACGAAGAAGAAGGTGAAGGCCAAGCCGGGCAGAGATGCCTTGACCTTCCTAACACCCGTAGTAGCCGTATTCTCATCAGCGAGCTCTGAGGCCAGCCTGGGCGAGGAGCCCGCCGAGGGGCTCGGACAGCCACCGCCGAGACCAAAAAGGAAAAAAAAAAGCGAGGCTGAATCCTGAGAAATCCTGGCCGGTGCTGGAATAACCTCAGGAGAGCGGATTAGAGACATGGAGCCCCTCGACGGACAACCAACGGCCGAGGGGACCAGCTCAACACCACCCCAGCGCTGAACCAGTGCTCCCTGGGAGGCCGGGGAGACCTTAGTTAGAGCCGTTCGGAAAGAGTTGAATAAAACCGTAGGGGGAGGACGTTGCAGAAGAGCATCGACTCTTTTAATTGGCCACAGTGGGACCGGGGAAGAAGGCTTGGAGAGTTGGCCATGGCTCTGAGATCAGCCCAGCCTGGGCCTGCAAGCTGGGGGCCACCTGAGGGACCTTTTCCGTGGCCGCTACGGCAAAGAACCTGGTTTTGGGGGCAAGAGTGGGCAACCGGGTGGCTCGGAGCCACGTGGGGAAGAGCTGGGCGTCCCGGGAGGAGGAAGGAGAGGATGAGAGGCCTGGAGGGCACCCACCTGTGGCAGTGGAGGCCACCTGAGCTTCCACCCAAGGCCACTCATGGCGGTGGCATCGTCAAAACTTGCTGAGGGAGCCCTCGGTCCCACTGTCCACGTCGCTGGGGAAGGTATCGAGCGGTGCCGGTCCCAGCAGGGACCCCCGGGGGACACCACTCGTCACCCATCTCCGTCCGGACACGGAGCCGTTGACCCACCACCCTCTGGATGCGTCCAGCCAAGCAATTCCTCAGCCACCGAAGAGAGTCCACCCAGCAAAGCCGTAGCGCCAACTGAGAGGGATTTATCCTTTTATCCTCCTCCCGCGTAAATAACGGATTTTTGACACTGGAACCGCCAGGAGGTGGGTGGGAGCCGCTCTTGGCCATCCCAACCCATCCTGGGTGTTATTTTGTCTTATTTCATCCGTTTTTTTTGGCAGGAGGGAGAGTTTTCAGACGGGAAGGGCTTCCCTTGGGCGCTCTCAACGGCTTGAAGGTCTCCAAACCTTTCCGTCCCCTGGCTCTGCGTCACGAACTAGTGATGATTCCGTACAAAGGCAATCATGAAATAAAAAACTCTTTACAAATAGGGATACAGAAGCCTATTAAGCTTCCAGCAAGAAAATCACTGGAGATGCAGCTGCCTCTAGTCTGCCCGGAACGAGACAATATTTGTTCGTTCTCTCCAGGGCGACATTCCTCAAAATCCCGAAAGGCCGGGCCTGGCCCCCCCCGGCCAAGGCGCCAGGGGGGACAACCCAGGCCTGTTTGCACCCCCCGGGCGAACCAGGGTGGTGGCGGGCCTGGGGCCGGGGCCGGCGCGGCCAGCAAAGCCCGTTGCCCTGCGGCGGTGGAAGCGGTTCGCCCGGGAGGGTGAGAACAGGCCCGGCTTTTGGGCCCTGGCGCCTTCATCATGGGGGCCAGGCCCGGCCCTTCAGGATTCTCGGCCGCCATTGCGACGCTGGGGCCTGGGGCCGGGGCTGCCGGTGGCCAGCAAAGCCCGGCCACCCCGCGACTAAGGCGGCGGCCGAAGCGGCTGCCCCGGGGGGGTGAGGACGAGCCCGGGTTGTCCCCCCTCAGGCCTTCGCCGGGGTTCCTGGCCCTGAGGGGCACTGGGAGTACTGGGGGGCACTGGAGCACTGGGAGCACTGGGAGTACTGGGGGGCACTGGAGGTCTCCAGAGGGACTGGGGAGCACTGGGAGTACTGGGGGCACTGGGAGCACTGGGAGGCACTGGGGGGCACTGGAGGTCTCCAGAGGGACTGGGGAGCACTGGGAGCACTGGGGGGCACTGGATGTCCCCAGAGGGACTGGGGGGCAATGGGAGTACTGGGGGGCACTGGGAGCACTGGGGGCACTGGATGTCCCCAGAGGGACTGGAGGGCACTGGGAGTACTGGGGGGCACTGAGAGCACTGGGAGGCACTGGAGGTCTCCAGAGGGACTGGGGAGCACTGGGAGTACTGGGGGGCACTGGGAGCACTGGGAGGCACTGGAGGTCTCCAGAGGGACTGGGGGGCACTGGGAGTACTGGGGGGGACTGGGAGCACTGGGGGGCACTGGAGGTCTCCAGAGGGACTGGGGGGCACTGGGAGCACTGGGGGGCACTGGAGGTCTCCAGAGGGACTGGGGGGCACTGGGAGCACTGGGGGGCACTGGAGGTCTCCAGAGGGACTGGGGGGCACTGGGAGCACTGGGGGGCACTGGAGGTCTCCAGAGGGACTGGGAGCACTGGGAGGCACTGGGGGGCACTGGATGTCCCCAGAGGGACTGGGGGGCACTGGGAGTACTGGGGGCACTGGGAGCACTGGGAGGCACTGGAGGTCTCCAGAGGGACTGGGGGGCACTGGGAGTACTGGGGGCACTGGGAGTACTGGGGGGCACTGGAGGTCTCCAGAGGGACTGGGGGGCACTGGGAGCACTGGGGGGCACTGGGAGCACTGGGAAGCACTGGGGGGCACTGGAGGTCTCCAGAGGGACTGGGGGCACTGGGAGTACTGGGGGGCACTGGAGGTCTCCAGAGGGACTGGGGGGCACTGGGAGCACTGGGGGGCACTGGGAGCACTGGGAGCACTGGGGGGCACTGGAGGTCTCCAGAGGGACTGGGGGCACTGGGAGCACTGGGGGGCACTGGGGGGCACTGGATGTCCCCAGAGGGACTGGGGGGCACTGGGAGTACTGGGGGGCACTGGGAGTACTGGGAGGCACTGGGGGGCACTGGAGGTCTCCAGAGGGACTGAGGGGCACTGGAAGTACTGGGGGCACTGGGAGTACTGGGGGCACTGGATGTCCCCAGAGGGACTGGGGGGCACTGGGAGCACTGGGGGGCACTGGGAGCACTGGGAGGCACTGGGGGGCACTGGAGGTCTCCAGAGGGACTGGGGGGCACTGGGAGCACTGGGAGGCACTGGGAGCACTGGGAGGCACTGGGGGGCACTGGAGGTCTCCAGAGGGACTGGGAGGCACTGGGAGCACTGGGAGGCACTGGAGGTCTCCAGAGGGACTGGGGGGCACTGGGAGCACTGGGGGCACTGGGAGCACTGGGAGGCACTGGGGGGCACTGGAGGTCTCCAGAGGGACTGGGAGGCACTGGAGCACTGGGAGGCACTGGAGGTCTCCAGAGGGACTGGGGGGCACTGGGAGCACTGGGAGGCACTGGGAGCACTGGGAGGCACTGGGGGGCACTGGAGGTCTCCAGAGGGACTGGGGGGCACTGGGAGCACTGGGAGGCACTGGGAGCACTGGGAGGCACTGGAGGTCTCCAGAGGTCGGTGGGGGAGGGGCTGGGGGTGGTGTTTGGGGGTGGGGGAGGGGTTTGGAGGTGGTGGAGCCTGTGCGGGGGGGGGGGGGGTTGGGGGTGCTGGGAGCAGTTGTGGGGGGAGGGGCGGCGGGGTCGAACCCCCAACACCACCCCCCCCCCCCCCCCCCGCCAAGCCCCGATGCCCCCCCGGGGGTCGCTGGGCCCCGCCCGGTTCCGGGCCCTGAGGGCGCCTCTGGTGCTGCTGGGCGTGGCCACGGCGAGGGGCGGGGCCGGCGAGGGGGCGTGGTCACGGCGAGGGGGGCGGGGTCAGAGCGAGGGGGGCGTGGCCGGGGCGAAAGGCTGGGGAGGGGGAGAATGGGCGCGGTCAAGTCGAGGGGGCGTGGCCAAAAGTGAGGGGCGGGGGCACGGCGAGGGGGCGGGGATGGAGAGAAGGGGCGTGGCCTCTGCCAGGGGGGCGTGGCCAGCGCGAGTGGGTGTGGCGCCGAGGGGGCGGGGCCACGGTGCGGGAGGGGCAGGGGGCCACGGGAACACATTGGGGGGGGGGGGGGCGGAGACGGGGACCCGCGTCCACACGGCAGCACGTGGGGGGTTCCCGTGTCCCCCCCCCACTCGTGTGTCCCCCCCCCCCAGGGTGTCCCTGTGCCCCCCCCGTGTCTCCCCACAACCCCCCCCACCATCTTGGAGCCCCCCCCGTGTCCCCAGTGGGGGTCCCCGTGTCCGTCCCCCCCAGCGCGTCCCCCACTGGGGGGGTCTCCCCCTGCCCCCCACCCCCCCACGCCCCCCCCCGGGTATCTCGGTGCCCCCCTTTTGCCCAACACGCCCTGACCCCCCCCCGCGCCCCCCCCGGACCCCCCCCTTCCCCCCTCCCTGTTGAGAAATTCAAGGTTTTAGCGCGGAAAAGCGCCGGCGCGCCACGGCTTTGGCGCGGAAGGGGGGCGGTGGCCACGCCCCTCATGCAAATAAGGGCCGCGGGGCAGGCTGGGAGCGCGCGGGAGCGGGGAAGGAGGGGATTTGGGGGAGGGGAAGGGGGCGAGGAAGAGGGTGGGGGGGGGAGGCTGCGGGGGGGCTGTGAGGGGAGCACGCGGGGAGCGGGGGAAGGGGCCGGGGGGGCGTCGCCGTGGGGTGGGGGGCGGTGGCGGGTGCGGCCGCCCGCGGGGCGGGGGTGCGGCGGGTATCGTCAGTGCGGTACATCCTGACCTGCCCCGCTGGTGCGGGCAGCGCGTGATGAGTGCGGCGTGATGACGTATGTGATTACATCGTGGGGCGGGGGTCGGCGCTGGGTAAAGCGCAGCAACTGCGCCGGCCCCCCCGGAGCCTCTGAGTGCGCCTGCGCGGGGCGGGGGATGCGGCGGGGGGGGATGGGCGGTGTGTGACCCCTTGTGCCCCAGTACCGGCACTGGGATCCCGCTCACGCCCCCCCCAGTATCGGTACTGGGACCCCGCTCACCGCCCCGGTATCGGCACTGGGACCCCGCTCACCCGCTCACCCCCCCAGTATCGGCACTGGGACCCCACTCACTCCCCCCAGTATCGGCACTGGGACCCCATTCACTCCCTCCCAGTATCGGCACTGGGACCCCGCTCACCCTCCCAGTATCGGCACTGGGACCCCACTCACTCCCTCCCAGTATCTGCACTGGGACCCCACTCCCTCCCCCCAGTATCGGCACTGGAACCCCACTCACTCCCTCCCAGTATCGGCACTGGGACCCCACTCACTCCCTCCCAGTATGGGCACTGGGACCCCACTCCCTCCCTCCCAGTATCGGCACTGGGACCCCGCTCACCCTCCCAGTATCGGCACTGGGACCCCACTCACTCCCTCCCAGTATCTGCACTGGGACCCCACTCACTCCCTCCCAGTATCGGCACTGGGACCCCGCTCCCTCCCTCCCAGTATCGGCACTGGGACCCCACTCACTCCCCCCAGTATCGGCACTGGGACCCCACTCCCTCCCTCCCAGTATCTGCACTGGGACCCCGCTCCCTCCCTCCCAGTATCGGCACTGGGACCCCACTCACTCCCTCCCAGTATCGGCACTGGGACCCCCCCACCTCCCAGTATCGGCACTGGGACCCCACTCACTCCCTCCCAGTATCTGCACTGGGACCCCACTCCCTCCCCCCAGTATCGGCACTGGACCCCACTCACTCCCTCCCAGTATCGGCACTGGGACCCCACTCACTCCCTCCCAGTATGGGCACTGGGACCCCACTCCCTCCCTCCCAGTATCGGCACTGGGACCCCGCTCCCTCCCCCCAGTATCGGCACTGGGACCCCACTCACTCCCTCCCAGTATCTGCACTGGGACCCCACTCACTCCCTCCCAGTATCGGCACTGGGACCCCGCTCCCTCCCTCCCAGTATCGGCACTGGGACCCCACTCACTCCCTTCCAGTATGGGCACTGGGACCCCGCTCCCTCCCTCCCAGTATCTGCACTGGGACCCCGCTCCCTCCCTCCCAGTATGGGCACTAGGATCCCACTAACTCCCAGTATCTGCACTGGGACCCCACTCACTCCCTCCCAGTATCGGCACTGGGACCCCGCTCCCTCCCTCCCAGTATGGGCACTGGGATCCCACTAACTCCCAGTATCTGCACTGGGACCCCACTCACTCCCTCCCAGTATCGGCACTGGGACCCCGCTCCCTCCCTCCCAGTATCGGCACTGGGACCCCGCTCCCTCCCTCCCAGTATGGGCACTGGGATCCCACTAACTCCCAGTATCTGCACTGGGACCCCACTCACTCCCCCCCAGTATCGGCACTGGGACCCCACTCACCCCCCCCAGTATCGGCACTGGGACCCCATTCACTCCCTCCCAGTATCGGCACTGGG
Source organism: Fratercula arctica (assembly GCA_947846985.1). NCBI lineage: Eukaryota > Metazoa > Chordata > Aves > Charadriiformes > Alcidae > Fratercula > Fratercula arctica. Next base: position 9,545,185 of record CANTUZ010000014.1, on the reverse strand, counting down.
ACCCCACTCACTCCCTCCCAGTATCTGCACTGGGACCCCACTCCCTCCCCCCAGTATCGGCACTGGAACCCCACTCACTCCCTCCCAGTATCGGCACTGGGACCCCACTAACTCCCTTCCAGTATCTGCACTGGGACCCCACTCACTCCCTCCCAGTATCGGCACTGGGACCCCACTCACTCCCTCCCAGTATCGGCACTGGGACCCCGCTCACCCTCCCAGTATCGGCACTGGGACCCCACTCACTCCCTCCCAGTATCTGCACTGGGACCCCACTCACTCCCTCCCAGTATCGGCACTGGGACCCCGCTCCCTCCCTCCCAGTATCGGCACTGGGACCCCACTCACTCCCTTCCAGTATGGGCACTGGGACCCCGCTCCCTCCCTCCCAGTATCTGCACTGGGACCCCGCTCCCTCCCTCCCAGTATGGGCACTGGGGCCCCACTCACTCCCAGTATCTGCACTGGGACCCCACTCACTCCCTCCCAGTATCGGCACTGGGACCCCGCTCCCTCCCTCCCAGTATGGGCACTGGGATCCCACTAACTCCCAGTATCTGCACTGGGACCCCACTCACTCCCTCCCAGTATCGGCACTGGGACCCCGCTCCCTCCCTCCCAGTATCGGCACTGGGACCCCGCTCCCTCCCTCCCAGTATGGGCACTGGGATCCCACTAACTCCCAGTATCTGCACTGGGACCCCACTCACCCTCCCAGTATCGGCACTGGGACCCCACTCACCCCCCCAGTATCAGCACTGGGACCCCACTCACCCCCCCAGTATCGGCACTGGGACCCCACTCCCTCCCCCCACTATCGGCACTGGGGCCCCACTAACTCCCTCCCAGTATCGGCACTGGGACCCCACTCAGCCCCTCCCAGTATCTGCACTGGGACCCCACTAACTCCCTCCCAGTATCGGCACTGGGACCCTGCTCCCTCCCTCCCAGTATCGGCACTGGGACCCCACTCACCCCCCCAGTATCGGCACTGGGACCCCACTCACCCCCCCAGTATCGGCACTGGGACCCCACTCACCCCCTCCCAGTATCGGCACTGGGACCCCACTCACCCCCCCAGTATCTGCACTGGGACCCCACTCACCCCCCCAGTATCGGCACTGGGACCCCACTCACCCCCCCAGTATCGGGACCCCATTTAGTGCCCCGGGACCCCAATTAGGGTGACGGGGACCCCTATTGTCACCCCGGGACGCCAATTAATTTGCTTGGGACCCTAATTAACGCCACGAGGACCCCAATTTTCTTCCCAGGACGCCAATTAATTGGATGGGGACCCCAATTAGCACATGGGGACAAACCCCAATTAGTGCCCCGGGACCCCAATTAAGGTGATGGGGACCCCAATTAGCACCAGAGGGACCCCAATTAGGGTGATGGGGACCCCAATTAGCACCATGGGGACCCCATTTAGTGCCCCGGGACCCCAATTAGGGTGACGGGGACCCCAATTAGCACGCCAGGACCCCAATTAGGGTGACGGGGACCCCTATTGTCACCCCGGGACGCCAATTAATTTGATGGGGACCCTAATTAACGCCACGAGGACCCCAATTTTCTCCCCAGGACCCCAATTAGCACCACGGGGACCCCATTTAGTGCCCCAGGACCCAAAGGGTCCCAGCGGTGCCCGTGCCCCCCCCCCCCCCCCCCCCCGCCCTTTTCAGGGGTCCCAGGGGCGCCCCCCCACCCCCACCCCATTTGGGGGGTACCTGGGGGGGGGGGGGGCTCGGCCGCGGGCTGGGAGGATGAACCCCAACACCGGGGAGAAGGGACCCCCCTCTCCCCACCACCTTGTCCCTGTCACCGCCGGGTCTCCGGCAGGGACCCCAGGGACATCGCGGGGGTGGGAGGGAGGGAGCGGGGTCCCAGTGCAGGTACTGGGGGGAGGGAGCGGGGTCCCAGTGCAGATACTGGGGGGAGGGAGCGGGGTCCCAGTGCCGATACTGGGAGGGAGGGAGCGGGGTCCCAGTGCAGGTACTGGGAGGGAGGGAGCGGGGTCCCAGTGCAGATACTGGGGGGAGGGAGCGGGGTCCCAGTGCCGATACTGGGAGGGAGTGAGCGGGGTCCCAGTGCCGATACTGGGGGGAGGGAGTGGGGTCCCAGTGCAGATACTGGGGGGAGGGAGCGGGGTCCCAGTGCCGATACTGGGAGGGGGCAAGTGGGGTCCCAGTGCAGATACTGGGGGGAGGGAGTGGGGTCCCAGTGCCGATACTGGGGGGAGTTTGTGGGGTCCCAGTGCCGATACTGGGAGGGAGTGAGTGGGGCCCCAGTGCAGATACTGGGAGGGAGGGAGTGGGGTCCCAGTGCCCATACTGGGAGGGAGGGAGCGGGGTCCCAGTGCCCATACTGGGAGGGAGGGAGTGGGGTCCCAGTGCCGATACTGGGGGGGAGGGAGTGGGGTCCCAGTGCTGATACTGGGAGGGAGTGAGTGGGGTCCCAGTGCCGATACTGGGAGGGAGTGAGTGGGGCCCCAGTGCAGATACTGGGAGGGAGGGAGTGGGGTCCCAGTGCCCATACTGGGAGGGAGGGAGTGGGGTCCCAGTGCCGATACTGGGGGAAGTGAGTGGGGTCCCAGTGCCGATACTGGGAGGGAGTGAGCGGGGTCCCAGTGCAGATACTGGGGGGAGGGAGCGGGGTCCCAGTGCAGATACTGGGGGGAGGGAGCGGGGTCCCAGTGCCGATACTGGGAGGGAGGGAGTGGGGTCCCAGTGCAGATACTGGGGGGAGGGAGTGGGGTCCCAGTGCCGATACTGGGGGGAGTTTGTGGGGTCCCAGTGCTGATACTGGGAGGGAGTGAGTGGGGCCCCAGTGCCCATACTGGGAGGGAGGGAGTGGGGTCCCAGTGCCCATACTGGGAGGGAGTGAGCGGGGTCCCAGTGCAGATACTGGGAGGGAGTGAGCGGGGTCCCAGTGCAGATACTGGGGGGAGGGAGTGGGGTCCCAGTGCAGATACTGGGAGGGAGTGAGTGGGGCCCCAGTGCAGATACTGGGAGGGAGGGAGTGGGGCCCCAGTGCAGATACTGGGAGGGAGGGAGTGGGGTCCCAGTGCAGATACTGGGGGGAGGGAGTGGGGTCCCAGTGCCGATACTGGGGGAAGTGAGCGGGGTCCCAGTGCCGATACTGGGAGGGAGTGAGCGGGGTCCCAGTGCAGATACTGGGAGGGGGTGAGTGGGGTCCCAGTGCAGATACTGGGAGGGAGGGAGTGGGGTCCCAGTGCAGATACTGGGAGGGAGGGAGTGGGGTCCCAGTGCAGATACTGGGAGGGAGGAGTGGGATCCCAGTGCAGATACTGGGAGGGAGTGAGTGGGGTCCCAGTGCAGATACTGGGAGGGAGGGAGTGGGGTCCCAGTGCCGATACTGGGGGGAGGGAGTGGGGGTCCCAGTGCAGATACTGGGAGGGAGTGAGCGGGGTCCCAGTGCAGATACTGGGGGGAGTGAGCGGGGTCCCAGTGCAGATACTGGGAGGGAGGGAGTGGGGTCCCAGTGCAGATACTGGGGGGAGGGAGTGGGGTCCCAGTGCAGATACTGGGAGGGAGTGAGCGGGGTCCCAGTGCAGATACTGGGAGGGAGGGAGCGGGGTCCCAGTGCAGATACTGGGAGGGAGGGAGTGGGGTCCCAGTGCAGATACTGGGAGGGAGTGAGCGGGGTCCCAGTGCAGATACTGGGGGGAGGGAGTGGGGTCCCAGTGCAGATACTGGGAGGGAGTGAGTG